>JABMCL010000176.1:117500-330000 GCA_018857735.1 Alviniconcha marisindica
CATGTCCTTATGTCTTTGTAAGCGCTCCAGGCTCTTACGAGCTAGGGCGCCATAAATAATCTATATTATTATTATACTAGTTTATTTGTGGTTACTCCCTGTTTTAACATTTTAAAAGGATGGCTTTGCGGCTGGGTTCTGTCGGTTACGGTGCTATGACAGCCATTTTGATTTGCGTTTGGCTGCTTCCACACACAAAAGACAACTCATTCACTGTCTAATCCCCGGCTACAGGGCCGTCCTACCAACGTTCCATGAATATCAGCCATCAAAATCTTATTCCTGCATACAACCCTTTCCTCTTCCTAATAATTATGTATTTTAACTTCTTAGTAATAAAAGGTATAGACCCCCCCCCCCCTCCCTCTCTCGTTCTTTATAAGATAAGCATTGACTGCTTCTGTTTTCTTTTCCCATACTAGTCATAATTATGAACTGATCAGATGTTCTGCTGGTTTGTTTGCTGGTTGCATGCTCATAATATGTAACTGAATGATGTATGGCATGTGTTTATCTGGTGCTGTGAACACGCTATGTTTGTGTGGAAATTCTCATGTATAACGTTTCACTCATTCATGCCTATCATATGTATATATAAATAATGCCTGTAATTTGATATCTACTCATCAGTAGCTTAGCATGGACTAGTTATTAGACAGGTTTTTGACTGAACCAAAACTACAATCCTTGTAAAATAAAGTTTTCGAGTTCGAGTTCTCTCTCTCTCTCTCTCTCTCTCTCTCTCTCTCTCTCTCTCTCTCTCTCCATCTCACACACACACACACACAACACACACACACACACACACACACACACACACACGACACACACTGTTACACTGATACACACACAACTCAGTGAGACACGCACGCAAACACGCACTCACTTTCTTCTTCTTCCTCTTCTTTTCCCGGCTATATAAAGCATGAATGTGCTTTTGAGTATATTCGGACTTTTTGTCTTCACTGCCGATGAGCGTCATAACTTGGTTCAGCCGCACGGGCGAGAGGTGACTGTGAAAAGACCCAGAGTGTGCTCCATTACCCTGGCCGGGATGGGGGTGGGACATCGTAGGAGGGGGGTTGGGGGTGGGGCGGGGGTATTCATTCATTCATGCCCGCGTGGGCATATATTTATATGAGTATGCCTCGTGTTTCAGTGTGAAGGGTTTTTATTCAAGGCTGACTGGTTTAGGATACGCTGGCAAAACCATGCTAGTTGGCTCTTTCTCGCTTTTTGCATGGTTGACAAGAACTGTAACCTGCTGTGCAGAACCCGTTCTTACCTGAAGATGGTGTTATAATTATATCCCGACATGCAACTTGATCTCGTCTAATTCCTCCACCTACTGGCCCACGGAATAAAACATCTAGGTCACGCAGCTCGTCGTCACAGCGCCGGGCAGAGCCAGGAGCGGAGTGAGTGAACAGGGAGGTACAGGATACAACTTACAACACTGAGAAGACTCTTTTATTACTCCATTGCGGAAAGTACATGACACCACCAGTGGCTCTCCTGGCTGGATAAATTGTCTGGTTGCTTTGAGATGTCCGCAACACTTGTTTCCGTGGACACTGTCCTTGTCACTGTGTTCCCTACAGTGGTGGGTCATGTTCTCTCTCTTCTTTTTGTTCTTCTTTTCTTCTTCTTATTTTTATATATTTTTAATTGGGGTGGGATGGATAGGGGTGGTGGGGGGTTGGAAAACACTTGAAGCCAACAAACCGCTTAGGTGCCCCCCCCCACCCCCCCCCCCTTCCACCTGCCCTTCCATGAAAGTCATGAAAGCAATCGTCATAACCAAGCCGTGAGCCTGAGCCGAGTTTGCTTAGCAGTAAGGCTGGTAAGCAGATGGACCACGGCGGTTCGATTCCTCTTCGGCTCTCCTTTCTCTTCAAAAGTTGTGGTTTATGGACACTGTCTTACCACTGTGCCCTCACACGGACCCCTGAAAGACGCTGAAATTTAATTTTTAGTAAATTCAAACCCCGAAGAAAAAATAGTTGACGCGGCGCGGCTAGCCGGCAAAATGATATTCAAACACAGAAAAAAATAAAAAGAACGATTATTTTAACAGGCCATACCGCCAGTTTTCAGGGTAGGCTAGTGACTAACCCCTCACGGTTGCGGCATCAGTTCCGGCATTCCCGCTTGCGGCTCAGTCCAGTCGGCTGTACAGTATTAATAACTAAAACCGCCGGGTTGAGTGGACTCTCAGTTTCACATTTATTTATCAAGTCATCCTTTATCTTATGTCTCAGTATCTGTTGCTTACGTCAGTGACGGCTGAACTGAATTCACGGCGGCTCATGTTCTCCATTGTCCTATTAAACTCAGCGTTCTTTTGTGTGTGTTGAGGCTGAAATCTGCCGCTTGACCCTAAGTTTTCCGTTTCCGCAATGGCCGGTGTGGCCCGAGTGACCTGCCAGTCACTGAGACAGTAAGCTACGGCAGTTTTGATAGAACTAGCCGCTTAAATAACTACTTGATAATAATAACTGAAAGGAGGATAAGTAAATGGTTGCAAAGCAGATTTCAGTTCAAACTGCCCTGACTGAGTGAATGCACACTCAGTGGATGGGCTAATTACGTAGTAATTACTACTGTGACTGCCGGGGCTGCGATCAGTCATGAGTCACGGCGGACTGACCTGCCCGGCCAAGGCAGCAGCAGCGTAAAGCGGCCTGTGTTATGAATAATAAATTATACTTTTTATTTGTGATTTGATCACCTGCTTTTCGCCTAAGTATGGCTGGGCGTTAAATGTGAAGCAACTATGTCCAAAGAATGTGCCGCTTGTCTTTGCAAACGCGGCTACCAGGCTAGGCGAAGGGCCCAGTGGCAAGGGATAACGCTACCAGGCTAGGCGAAGGGCCCAGTGGCAAGGGATAACGCTACCAGGCTAGGCGAAGGGCCCAGTGGCAAGGACTAGCACTGTTCATGGGAAATCACTCTCATCAGGAAGAGAAGATAACCGATACAAGAGCAGCATGGCGACTGAAACTAGTGAAAGTGGAAAGAGAGTAGATCTGGGTTTTGTCAATGATGACTGTGATCCGAGGCTACTAAAAAGCCATTATTTTCCCAGTAAGGTTGGTGGGAAGCCAGCATGGCTATCTTTGAATCCAATCCCACCTACAGACCGGCTAACGTGCTCAAAATGCAGCGGCCAGCTGGTATTCCTAATGCAAGTGTACTGTCCCCGGGACCAGCAACCTGATGCCTTCCACCGGACTCTGTTTCTGTTTGTCTGCAGAAACCCCGCCTGTTGCTCGCCCAATGACGCGGCGAATTTTACGGTGTTCAGGTCACAGCTTCCTCGTGTGAACCAGTTCTTCAGCGCTGATCCACCCCCAGATGATCCATCCGAATACGTAGGGGTCACTCCTTCTGCAGGCAAATACCAGTCACTGTGTGTGGTTTGCGGGTGTGTGGGAACTAAGCAGTGCAGCCAATGCCATTCAGCCAACTACTGTGGCAAGGAGCACCAGAGTCGTCACTGGAAAGCTGGACACAAGAAAACCTGTGGGAAGCAAGGGTCTCAGGAATCAGGTGATCATAAAGTGCAACAAGTACTACACACACACACACACACACACACACACACACACACACACACACACACGTACTTACATACATTGATGTACCTCTGGTGGAGTTTATATACCTTGTATTTATGGGCATGCCAGGTGAAAGTTACTGTAGGCGACTCCGGTTTTTGTTGTTGTACTTGTGTGATGTATTTCAAGTTTTAATTAACTCCCTTGTGTGTTGATTCTGCACAAGCACTCTGGGCCTCATTCTGTTTCAGGTGTTTCACTATCATGATGATGTGGGGCTTAATGTCCTTGGCTGTTGGCTTTCAGTTTCACTATCAGCCAAAACGCCTCATCGATACTCTTCTTCTTCCATTAATGACCAGTGGTCAGGGATTTGACTATAACTATACTGTCATGGTGGTTTATTTGACTGTTTTATTGTTTCCATAATCCCTGATGGACTGGGGGACCTTTAACATGTGCATAGGTGATCTTTTTGCATACATGTACACAAAGGGGACATTGGTTTATGGTGTCATCCGAAGGACTCTATTTAGAAATCATACTTTGCCTTGTGATTGGATTCATATTCATAATTTAAATGGTAGATTTAAGACATCATATTCACAATGGCAATGCAGCACTTGTCTTGGTACATTTTTGTAGCTGTATAAGTTCTTTAATTATGAACACAAAATCAAACTGTAAGAAACAAAAAAACAAAATTGTCAACCTCACCAGCAGTTGTTCACTCATTCCTTATGAAAAACAAGTTAAATATAATTATTAACTATTATCCTAACTGAAATGTGGTTACTGTTTAACTCAGTTATATGTGTAAAGTTCAAGGTACACAAATGATTATTTAAACTGGTGTTTAAATTGTTTTGTAATTTTTAGCGGAGGACGTTGTGGACTGTGGAGTGCTGTTCCCAGAATTTGAACTGGAGATAGAGGACGAGGACTACTCTCCTGAGCAGACTGTTAAAGATGAGGAAGAAGCTCTGCAGGAGTTCCAGCAGTATGTCCGTGACATCCAGACCAATCAGCCGGGTGCAGCACAGGGCACACAATACACAGAAGAGGATTTGCCAGATCTGGAGGAGTTGGCTGCAAGAGAGACAGAAGATGGTCGACAGTTTAAAAAGTTTCAGAAAAGAGTGGCTCATAATAAGGATCAGGTGCGTAAGCCTTGTGCCAGATGTGCTGATTTAAAAAAAAAAAAGTTTTAATGAAGAATGGTGGTTTTGGAAAGGACAACTTCCTTAAGGGACTGAGCTGTTTGCTGTTGAGGATATTTGATGTTAGCACATTGTGTCCTTTATTCAGAAAGGTATAGAACACTTTTGTGGTTCATGTCAGTGCAGCTTGCTGGTCATGTCAGTTTTCAGTGAAGTTTGCTGGTACTTAGAACTAGAATTAATCATAACCGCCTTTGTTTAAATACCAAAATTTTGCTCAACTTGTCTAGAAATTGCTTCCACATCACCAAGGACGGTATTGTTGATTTTAGTTATTATAAAATTTATATCCACTGACTACACAGTACACTACAACTACAACATGTGTGCTCTGTAGTGCGTTACCCATATTGGGTTCTGTAAATTCTTTTGTTCAGATGTCCTGCAAGTAAGTTAATTACTGCATGTCTTTAGTGTTTACTTTAAATAATGTTGATACAGAATGGTGGTTTCAAATTCATTTTAGCTGAAAAAAAATCTTATAGAAATTATAGAAATCTTTGTCGTACAAAGATTTGGTCTCTGGACCACACACAGTTGCACATGCACATACTTACAAATTTACACACACATGTAGTTTTGATACTGCTGGTTTCAGGTGTTGCGATATTGTAAAGGGGGAGAACCACTGTGGGTGTCAAGTGAACATAAGGCCAAGTTGCAAGACATCCCTGACTGTTCTTGCGGTGCCCCAAGACAGTTTGAATTCCAGGTGTGTATCAGTATGGGCTGCATGCGCCCCTCCTGCCCCCAGACAGTTTGAATTCCAGGTGTGTGTCAGTATGGGCTGCATGCGCCCCTCCTCTCCCTGCCCTGCCTGCTAACACCGCAGTAACAGTAACACCCTGTGCAGTCAGACCTGGGAAGTAAGCGTCAAAAATGACTG
This sequence comes from Alviniconcha marisindica, assembly GCA_018857735.1. Taxonomy (NCBI): domain Eukaryota; kingdom Metazoa; phylum Mollusca; class Gastropoda; family Provannidae; genus Alviniconcha; species Alviniconcha marisindica. The sequence goes on from JABMCL010000176.1 coordinate 123,167, forward strand.
AGGAAAACAAGTGTAAGAAGGGAGCAACTCCGCAAATGAAATTAGAAAGAATCACCTCAATGGACGATGAAAGCGTGATATAAGAAATTAAGATGGGCTCAGGCATGGGAATGTGGTCAGTTTTCATAATAATTATATGTAATTTTTTTTAATCCTGTCACAAAATAATATGACACTATAACTTAATACGCAGTTGAGTACAAATACAATGAATTATGCATTTTCCTTGAGAATGATGTGCTCCTCATGTTAGTGCCATTGCTAAATCTTTATGAAACTTGTTCATTGATTGTAGTTTCTTGCCTTGGCTTGCTGGGGAATGCTGCTAACAAACTGCGGTTGGTTTGACCCCTTTCAGGTGATGCCTCAGCTGCTGAATTACCTTGGGGTGGACGAAAAGGTCGGGAACAGTCTGGACTGGGGGACGATGTGTGTTTACTCCTGTTCAAAGTCCTGTGCTACAGGAAACAACTACACTACTGAGTTTATCTGGAAACAAGACTTTGCTGCTGACAGATGATTTCTGTTAAGATGTTTAGAAGAACAGTCTTTTAATAAAGAGTGTGATAAAACTGCAGTGTTTTCACTTTCAAGGTTCTAAGCTTCATTCGCATGCAACCTTCAACAGGGATGCACCTTGGCTTCAAACATAAGAAACAGACTGACTGATAGTCAGAATTCTTTTTTCATTGTCATCAGGATGACAAATGGCCAATGTCTGTTGATGATGTGGTCTTTCCATGTGCTTTTTTGTGGTTGCCGTGATTGCTCAACAATTTGCATGTAGATGGTTCCACGCTGAGCTCAGTACCCCCCCCCCCCACACTCTTTCTGTTGGCTGCCATGTGGCGCTGTGTTGACTGTGGTGAAAAGCATGGGGATTTCAGTCTGTATCCAGTTTCAAAGAATGTAATTTGCCTCATTTGATTGCAGTTGATATCTCATCTTTAGTAAACATGCCCCCATTCTTTTGTTTCATTCTGAACCAAGAGGTCCTTCACTCTGTTGCTACATGTTACAGGTCCTTCACTCTGTTGCTACACGTTACAGGTCCTTCACTCTGTTGCTACACATTACAGGTCCTTCACTCTGTTGCTACACATTACAGGTCCTTCACTCTGTTGCTACACATTACAGGTCCTTCACTCTGTTGCTATGGGTCATTCCCTCTGTTGCTACTTGTTACAGGTCCTTCACTCTGTTGCTATGTGTTACAGGTCCTTCACTCTGTTGCTACACATTACAGGTCCTTCACTCTGTTGCTACACATTACAGGTCCTTCACTCTGTTGCTACACATTACAGGTCATTCACTCTGTTGCTACATGTTACAGGTCATTCACTCTGTTGCTACATGATACAGGTCATTCACTCTGTTGCTATGCACTGCAGGTCATTCAATCTTTTGCTACATGTTACAGGTCATTCACTCTGTTGCTACATGATACAGGTCATTCACTCTGTTGCTATGCACTACAGGTCATTCACTCTGTTGCTACATGTTACAGGTCATTCACTCTGTTGCTACATGATACAGGTCATTCACTCTGTTGCTACATGATACAGGTCATTCACTCTGTTGCACCGCATTAGCTTGTGGGGGAAACCTGGCAGCAACTCTTCAGGCTTTTCATGCAGATTATTTGTGAGGCTGATCGGCTGAGGTTGATGGGGTGATTGGCACCTGGGACAACCCTAGGCATTGCCCATACTCAGGCTCAACGAGAAAAAGAAGAAATTGTGCTGTTCGGTAACATTTCATTTTGAACTGTACGCTTTTCCTTTCCAGTGGTTGAGTTCACATTCCTGGAGAACGTCCTGACACTGTTACTGTTTCTGAAAAAGGTCGAATGTGTGTTGTGGGGTCAGTTTTTTCGGTATGTCCCTGCGTTGAACATTTTGAGAAACTGACTGGTTAAGCTGTTGCAAACTGAGCTGCTACTGGTATCCCAGACACAGTGGAGATGCAGGGTTATTTCCCGTCAGTAAGCCTGGGGATGGGTCACAATACAGCCTTGCATGCTCGTCCCACTGCCATGGCTTCACTGCCCATCAGATTTTGCCTGCCTGGTGCGTTGCAAAATTAGTTTCTGAAGCAGCACCAATATGAAAATTTATCAACAGCGCCAGCGTTACAAAAGAACACAGCCCCCATTTTTAATCACTGTTAATAGCTCGTTTGTTCTGTCAAAAAATAATGTTTGTGGTATTTTTTCTCCATTGACAGGGACTGTAAGCACTGGGGCACAACTGTTCAGTTTACTGGATTCTAGCACTGATGTGCGGCCAGACTGGTTAGCTGTTGATGTACCCCAGCAAGGGGCACAACTGTTCAGTTTACTGGATTCTAGCACTGATGTGTGGCCAGACTGGTTGGCTGTTGATGTACCCCAGAAACTGGATCATTGCTTGCAAGAAAGTTGGTGGGTTTTTTTTTTTTTTTTGGGGGGGGGGGGGTGCTGGTCAAGTTAGCTTGTATTTTAACAGCCTATCAACCACACTGGATGCAGCAGGACCTTTGGATTACAGGCTTCAGGTGCATGCAGTTGCCATGGTTGACCCCAGGGATGCTGGAGTCTCAGTGCTGTCATCTGATTCCTCTTTCCCATCTCTTGTTCTTCAGTCTAGTCCTCTTGTTTTTTGCTGTCATGTCATTTTTCTGATAATGGCCCAGCCATCTAAAAACCGTTCTATATTTTTTCATTCAGGCTTTTTTGTGGTTCTTGTCGAGCAGCTAGATGATAGTTTGTAGGTGGCATGAGCAGCTTGCTGCCGTATGGCACTGGTATTTGCCATTGATTATGCATGGATTTTTTTAATTGTGTCCATTCCTTTTTCATATTTTTCTTTTTATCAGTAAATCTGACAGAATTGTTGACATTACCAACATGTCCTAGCCTTGTAGTTTTATGCTTTTTTAACAAGCGCAATATTGGAGGAGCAGTTGTGAGCAATAGTGCATGGGACCAGGAAGGGGGACTAACTTACAGAGCTATTGTGAAATAAACTATGTGAATACATTAAGATTACAGTCTCACTCGCAGCATTTTGTTCTTTAATTTGTTGGAAGATTTTCATTTGGTGTCTAAATGCATTTTTAGCTACCTCATATCACCCTGTCTGGGGGTGTTTGAGTTGTGAATTTGTGTGGGATTTTAATTGTTAGGATTACATTTTTGCTGTTGTTTGTTATCTAGATGCAGTCATTTGTTTAGTAAGTAAACATGGTGCTTAACGTCCACAGAAACCATAAGGCTTATTACTAATTAGGGATGGGGGGAAGGTGGTATGGAGGTAGGGGGAGGGAGATTATATACCTATCGCTACACTGTCACCACCAGGACTTCTGCATTAAGATGGGCAGCGATGAGAGCCATTTTAATGTTTCGTAATTGTGAGGGACAGTCACAAGACAGTGTCCACACACCACAACCTTTGAAGTAAAAGGAGAGCTGCAGCAGATTAGAACCAAGGTCCCTCTGCTTACCAGCATACCACCTTACCACTAGGCCAAACTGGCTCACATTCATTTGTTTACTGAATAATAGCTTATTTATAGCGCCCTGTCTTGCAAGAGCCCTGGGGCAGTTACAAAGGCCCACATTCAGTCATGCATGCACACAATTACATGCATCCGTGCATATCCCCCACACATACTGTGATGGCCTGGTGGAAGAGAAAAGAACCAACAACAAATCAATGTGTTTTTTCAGATTCACAAAAACACCCTAAACATCCATCTAAACACAGTTGGCAGCATAGCAAATAGATTGCATCTGCACACCAGCTGTTTGGGTGTAGGAAATCTATCTGCCCTCCTGGCCCATAGTCAAGGCACACCAGCTGTTTGGGTGTAGGAAATCTATCTGGCCCTTAGTCAAGGCACACCAGCTGTTTGGGTGTAGGAAATCTATCTGCCCTCCTGGCCCATAGTCAAGGCACACCAGCTGTTTGGGTGTAGGAAATATATCTGGCCCTTAGTCAAGGCACACCAGCTGTTTGCGTGTAGGAAATCTATCTGCCCTCCTGGCCCATAGTCACGGCAAGTTTATTAAGTGGCACACCCAAGTTTCATGTTGTACACATTTCATGTACGTGTTCATCCAGCAATACTAAATCATGCATAATACCTACTTGTGCATCACTGCTGTTTTGACATTTGACCAGCTTTAGCAAATGCTAAAAAAGATGTATCAGTACCAGGCACTACTCATCTTAACCAAAATCTAGTAGCAACATTGCAGGTAGCAATATCTACCATGTTTTCAAACAGCAAAGGACCCTTTTTTTTCTTTGTGTGTACAATCATGATTATTGTATAAATCATTTGTAATATATCCATGACAAGGATGTGTGTTACTGGTTTTTGCCATTTTCCTCTGGGACCATTCACTGTAAAGCAGTCATGTTGGAACTGTAAAATGTCCCTTTTTTCCCCCCACATCATCATGGCGCAACTGTATACATGTGCATGAGCAGTCCTTAGCCAATCACTAATTGTTCATGTGCTACTGCAAAGCACAGTAGTGGACTTTGTGTTGCTGGCTGATGCCACATCAGATAGCACTAACAAAATCAAAACAAATACACACAACAAAAAACACATCACCATGGTTTGTTTTCTTCTGTACTTTTTTCTTCTTAAACACAATTTGCGTGTTACATAACTGTCCGAGTTGGAACAATCATGGCCCCGTTGCCCTGCCAACCTCAGGCATCAGCGATGGTCACCTCCACCTCCACACCTGGTTCAATGCTGATGGAAGTCTGCAGCAATGTTAAGGAAATAAACACCAATCTGTGAAGTGGATGGTAATCAGCCACTGTTGGTCAGAGCATCAGCCCAGACTGAGTCAACAATACCCCGTATGTATCCAAGACTGAGTCCTCGTTTAGAAGTGAAGACCACCATCACGGCAAGGCAACACTGCAAGTGGCTGCAACATCATCCATACTGCAACAAACTGCAAGTGGCTGCAACAGCATCCACACTGCAACAAACTTCAAGTGGTTGCAACAGCATCCACACTGCAACAATCTGCTGTCAAGATCAGAGCAGGTTATTACCTGAAGTCACTAATGTGCAATTTTGTTGCACAATGAATGTAAATTTTGCAGCCGCTGTCTGTTAGTTACCACTGTGAGGAATCATTTTCATTATTATTATATTGGTGTCATCGCAGTAACAGTATTACTGATGTTACAAGAGGAAGGATACGATCTGCTTGACAATCTCCGAAGGGCTGTGCAGATCAATGATGCGCTTGTGGATGCGCATCTGGTAGCGGTCCCAGGTCTTGGAGCCCTCACCGCAGGGGGTTTTGCGGGTGGTGATGCGCAGAATCTTGGTGGGCATGCGCACAGGTCCCTTGACCTTCAGCTGCTTGTCCTTTGCGCCCTTGATCAAGTCTGCGCACACTGCACACACATTCAACACTGCGAGTACAGACCAACACTCAACACAAAGACATTCAACACTGCGAGTACAGACCAACGCTCTACACAGACATTCAACACTGTGAGTACAGACCAACACTTTACACACACACATTCATCTCTCATCACACCTGCAACCTGGAGCCTCCACGAATGTGCAGATTAGCTACAGCTAGTGTTTGCTAGATCAAAGGTGGAACTAATACTGTAATACTAATTGTAATAGCTATACTGGCAGACCTGCTAACCCCAAAATGGACCTGATAGGAACAGTTCCAACATGTGAGAGGAATATTGGAAGGTTGAGAGGAATATAGGACCAAAAAAATGTTTTAACATGTGTCATGCTTCTTTCAACACGACAGAATTTTGCTTTTAGTGGCTTTATTATACAGTTACATAAAAAACAAATTACTTAAAGATCTACGTACGTGACTGCCCGTCAATACTGTTCAGATAGCACAAATGACAATGCAGATGTCTACGACTATTCATGCGCACATTTCAGTCACAAGCACGTCACTTTCTCAGATGATCTGAAGTTGCTTCCTTGCACTTCTTCAGCAAAGTGTCACTCAGCTGGGAACCATAGCACAACCCTCCTCTGCGCTTCAGAACCCTAAGTGCCTCTGTGGTGTCGACACTCGTGGAAGAACGAAAGTCTGTCCAATTCCTCCTCACCATATTGAAGACTCGCTCACAAGCAGAGTGGCTGACTGGGATGAGGATTCCCATCATGACACCAGCCAACATCTTGAGTGGTCACACTTCACAATGGCTGATGTTTTCGTTCGGCTACAGCCATACTGTTTAGCTGTTTTGCAGTTCGGAAACATCCGTAAAAAACAAGTTCCCTGCACTGTCCGCAGCACTAAGAGTGATGTGCTCCACAAGAAAGTTTGTAAAGAGTGTTTCTGCCCGGGTAACATCCAAATTCTGAGACTCATTCGATGCCTTCCTCAAATTTTTTGTCACAGTCACCGCCTTGCCAATTTCGCAGTGCTGTGCTGATTTGACATGATGAACATCAAAAATGTCTCCATGTGACACAGTGAAATCAAGCAAGCATGCTCTACAATGAGCATGATGTACACTGACTGTGGAAATTCTGATGCAGGGAAACTTTTCTCCATACTCTTCTCGATACTTTTGGCCAATTTGTGGGGGGTTTCACAGCTTCTGGTCAAACGTCTGCCTTTCGCTTGGACATGATGGACACTGAGTAAAATTGGAATTGAAATCTGCCTCATGAAACGAAAGACCAATTCTGATTGGCCGTTATCTGCCGATGCCTTGTAAGGCTCATTGACCCAACCTACTTCAGAGCTAACAACAAAGTGCTTTGTACCAAATCAAACTGTGAGTCGGTCAAGCATACTGGGAACCGAGGCTGTGAGCGCTTGACTGACAAAACTGAAAAGTCAAGCACTCACATCCTCTGTTCCCTGGGTAAACACCATACACAAAACCCCACTGCCAACTTTCGCTGTCGCAGCTGATTTGATGTTAGCCAGTCTCGGCAATACACGCATTCTCATAACACAAGAAGTCATGTGTGTGGGGTTTTTTTGCTGTTTTTTTCTTCAGCAGAATATTTTCTGAGCTAGCGGAATGAAGTGCAGTCAAGCAGAAGTTCCGCCGAAAGTGGAATGGTTGGCAGGTCTATACTGGCCAAGCCAAAAACTGCTATGGGCAAGTAACTCGCCCACATCGGCCTATTTCAGTATTTTAAAAGTACAGGTGAGTAAACTGCCTACAGTAACAAACCGTAAGTTAGTTTTTTTTAGCCTACTAAAGTACTATGTTTAAGTTTACTTGGTGAACTGAATAAGACTGAACATCAAATAGAGAGTAGTAGTAATTGGATTTTAGTGTCCTGTCAACCACACAGGGTCACCTCAGGACAGTCAAAGTCAGGTCATAAGCAAATACACATTTTTAAACTCTTCTCACATATCTATCAACCCTCTGTCAAGTCAGTCTACAAAACCAATCACTTCACAAACATAAAACATACATACACAAACATCAGACACAAATTTTCAAAGAGTTAGTCCCTTCAATTTTACCCCTGTTAAAAAGAGCACATAAGGCTAGGACATATTTGAGTTTTCTGGAGAAAAAAAAAGTCAGGAGAATGGACCATTAGCAGAAAAATGACAAGACAGAAAGAGCAAGAGGACTAGGCAGAAAAAAACAAGAGAGGAGATGGAAAAGGGGAATCAAATGACAGCCCTGAGATTCCAGACAGGATGGAGACATCAGACATCCCTGGCCTCCCTTTGGGGGTAAAATATACAGAACCATGCTTATTAGTATTGTTTTCTTTCATTCCCCATAAAAATTAGCAGAAGTGAATGTGCCCAACTCATGAAAATAAACACCCAGCCCAGACTAGGATATCCACAGTTAGCTTGACTTACCAGCACTGCAAAACAGAGCATATGTCGATATATCATTTTATTTTAACAACAGCTACTTTTGTTGAACATTGCAGTTTGCACTTGCACTTTTGCAGAGATGTAAAATTCCCATAAAATTAATATCAGTCAATTCCCAAATCTGAGCAGGTGATGCAGTCAATTGTAGATCAGTCCTTGATTTAAGGATTCCCACACTGAGCACCTCAGTGCTGGAATTTCCAAAATTCTCATTGTCCTCAGAAACACAGAAATTATATTTATAAATATACATTTTAGTATTTTTACAATGCGTTACTAGTTTCTGTTTGTAACAAAGCACAAACCTTTTTCCAAACTCTTCACATTGCGGCTGGTCAGGGTGATGCGGATGCGATGGATGGGAGCCTCCTCAGCTGCAGCCTTCTGGTCGCCTTTGGCAGGGTAGGTAGACTGAAAATTGATGAAACAAATTATTACAATCAGCGCTTGACTGAGGCCAGGGCTGACTTAAAGCACTCAGTACTGTCTGAGTGGACTGTTGTCTTGTCTCTGTGGTTCCAAACTAAATCAGTAAATGCCAGTTCTTGAAAAGGAGTGCCTGTACTGTTCGGTGATGGCTATCGACCAACACAGCAAGTCACAGGTAGGACCCCGACGTACCCATCCTCTCTCTTACCTTGCGCCCTTTAACACAGTCCTTACAACCACAAAGTCTTCACAAAGAGTTAGTTGGACACTCAGCAAGAAAAGACCTACAGACATGTGAACTAGGGAGTACCAAAGGCAAAGTGCGCATGCGTCTCGTTGGAGACAGAAGAGAAATAATTGTCAGGTTATACATCTACTGCAAATCAAGACAATAGAAGCACTTAGGAAATGAAAGAAGACACCAATGTAAACACACAAACCATTTTCTATTGTTTCTGGCCGACGTAATCAAAGATTTCAATCAAACTTTGAACAGCGGTGAGCCAGGTACTTCTGTTTCACACGCGGTCGGAAGCAAGAGGAAGAAGTTGTTGCGCATGCGTTGGCGGAAAGAATCCTTCCACAAGTTGGAAGTTCTAGTACTCCGCCAATACTTTAATAATAAAATATAAAATAAAATAAAAATTACTCGGCACTAACTCAGACATGGAATAGTGCAAGTCAGTCTTTTCCGTCATGGTTCCCAGTTTAAATGTTGATGCATTTCAGGGGTATAAAAAAAGCAACAACCAACCCCCCCCCCACCCCACCCCCCCACCCCCATTCCCCTTCCCCCTCTTCTCCCCGTCACTAATAAGCCTCATGGTTTCTGTTGACGTTACGCGGCACCATGTTTACTTAACTTTGGAGAAAATCAATTAAATGGGCTGTTAATGACAAAATATTTCAGCTTATACTGACTATTTTATTTTAATATTCCTCTTTCCAGCATTATGTTTATGCTGTAAGCACCAAAACTGCCACTCTTTTTTCGACTGAATGTGTCCTTAGGCAGAGATTGAGCCTCCTTCATTTTTCCAGATGCCCAGTTTAGGTATTTGGCACAACAGTGTGTATACACTGTATGTCTCAGCATTATCACTGCATATGAATCTACTGATTTCAGTCTCCTCTTCGCTGCATGATATATAATGAACACATAAACAGATTTCCAGTCAAAAGCATACATCAAGTCCAACGTACCCGGTGGACTGAAACTGAACAGGGGGGGGCGTCATCCCGGCAGTTCCAAACATTTGCTTTTTTTCATCAACATGAGCATCCGTCAACGCACATTCATGTTCAGTCACTCAAATTTATATCTGATTTTTGTCTTTACAAAAAGCAATTTTGCAGATTTGATTTTCAAGATGTCGGTGATAAACTCGAACGTCTGTTCCGGTTGTGACTGTTTATGTGTTATTATCACTTCACCACCTGAGTCAATGGAAACTGCGGAGGACTTAACCATTTCAGATATTAGGGGTAATCTCATTGTCTTAAATGGAAAGATTGTGAAGAACTTGTCTCGTTTATGTTTTGACGAGAAAAATACCATATAGTTGGATAGCATAATTTGTTTATATAGTACAATGTATAACTTAACTGTAGTAGTGGAGTGGAGTGGAGATTAAACTGATTTAAAAAATGCTATCCTCCCCATGTAAAGTTCTTACGTCTGCTTGAGGGCGTGACGTCAGATACGTCCACGTTTGTGACAACATGGCGGCGAAGGTACCGTTTGAGTTAGAATAGCAACTGAACTAATCTAACATTTGAATGGTGATTGTTGTGCATGTTTGGTTTTAATGTGATTTATGTTGTTTAGGAATGACAAGGCTAATGCTCTTGGGTTTGTTAAACCTTTTTATTGCTGCAGTTGCCATCGATGCGACCTTTTCGCGTGACACTAACAGACTGAGTGATAGATGTTTTCTGATATAAACGTCTAGTTGTACTAATAGTACTAACGGCAACTTGAAATTGGAACATTATAGTCTATTTTAAAGCTTTGTTAGTTGTTGTTTCTATACATTAGACAATGCCGTGCCAATGCCAGTGGCCGTATTTTACTTTTTAACCCGCATAGACTTGACGTCTTCCCGGCTCTGGACTTGATATCGTTGATCAGTGATGCCGGTAATCGATGACCAGTGTCACGGCGTGTGTATACGTGTGTGTGTTGGAAAGAAATACACTAGCTGCTTCTTCTGTTAAAGTGTTGTGGTAAGGATAGACCACGTCTTGTCTTCATTTGGGAAGTGTGGAAGTAACTTGGCTTTTTACGCCCAGTCAACCAGTACGGTTCTATTAGGGCGAATTTTTCATCATTTTGATTAATCAGCTACAATAGTGTACAAAGCACTATTTGCATTATGTCATTACCCATGTATTTCCATACCACCTGCCATTACTCTAGTCTTATGGAAAGGTAGACATTGGATGGTTAAAGGGACTCCATCAGAGGCTAAAGCTTGCCAGCATGTATTTGGAGCAGGGTAAATGAACATGATACACATTAAAAGTTTTGTGATTGAATGTGCTAATGATTTTATAAGAGGACTTTCCCAGACATAGAAACAAACACTGTTTCCACAAGCTCTTTCACATGTTTAGTATAACATCATTGGTAGAATACTGGAACTTTTCAGTTTTGTGTATGTGTAGTTGTAGCCAGGTCATGGCAGATGTCCTGTTGTTATCACTATAGTTGTAGCGTGGTAATGACAGATGTCCTACTGTTGCCACTATATTTAGTTGTAAATTATCCTTAAAGGACAAGTCCAAGGTTTGGGGTGATTTTTGACATGATTTCCATTAAAGTTCATAGAGAACAATGATGAAGGTGAAATTGTGATCTGAGGGTTATAAATGCATGAAAACAGGCATTTTCTGTCATACTGAAAGCGTTGCTATGACGCTGAAAATCATGTGCACATATGTGCACTACGCCTCTGGGGAGTCCTGCAAATGGCTAGTACCACAGGTACTTGGAAGTAGCCACAGGTAACCGACTTGGAAAAATTTCAGTTGAATCCCCAAGGATAACTCTGACCCATTGTCAGTGTTGGGCCTTGTTTATTCCTCCTTGTTATTTCATTTTCTCGAGCCTTGTTAGGTGCGGGCATTTCATTTTTTCGTTCTGTTTACTCTAGTTTTCAACAGGCGGACCTCATCAGGAGGCTGCCTTTTATTGGGTTTTTTTCACAATTTATCTTTTTGTTTCATCATGATCATATGTAAAAATGAAAAGTTTTTTTTCGTTCTAGTTCAATACACTAGTGATTTCGTGGCCTCCCTGGGTTAGGGTTTAGGGTTGGGCTATTTACCAGTTCTTGCCATTCACTGTTTTTTCTTTTGGCATGCCCTTTTGTTTCTTGAGATATATCGTTCATTTATGATGTATGACTATGAGTGAGGGGGTAGTCTCAATGTTTAACAAGACCGCTCATTTTTTCTTTGTGGGGGTAGTTCTGAGCGTCTGTTGCCCTGCCGTGTCATTGTCACGCTAAGTGGGTTGTATCATGTACATGATTACGTGTATCCAGCCTTTGTCCCGTTGCTCGCTGACATTACTTGCTCCTCTCTCTTTTCAAAAAGTGTTGGTGTTTTTTCTCTCTTTTCCCCTTCTTTCTCACCATGCGTTCTTTTTTTCTTTTTTTAATCTTTTAGTGCTTGTATCAGGGTATCAGTGTATCTCTCAATTTTTGGTATCATGCTGTGCACTTGCTGCTCGTCAGCTTCATCCTTGGAGATTCAAACTGGAATTTTTTCCAAGTCAGTTACCCTGTGGACAGCCCTACAAATTCCGCTTTGAAGAAAATCGCATTTGGTATTTCGCCATAAAGTTTATGAAATTGTACTCAGCGAAGTGTTCGCTACACAAATGGGCGTGACTGAGGCGCAGCAGCAAAATCAGCTCGTTTGAATTGTACAATTTTTTTTACCCATTTTCGCCTCACAGCGGGTCGATTCCGTGGGAACTCGTGCATAGTTATGCTTTGGGTTGCTTGTGAGTTGTTCCCGTTTGCTGCAACACAGTAGGCTGGCATGCTTAGAGCTTTTTTTTGGACCACACGCATACACTTCAATGAACAATCTAAGATAGCAACCGCACGACTCCCCGACTGACGTCACTTCCGAGAAAGTCACGTGACTGATGGAGAACCTGAGACAGCAGTCTCGGCCAGCCTACAGAAAATAAAATCGATTAAAAACCAACATTAAATCTCAGACTAGTGACTCATTTGTCAGTCATTTTGATGGTCATTTTGCATACTTAAAAACCTTGGATTTTTCCTTTAAAAAAAAAAGTTTTACATGATTATGAATTTTTGGCAGGCACTGAGATATTTGATATTTAGCTTGTGCTATAGAGGTGTCCATACTATTGTACTAAAGATGTCCATACTATCAATGTTAGACTATTTCTTTTAATCATCATCTGCAGATGCTGTTGACTGTGGCTGGGTTAGTGGTATTGCTGTTGGCGGAGGCTGGTGCTTTCTACGTGCCGGGAGTGGCACCTGTAGAGTTCCACAAATATGATCCAGTGGAGGTCAAAGTAAGTGTGAGCAATAATAGACTTACATTTTTTACAGCACTGTACCTGTAGATGAGAGTGAAAGAATCAGTAAACAGCAACAGACTTATGCTAGTATAAGTCTGTTGATATACAGACTTACAGCAATGTACAGAGTTAGCTATTTAACTTAGTTCATGGATTCTGACCTCGCATCAACAGTGAAAGAAGGGTAAGAATGCAAGCATATGTTAAATTTTATTACCAGCAGTATATTTCATTTCATGCTAAATGTGACTGTGCATGTAGCATAGTCTGGTGTATTTTTTTGTAATGTTTTTAAGTATAGACAGACAGCAGTAAGTTTGTAATCACACAGACAATCCAAATTATATCAGTCTGCATTTCTTACCACTCACAATTTTCTTACACTCACAATGCATATGCCAGCACCATTAAAAGCCAGATCACTGAAATTGAGGCAAAACTATTTTGTTACCTTGGGTGGATGTACACAATGTTTACGTATGCACTTCAATGCTGTGCTGCTAACAAAGTTCCAGTCTTAGTACCCAAACGTTTCACAAATTTTGCGGCAGGTTCTGACAGCATGAGACTTACAGTTACAGGGGCGACTTGTTAGACAGATGCACTGAGAAGTGAGATAAGGAGTGCCCCTTCAGTGGCATAATCAATGGCGCATGCACACACACATGTACGCATGCGCGCACATACATACGCCTGCATGCACACACACACAACACAAAAAAACAGATTTAAAAAATAAGTTGACTTAGTGAGTAATCATTTTTTGAATGAACACGTGAAGTCATCCACCATGAAAGGGAGAGGCAGTGCTGCTCTTCTTCCTGAGAAATTTGACTTTCAGTGTGATTTGTGACAAGATGTTGAACATTACACATTTCAACAAGCCCACATCACTGTGCTGCTAATCATGCAGTTAACTGTGAAAACCCAACTGATCTTACAAGATGTGATCCACATGAGTATTACCAGTAACTGTTGTTGTTTTCTGTGTCACACAGAACAGCATGCTAAAGCATAGTTTGTTGCAATACATAACGTTCAACATACAGCCAATCTTGAACAATTTTTTAAAAGAATAAAAAGCAACACATTTTGAAACATAAATAGTTATTCTTTAATAGAACATATGTGACAAAGGGAAAATTTATGATTTTTTCTCTCTCAAATTTAAGCTTTCTTGACATAAACAGCAAATGATGTAAGAAATATGTCGAACATTACTATTTCAACAAGATATACAGTGCTGTTTGTTTCTCGATGAAAATGATAAATCAGTAACTTTTTATTACTGTAAAGTATAAAGACATAAATATTTCCTTTTGAACATTTTTGCTGCATTAATTTTGTTGTAGTGGATAACATAATGTTAAAAGAGACAACATGGTACTTTGTTTTTCATAACAAAATAATAATACTTATTATTTAACAAACAAGTAAGTGTTTTGTAAGAGAAAATGGAGCAAATAAGATGAGTGCAACTTTTGCTGCTTTTTGGTGTCACAGGAAAACACCACACAACCTGTCATCCTGCGTTTCTTGGTCCATGTTGACTCGGGTGCCTAGGACAAAAATAGTTGAACATTAACTTTAAAAGTGAAAGAATTTAATAATAAATAGAAAAAATCATAATAAATATTACTAAAAAATCACAGCCAAAGAATAATGCTATTAAGATCGGCACCTTACATTTTTAGAACTCTGGAAGGCAGACAGGCATGGTCACTATAATTATGTCGAACGTTATTATTTCCACACTCGTGTTGTAATTGTAATGTTCAAAATCTAACTTGACGACTTTAACCTGCGTAAATTCAAAATTTTCTACCCTATATGATGATTTGTTTGAAGACGTAGTTTGTAAACAAAATGAACTGCGTTAAGTGCAAGCAAAAAATGTAAGAGTACGATCAGAATTACTGTTTATAACCAAACTGCTGTCCACATTCGATTTCAACACGCACCTATGTTGTAAGAAACTCAGTGAAAACAAATTTTTTTAAAGCATCTGAACAAACTTTAGATCGACAGCAACAAAACTCACTCTGTATTGCTAACATTCCAATACCCTTTTAAAGATTCAGCATATACCAATATGAATATCATCGTATAACGGAAGATTTGACTAAATCTCTGATGAACTTTAAATAAGTGAACGTACGTCCTTCAAAATATTCACCACCTTTGCATATCAAATGTCTCTTCCATGGCCATGGCTAAAACAAATGACCTGGATGGTAACAGCTGACCCAATTAGGGAAAAACCAAAAACTTATTTTTTCCTTTTGGGTTGTTTAAACGTTTTGAACGTATTTATGCAACAATTATAAATGCAAAATATATTTTAAAACTACCCAGCATTTGGCAGTAAAATAAAACATTGGGCCTGATGCAGTGATGACCACAGTGACTGGGGTAAAGTTTCGACGAAAGAGAAAGTCCGTTCTTCACTAGATTGTCTGCGGATGCTGGTCATGAAACTTTCAACACATAACATTCACCGAGGGATATTTCGGAGCCTCTAACTCCAAAAACAAACTTAGTGATAATCAATTTTATATGCACTACAGGGGTAAAGCGATATTCCCTGGTAAATCGGTGACCGAGGTAATGTTTGATTTCGTTCTGAATGAAAGCATCAAAAGCACTCACCTAGCGTGTCCGTTTTGGGTTGAATTTCGTGGTGCTTTTCACTTTCAAAAATAATATATCGGCTCCAGATTTGGAGCTCATATTTTTTTCCACTGTGATACTGACCAATTATGAACGCACACACAAAGCAACAACAAGACAAAGTGTTTGAAACAGATTTTATTGACAGTCAAAAATCGGACCCCCCATTTGCGCACCTTTTGGCACAGAGTCCAGACAGGTAATGGGGGGGGGGGGGGGGGGGGGGGGGGTGGGAATAGTCTCATTAGGATGCATTTGCATGTGGGCCCCTGTCTGATAGGAAGTCTGCCATGATGATGTTGTGTTGCTTTGGGTTTGCAGGCAGTGAAGCTGACCAGTACCAAGACTCAGCTCCCCTATGAATACTACTCACTTCCCTTCTGCCAGCCTGAAGAAGGCATCATCTACAAGACCGAAAACTTAGGTACAGCCGTGAGCCCCAGCCTTGTTATGTGTGTCTGGCGTCAGCTGGATCAGGTTGGAGAGCTGGTCCTGGTTTGTTTGTTAGACTTGCTTAATACCCTGCTGTCTCCAGAGAGCTACCGGCAGGGACTGAGGTCCCAGAAGAGGGGTGGGGGGGAGGGGATGGGGGCCCTACCTAATGCTACACTGTCACTGCCAGAATGATTTTTGCATTAAGGTGGGCAAAGTTACAAGAGAGTGTCTGTAAATTGCAATTTTTGAAGAGAAAGGAGAGCTGAAGTGGGGAATTGAACAGATGTCCGCTTAGGAGCCTAACACCTTTCATGCAGTGCCAGACTGGTTCATATGAGACAGTCCCATACTTCACTTGCATTTATGCTGGGCATGACCTAGAATATGTAATAATAATA
Source organism: Alviniconcha marisindica (assembly GCA_018857735.1). Lineage (NCBI taxonomy): Eukaryota > Metazoa > Mollusca > Gastropoda > Provannidae > Alviniconcha > Alviniconcha marisindica. The sequence continues at coordinate 139,545 of JABMCL010000176.1, forward strand.
GAGCTGTTTTCTGGTACAGTAAGGTTCTAAATCAGTGTTGTTGGTATCAACCATCAAAAGATGCCTGCATTATCACACATCAGCTTCAGGTAGTTCTGACTCCAGAGATACAGTAGTTACTTTGTTTCTTAGGTTGACTGTTTTACGTCCAGACAGTAAAATGCTTGGTCGTAATGACAGATGGGGCCAGAATACCATTAAAATGTAATTTAAATGCATGTGTACTATTTGTATTTTTCTGCTGACTGCCTGGTACTTGTATGTGTGAACATTTGATTGACCATTTTTTGCTACAGTCTGAGTAAACTGCAACTACTGAACAATACATGAAACTCAGCAAATCTTACTTTTTTTCTCAATTTTTCTGAAACTAACACTGAATGATAAAAACACACATACACACACACACATCCCACGCACGCACACACACACACATATGCACGAAGTTAAGCCTGCCTTGGCATCCACCTTTCTCTATCAACAATGTGTCTAACCATGCCACTGCTGAGGTCACTCAAATGAAAAGGAGAACTATTGTAAGTGTGCTGTGTAAGGCAACCTCCCACCATGACTGGCCACACTGCACTGGACCCCAAGCTGTTGACTGTGTTTTACTGCTTATATATGTGGGTCAATGCTAAATATCAGCAGTAAGAATATAGGGTATGTGTGGATGTAACTCTGCCGCAGACTGCAGTTTTTTTAATAGTTGAAGTCTGATAAGAGAACATCTCTATGCAGGTCTGTTCAGTGTGCATGGTTCATGTATATTATATATGTCATATGTTTGTATTTCAGGTGAAGTTTTGCGAGGAGACAGAATCGTCAACACACCCTATCGGGTACGATTTCATCTTTTTCTCCTGTAAATAATGAGGGACTTTGTGTTTATTATGATGCATATCATCAGTTTTATAGCTGTTACGCTTCATAGTCCTTGTGCGGTTGACTGTTCCGTGATGCTAGTAGTTGTGTGGCTACAACACAGGGATGGACTGTAGCTGACTCTGGCTGTGGACATACAGATGGTGATGTGATGTAGTCATCTCATCAAAGATGCTGTTTGGTACAGTAGAGGACTGAAAGCGAGGCTCAGTCAGAATAACAGGAAAGGCGGCACTCCCTTTCAGGCCATGTTAGTCTAAGATGCCCCATTTTGATAGCCTCAGCTATGCCTCAGTACAGTGTATGTGTATATATATGTAGAGATAGACTACTGCTGTGAGCATGGCAGTCTAAGATGCCCCATTTTGGTAGCCTCAGCTATGCCTGAGTACAGTCTATGTGTATATATATGTAGAGATAGACTACTGCTGTGAGCATGGCAGTCTAAGATGCCCCATTTTGATAGCCTCAGCTATGCCTGAGTACAGTGTATGTGTATATATATGTAGAGATAGACTACTGCTGTGAGCATGGCAGTCTAAGATGCCCCATTTTGATAGCCTCAGCTATGCCTGAGTACAGTGTATGTGTGTATATATGTAGAGATAGACTACTGCTGTGAGCATGGCAGTCTAAGATGCCCCATTTTGATAGCCTCAGCTATGCCTGAGTACAGTGTATGTGTATATATATGTAGAGATAGACTACTGCTGTGAGCATGGCAGGAGGCTGTACATACGTTTCCTTTCAATATGAAAACTGAATTCTTTGTTTTGTTGATGATGTGAACATGGAGAAGAGCCGGTGTCTGGTGTCTGAGTGTGGTTGTGAACATGGAGAACGGCAGATGTTTCTGGTGTCTGAGTGTGGTTGTGAAGGAGAAGAGCAGGTGTCTGGTGTCTGAGTGTGGTTGTGAAGGAGAAGAGCAGGTGTCTGGAGTCTGAGTGTGGTTGTGAAGGAGAAGAGCCGGTGTCTGGTGTCTGAGTGTGGTTGTGAACATGGAGAACAGCAGATGTTTCTGGTGTCTGTGGTTGTGAAGGAGAAGAGCAGGTGTCTGAGTGTGGTTGTGAAGGAGAAGAGCTGGTGTCTGGTGTCTGAGTGTGATTGTGAAGGAGAAGAGCAGATGTCTGGTTGCTGAGTGTGGTTGTGAACATGGAGAAGAGCAGATGTCTGGTGGCTGAGTGTGGTTGTGAACATGGAGAAGAGCAGATGTCTGGTGGCTGAGTGTGGTGAACATGGAGTAGAGCAGATGTCTGGTGGCTGAGTGTGGTTGTGTCTTTGTGAATGCAGGTGAAGATGGCGCAGAACGTTGAGTGTCAGCTGCTGTGTCAGGCCAACAAGCAGTCCATGTCTGTCAAGCTGACACAGGAACAGGCCGGCAACTTCATTGACAAAATCAGGCACAACTACTACGTCCATCTGTAAGTTGTCTCTCACTTCACAGGCTGAGGCAGTCAGGCACAACTGCTGTGTCCATCTGTAAGTTGTCACTCACTTCACAGGCTGAGGTAGTCAGGCACAACTGCTGTGTCCATTTGTAAGTTGTCACTCACTTCATAGGCTGAGGTAGTCAGGCACAACTACTACGTCCATCTGTAAGTTGTCACTCACTTCACAGGCTGAGGTAGTCAGGCACAACTACTACGTCCATCTGTAAGTTGTCACTCACTTCACAGGCTGAGGTAGTCAGACACAACTGCTGTGTCCATCTGTAAGTTGTCACTCACTTCACAGGCTGAGGTAGTCAGACACAACTGCTGTGTCCATCTGTAAGTTGTCACTCACTTCACAGGCTGAGGTAGTCAGACACAACTGCTGTGTCCATCTGTAAGTTGTCACTTCACAGGCTGAGGTAGTCAGACACAACTGCTGTGTCCATCTGTAAGTTGTCACTTCACAGGCTGAGGCAGTCAGACACAACTGCTGTGTCCATCTGTAAGTTGTCACTTCACAGGCTGAGGTAGTCAGACACAACTGCTGTGTCCATCTGTAAGTTGTCACTTCACAGGCTGAGGCAGTCAGACACAACTGCTGTGTCCATCTGTAAGTTGTCACTTCACAGGCTGAGGCAGTCAGACACAACTGCTGTGTCCATCTGTAAGTTGTCACTCACTTCACAGGCTGAGGCAGTCAGACACAACTGCTGTGTCCATCTGTAAGTTGTCACTTCACAGGCTGAGGCAGTCAGACACAACTGCAGAGTCCATCTGTTGTCACTGACATCTCAGGATGAGCGTGTCATGCATGGATCAGACTTCATATCTACCCCTGGCATGTTTTTTGACAACTAAGACTTTACAAGGACCTTAAAACAGTGACAGATGTTGTCAAGCACATAAAAGATGTCCTCTCATACAAACAGTGATGCTCACTACTTGTGGATCAGTACCTGCACTTATTCCATCAAGCCTTTACAAACTGAAATTTTGTACAATGGCAATAAAAGCACTGTATATTTCAAGTTATATATATATATATATATTTTTAAATTGTATTATTGATACAAGTATTTAAAGATCAAATGTTCACACTGAATTATATAGCAGCAAGCAAAGTATAAACGTTGATGACTGAATCCATGTGTGCAGAAAAAGGGAAATTGATTCCTTTTTAAGGCTTGAATTTTGAGCTGAATTATTGTTCCATTATTAGGTTTTGGTTGAAAACCATCCTCTTTTGTTTTTTCCCCCTTCTCCTTCCCCTCCTCTTTCTGAGCAGTCAAAGCAGAGAAGACATTTGCGCTATTTCATAGTATTTTACCCAGACTGGAGATGGACGTATTTGGACAGATCCTCAGGTTAATAGCAGAGCAAACAGGTTGGAGAGTCTCAAGGTTCTCCAGGGGTCGGTACAGAGTGGTGTACCATGTCATACATCATGTTTTTGAGTCCTTTAGAGACTTGTGAAATGTGGCTTTGCCATCAAAGGGAAGTGTGGCAGCTGGCTGGAGGCCAGGCTCTTACAGTTTTATGACCTTTGCATCTGCCTGGACTTCTTTACGGTTAATCAATTGCAGCATTGTGGATAACCTCCCCTGTGCCACCAAGTTTGAGATGGATAACAAAGAGTCCCAAGTGGAGCAGGGCTACAAGCTGGGATTTGTTGTGAACAACGAGGTGAGATTGCTGCCCCCCCCCCCCCCCCCCCTCCACAATCTCCACAAAGAATAAGGGGGGATTTGTGAGATTGCCCCCCCTCCTCCCCACAAAGAATAATTTTGTTGTTGGTGTGAATAATGAGGTGAGATTGCCCCCCCCAATCTCCACAAAGAATAAGGGGGGATTTGTGAGATTGCCCCCCTTCCCTCCTCTCCACAAAGAATAAGGGGGGATTTGTTGTGAACAACGAGGTGAGATTGCCTCCCCCCCCCCCCCCCCCCTCCTCTCCACAAAGAATAAGGGGGGATTTGTGAGATTGCCCACCACCCTCCTCTCCACAAAGAATAAGGGGGGATTTGTGAGATTGCCCCCCACCCCCCTCTCCACAAAGAATTATGGGGGATTTGTGAGATTGCCCCCCACCCCCCTCTCCACAAAGAATAAGGGGGGATTTGTGAGATTGCCCCCCCCCCCACCCCCTCTCCACAAAGAATAAGGGGGGATTTGTGAGATTGCCCCCCACCCCCCTCTCCACAAAGAATAAGGGGGGATTTGTGAGATTGCCCCACCACCCCCCTCCTCTCCACAAAGAAAAGGGGGGATTTGTTGTGAACAGCCAGGTGAAATTGCCCCCCCCCATCTCCACAAAGAATAAGGGGGGATTTGTGAGATTACCCCCCCCCCCCTCCTGTCCACCAAGAATAAGGGGGGATTTGTTGTGAACAGCCAGGTGAGATTGCCCCCTCCTGTCCACCAAGAATAAGGGGGCATTTGTTGTGAACAGCCAGGTGAGATTGCCCCCTCCTGTCCACCAAGAATAAGGGGGCATTTGTTGTGAACAGCCAGGTGAGATTGCCCCCTCCTGTCCACCAAGAATAAGGGGGCATTTGTAGAGCACTTTCAGAGACACACGCACAGGCATCCACACCCATGAGTACAATTTACAGTTTACAATCCTAACGTACACAGATAATGAACAGGGGCTTACGGCAGAGGAAAACAACAGCTTGAGAAAGGAAACAATTAACTTGGCAGGCGTTGTGGAAAAAGAGAAGTTCTGAATTTGAAGGAGTCTAGAGAGGGTTTCTTTTGGGGAGGAAGGGGATGATCATTCCATATATATATACATATATATATATATATATATATATATATAGATATATATAGGGGCTGAAGACGGAAAAGGTGCAGGCACCAACAATGGAAAAGTCTGGCACAAGGAAGGCTGAGAGTATCTGAAGCAGAGCGGAGAGTACAGGAGGGTGTGTAAAGTTGAAGGCAGGCACAAAGATAAGGTGGAGCAGTGCATAGATGTCTCATTGCTGTGTTTTGTGAATTGTAAGGCTCTTTTCTGGCAAATATTAAAGTTGAAACTATGTATATTATCTCCTGTGTACTGGAATCCTTATGACCAAAACAGTGTAGTGTATGTGGAATGCCCGTTCCTCTGTGGTTTGAGTATCATGAGAGCTTCATGCTTGAGGTGTTTGTTGGGTTGTTTGCTGATACTTGTGACTGGTGGTGTGTACGGAATGTCTTATTGTCCCTTGCTGTTTTGTGTGGCAGGTGTATTTGATGTCTTATTGTCACTTGCTGTTTTGTGTGGCAGGTGTATTTGATGTCTTATTGTCACTTGCTGTTTTGTGTGGCAGGTGTATTTGATGTCTTATTGTCACTTGCTGTTTTGTGTGGCAGGTATATCTGATGTCTTAATGTCACTTGCTGTTTTGTGTGGCAGGCGTATCTGATACATGTCTTATTGTCACTTGCTGTTTTGTGTGGCAGGTGTATCTGATGTCTTATTGTCACTTGCTGTTTTGTGTGGCAGGTGTATTTGAACAACCATCTCAAGCTGATCCTCAGTTATCACACAGAAAATGGGTAAGGTCTTCTCCATATGTTGAACTAATAATAATAATAATAATAATAATAATGAACACACTTATCAAGCACCTCGAGATAAGCCCGAAGTGCTTTGCATTGGCAACTAACGGGCAATAGACAATGACTGCTGTTAGTATTACTATTAGATATGCAATGTACATTCATATTGGATAAGTACACTGCAGTTGCAGGTGTGCAGGATTTTTTTAATTTACTTCCCCACCCCAAATACACACACACACACACACACACACACACACACACACACACACACACACACACATGGCCTGTTTATCATTCAGTAGTGTCCTCCAAACCCCACACCCCCTCTGTCTCTCATGTTCTCTCCTCTCCATCACTGTCTCTTCATTGTATGTATATATATGTGAGTGCATGCAGAGAGAGCAGTGTTGGTGTGCTTGGGTTTTGTGTGTGTGTGTGTTGTGCAAATGTTTTTATTCCTTCACTGGAATCTTAGTCTAGAGCTAGAAGTAGAACAGGATGAGATATTTCAGGTGAACCATTTGAACACTTAGTTGTGTGCAGTATCCTTTGGCATTCATGCAGCTGCATTGCATGCGCAGAGCTGAGTGAACAGAAGCAGTGGAGGCTAGTGAAGATTAACTCATTCAAAGTGCAGAAAAAGTGACCCCAGGGAATGGCGTAAAGGCAGCATTTTACTCAGAGCACTAATTATCGCGGCATCATTTTGTGCTCTTTGCCGGCAGCTGCACACAGGAGTGATGTGTCATCTGATGTGAAAAGCTCCCAGAGAGTGACTGCTGAAGGTCATGCGGTTGTGGTGTTGTGGGGATTTCTGTTTCTCTTTTGTGTAACTCCAGATTGAGTTAAAGTCCTCACCACAGTGATAAAGCTAGAGCCATCTGTCTGTAGTCTTGCCAGACTAACGTACAGAGAACTGACCGTGAGAACAGCCTTCCACTTACTCGGTCACAAACCCCTGAGAGTGTAATGTTTTCTATGTGGTTATTACACGAGCTGTGTGACTGGGCATGCTGGCAGGTGGTCCTTTTTGTTTTCTTTTGTTGCTGAACACATTGGAACCATGGTAGATGACGCTTTTGTCTTCAGCCCTGGAATTGCTTCTTCTTCTGTGGACCAGCTATGGAGGGTCGACAGTGTCCGGTTCTATCTGTCGGTAATCAGTTTGCTTTGTGGGGCATTGAAGGGAGTTGATCTCTGTCTTTGTTTGGATCCTTCCTTTGCTGAATTCTTGCTCTGTTTTCTTTCTTGCCTTTGTTTTTTTTCCCTGTCTTGATATTTTTTCTTTCCCTCCAGTCTTTATTTTGACTCTATAATTATCTGTGTTCCTTTTGTTCCCTTTCAGTGAAGATCACCGCGTGGTGGGCTTTGAAGTAGAGCCTTACAGGTACGGTTGGTGTCTGTTTTCTTCACAGCATGTCGCCAGAATGGCAGAAGTAGTGATCATGTGTCAGTGTTAGCAGCAGGGATTTTGTCTGCACATATATATCAGTTTCAACTCAGGCAAAGCTGCCTTGTACACTATCAAAGTTAGCTAGTTGAAGTGTAATGTTTTTCTTTCTTTTTCTGTACATTATCAAAGTTAGCTAGTTGAAGTGAAAATAGCGAGTTGAAGTGTGATGTTTTTCTTCTTTTCTTTGCCATGCACATAGCAGGACTTTGTCACATTGTGTTCAGAGTTTGCTGGTTGCTAGTATGAGAGCTTACAAACTACATTTGATTGTGCTTATGGCATATTTATGCCTTCGTTGACTGTGACCCATTTTCAGAACTACAGGGAAGTTTGAAAATGATGGTGAAATTTGTATTTTCAAGTGTGAATCAGCTGAGCGTACAGTGTTTTCGTTAATCTGTTAATTTCCATGACAAACATTTGAAGTCGTGCTTTTTCTAAAGTTCCACCCTAAATGCCCGCCCCATTAACCAGCTGATGAACAATTGCAGTGTTGGTATGGACCAGCTGACCAAGGGGGAGGAGGGGCAGTGTGCGTTCAAGAACAAAGAGGGGAAGCCAAGTCCACAAAAACTCAATGAGAAAGGTGAGTGTTCACAGATGGATGTGTGCAGTGTGAAGTGCAGATGGAATTGATCTGAGCTGCAGCAGGGGTGAAAGAGGAGTGTATATGTATGCATTTGTGTCTGAGACTGAGAGAGAGAGAGAGAGAGAAAAAGAGTGTATGTATACATGTGTGTGTGTGAAAGAGAGAGAGAGAGAAAGTGTGTATGTCTGCATGTGTGTCTGATAGAGAGAGAGAGTGTGTGTGTGTGTGTGTGTGTGTATGTATGCATGTATGTCTGAGAGAGAGAGAGAGAGAGAGAGCGAGTGTATGTAAGCATGTGTGTCTGAGAGAGAGAGAGAGAGAGAGTGTGTGTGTATGCATGTGTCTGAGAGAGAGAGAGAGTGTGTGTGTATGCATGTGTCTCTGAGAGAGAGAGAGAGAGAGAGAGTGTATGTATGCATGTGTGTCAGAGAGAGAAAGAGTGTGTATGTATGCATGTGTGTCAGAGAGAGAGAGAAAGAGTGCGTATGTATGCATGTATGAGAGAGAGAGAGAGAAAGAGTGTATGTATGCATGTGTGTCTGAGAGAGAGAGAGAGAAAGTGTGTATGTATGCATGTGTGTCAGAGAGAGAGAGAAAGAGTGTGTATATATGCATGTGTGTGTGCGTGAGAGAGAAGAAGAGTGTGTATGTGTGTGTGCGTGAGAGAGGGAGAGTGTATGGGGGGTGGGGGGTAATAATGACTAGGCATTTCTGGTCTTGCTATTTTGCATTTTTAAAAATTATTTTTCATCATTGCTTTTATTCTTTTTCTTTGTCACTGCCAGTGGTTTTAAAGCACATTTAGGTCTGATCATTTAAGGTGCAGAGGAAACTTGGAGGAGCAATACTAATAGTTTTGGAAACTGGAATTTTGCTGTTAATTTTTTTTTTTAGCTTTTCAGTTTTAATGAATGCTTCACATTATGACCATTGTTTTATGAATAACCTTATAACAAAATGTTTTATACTCATTGTAGTATTTATAGAAAGAAAGAAAAAACACATGAGGTGCAGTAAAATGAAGGAAGGAAAGAAAGAAAAATTGGAGGAAAGAAGCTAAAAAGAAAAAAATACTGGAAGGCAAAGAAAGAAGCTGACACAAATGTTGAAAACTGGAAAAGTGAATGTCACATTGTTGTGTGGCACTGTGACTGCTGTAAAAGTGAATGTGATATTGTGGTGTGGCACTGTGACTGCTGTAAAAGTGAATGTGATATTGTGGTGTGGTACTGTCACCTCTGTAAAAGTGAACGTGATATTGTATGGTACTGTCACCTCTGTAAAAGTGAACGTGATATTGTATGGTACTGTCACCTCTGTAAAAGTGAACGTGATATTGTATGGTACTGTCACCTCTGTAAAAGTGAACGTGATATTGTATGGTGGTACTGTCACCTCTGTAAAAGTGAACGTGATATTGTATGGTACTGTCACCTCTGTAAAAGTGAACGTGATATTGTATGGTGGTACTGTCACCTCTGTAAAAGTGAACGTGATATTGTATGGGTACTGTCACCTCTGTAAAAGTGAACGTGATATTGTATGGTACTGTCACCTCTGTAAAAGTGAACGTGATATTGTATGGTGGTACTGTCACCTCTGTAAAAGTGAACGTGATATTGTATGGTACTGTCACCTCTGTAAAAGTGAACGTGATATTGTATGGTGCTGTCACCTCTGTAAAAGTGAACATGATATTGTATGGTGGTACTGTCACCTCTGTAAAAGTGAACGTGATATTGTATGGTACTGTCACCTCTGTAAAAGTGAACGTGATATTGTATGGTACTGTCACCTCTGTAAAAGTGAACGTGATATTGTATGGTGCTGTCACCTCTGTCAAAGTGAACGTGATATTGTGGTGTGGTAAGGTGTAGCATGTTGATGACCTGTTGTCGCATCACAGGGGAGACGGAGGTGATGTTTTCCTACGAGGTGGTGTGGCACCGGTCGGATGTGCGCTGGGCTTCCCGCTGGGACATCTACCTGGCCATGACCGACGTGCAGATCCACTGGTTCTCCATCATCAACTCCGTCGTCGTCGTTTTCTTTCTCTCAGGTAACAGGTCAGATAAAAGGTGGTGGGTCAGATGGTAACAAGTCAGATAGAAGGCAACAGGTCAGACAGATGGTAATGGGTCAGATGGATGGTAACAGGTCAGACAGATGGTAATGGGTCAGATGGATGGTAACAGGTCAGACAGATGGTAATGGGTCAGATGGATGGTAACAGGTCAGACAGATGGTAACAGGTCAGATAGATGGTAATGAGTCAGATAAATTGTAGCAGGTCAGATAGATGGTAACAGGACAGATAAATGGTAACAATTCAAATAGATGTAACAGGTCAGACAGATGGTAACGGTCAGATATTCAGGTGGATGGCTGGAACTGTTCACCCATGGGTGTTTATATGCCCGAGTTAGTTCACAGCACCCACCTAGATGTACCCACTAAGCATTACAGCTTAGATGTCAAACTTACGACAACAATCATAGGCGACTCGTAGTTTAAGCTTACCAGGTTATGCTGTCCTTGGTGAAAGTGTTGTAAAACTAAAATTGTGAGTGTAATGTGATTCGTCTTTACTCTGTGACAAGTATTCTGACAATGATCATGGACTTCACCCTCAGACGGGTATTCTGACAGTGATCATGGTCTTTGCTCTCTGACAGGTATTCTGACAATGATCACAGTCTTCACTCTTTGACAGGTATTCTGACAGTGATCATGGTCTTCACTCTCTGACAGTGATCATGGTCTTCACTCTCTGACAGGTATTCTGACAATGATCATGGTCTTCACTCTCTGACAGGTATTCTGACAATGATCATGGTCTTCACTCTCTGACAGGTATTCTGACAATGAACATGGTCTTCACTCGCTGACAGGTATTCTGACAGTGATCATGGTCTTCACTCTGAAAGGTATTCTGACAATGATCATGGTCTTCACTCTCTGAAAGGTATTCTGACAGTGATCATGGTCTTCACTCTGAAAGGTATTCTGACAGTGATCATGGTTGTCATTCTCTGACAGGTATTCTGACAATGATCATGGTCTTCACTCTCTGACAGGTATTCTGACAATGATCATGGTCTTCACTTTCTGACAGGTATTCTGACAATGATCATGGTCTTCACTCTCTGACAGGTATTCTGACAATGATCACAGTCTTCACTCTCTGACTGGTATTCTGACAATGATCATAGTCTTCACTCTATATGACTGGTATTCTGACAGTGATTATGGTCTTCAGTCTCTAACAGGTATTCTGACAGTGATTGTGTCCTCACTCTCTGACAGGTATTCTGACAATGATCATGGTCTTCACTCACTGACAGGTATTCTGACAGTGATCATGGTCTTCACTCTCTGACAGGTATTCTGACAGTGATCATGGTCTTCACTCTGACAGGTATTCTGACAATGACCATGGTCTTCACTCTATATGACTGGTATTCTGACAGTGATCATGGTCTTCACTCTCTGACAGGTATTCTGACAATGATCATGGTCCTCACTCTCTGACAGGTATTCTGACGATGATCATGGTGCGCACCCTGCGGCGGGACATTGCGCAGTACAACAAGGACGATGACTTGGTGAGTAAGGCGTCATACACCCTGCATTTCATTTGTTACATTTGAATAACTGGCGTCATGTTGATAACATATAACACTTGATTAGCTAGGCACTGATGATGGCAGTTGATGCATTTTGGTAGCAAAACTTTTAGCATCTGCATTATTCTGGTGCTCAGGTAAGATTTTGCTAGCACTCTCTGGTGGTAAACTGTGGTGCTACTGATTTATTATAATTGTCAGCATCTGCATTTGTTTTTGCTACATACAATCGCTCTGATCTCTAACACTGTTCATGTGTAGTAATAGTGTGCATATGTGTGTATGTTAAGATGCAAAAGTGTATATTAATAGTGTGTGTGTTAGGATGAGACAGTGTATATTAATAGTGTGCGTGTTGGGATGAGACAGTGTATATTAATAGTGTGTGTGTTGGGATGAGACAGTGTATATTAATAGTGTGGTGTTAGGATGAGACAGTGTATATTAATAGTGTGCGTGTTAGGATGAGACAGTGTATATTAATAGGGGTGCGTGTTAGGATGAGACAGTGCTATTAATAGTGTGTGTTAGGATAAGACAGTGTATAGTAATAGTGTGTGTTAGGATGAGACAGTGGATAGATGTGTGTGTGTTAGGATGAGACAGTGGATAGTGTGTGTGTGTTAGGATGAGACAGTTGATAGTGTGTGTGTGTGTGTTAGGATGAGACAGTGAATAGTAATAGTGTGTGTGTTAGGATGAGACAGTGGATAGTGTGTGTGTGTGTGTTAGGATGAGACAGTGGATAGTAATAGTGTGTGTGTTAGGATGAGACAGTATATAGTAATAGTGTGTGTGTGTGTGTGTTAGGATAAGACAATGTGTGTGTGTGTGTCTGTTAGGACGAAACAGTAGAGGAGACAGGATGGAAGCTGGTGCATGGGGATGTGTTCCGACCGCCTCGCCACACACTGCTGCTGACTGCATTGGTGGGCGCCGGTATCCAGGTCTTCTTCATGGCCCTCATCACCATCTGTGAGTCCAGTCTCCACTCTCTGTGTTGTACATGTCCTGATCACCATCTGTGAATCCAGTCCACTCTCTGTGTTGTACATGTCCTGATCATCACCATCTGTCAGTACAGTCTCCACTCTCTGTGTTGTACATGTCCTGATCACCATGTGTCAGTCCACTCACTGTGTTGTACATGGCCTGATCATCACCATCTGTCAGTCCACTCTCTGTGTTGTACATGTTCTGATCATCACCATGTGTCAGTCCAGTCTCCACTCTCTGTGTTGTACATGTCCTGATCATCACCATGTGTCAGTCCACTCTGTCCTGATCATCATGTGTCAGTCCACACTCTGTCCTGATCATCATGTGTCAGTCCACTCTCTGTCCTGATCATCATGTGTCGGTCCACTCTCTGTCCTGATCATCACCATGTGTCAGTCTACTCTGTCCTGATCATCATGTGTCAGTCCACTCTCTGTCCTGATCATCATGTGTCAGTCCACTCTGTCCTAAACATCACCATGTGTCAGTCCACTCTCTGTTCTGATCATCACCATCTGTCAGTCAAATCTCTGTCTTGTACCAGACTAAGTCTGTCCATATCCAGGTCATCACAATGTGACACTATACTCTTTATAGTTCAGAAGGTTTGGGTAAACTATGTATCTGGCTTTGCTGCTCTGTGTATTGTGTGTCTGCTTCCAGTCTAGTTAATGGGTGATACTGTAGCTGGTTGTGCTACCACATCAACAGTTTCAGTGTATGTGTGTGTTTACTTTCAGTTTTTGCCATGCTGGGCATGTTGTCCCCTGCGTCTCGTGGAGCTCTGATGACGGCCAGCATCTTCCTCTTCATGTTCATGGGGTAGGTGATAGGTACGCTGCATGCAGCACATGCTTAGCTGCTGGTAGCTGGTACTCCTAAAGAAGACCTTGGCCACTGTCACGGTTATCAGGCTGCTTTCACTAGCAGCTGGTCAGTGTTACTTCTGGCTTGTCATCTTTATGCATTGTTACTTCTGGCTTGTCATCTTTACGCAGAGTATTGTTACTTCTGGCTTGTCCTGTTTACACACAGAGCTACTGTTACTTCTGGCTTATCTTTAAGCATTGTTACATCTGGTTTGTCATCTTTATGCAGAGTATTGTTACTTCTGGTTTGTCATCTTTATGCAGAGTATTGTTACTTCCGGCTTGTCATCTTTATGCATTGTTACTTCTGGCTTGTCATCTTTATGCATTGTTACTTCTGGCTTGTCCTGTTTACACACAGAGCTACTGTTACTTCTGGCTTTTAGTCTTTGCACAGAGTTACTGTTACAGTGTTAGGTTACAGTGTTAGGTTACAGTGTTAGGTTACAGTGTTAGGATCTTGAGCGAGCTGCTACAGCTTTTGCCACAGTTCTTGCAACCGCCTCTGTAATGACAAAATACAGCTGCCCTGATTGCAGTGGACCTTGTGCAGGAGGGTGGAGGAGGGAAAGCCTGAATGACCTTCTGATCCGTGACCTGCTCACAAACAAGCTGTTCATAAAGTGAAACAGCTTTCATTTTGTTTATCATGACCTTTTTGTCAGACAGTGTGTTTGTTCACTGTGTGTTGGCAGGGTGTTTGCAGGCTACTAATGTGTATTCATTGTGTGTTGGCAGGGTGTTTGCAGGCTACTAATGTGTATTCATTGTGTGTTGGCAGGGTGTTGGCAGGCTACTAATGTGGGTGTTCATTGTGTGTTGGCAGGTGTTTGCAGGCTACTAATGTGTGTGTTGGCAGGGTGTTTGCCGGCTACTAATGTGTTTGTTCATTGTGTGTTGGCAGGGTCTTTGCAGGCTACTAATGTGTGTGTTCATTGTGTGTTGGCAGGGTGTTTGCAGGCTACTAGTACTAATGTGTGTGTTGGAAGGGTGTTTGCAGGCTACTAATGTGTATTCATTGTGTGTTGGCAGGGTGTTTGCAGGCTACTAATGTGTGTGTTGGAAGGGTGTTTGCAGGCTACTAATGTGTGTGTTCATTGTGTGTTGGCAGGGTGTTTGCAGGCTACTAATGTGTATTCATTGTGTGTTGGCAGGGTGTTTGCAGGCTACTAATGTGTGTGTTGGCAGGGTGTTTGCAGGCTACTAATGTGTATTCATTGTGTGTTGGCAGGGTGTTTGCAGGCTACTAATGTGTGTATTCATTGTGTGTTGGCAGGGTGTTTGCAGGCTACTAATGTGTGTGTTCATTGTGTGTTGGCAGGGTGTTTGCAGGCTACTAATGTGTGTGTTCATTGTGTGTTGGGAGGGTGTTTGCAGGCTACTAATGTGTGTATTCATTGTGTGTTGGCAGGGTGTTTGCAGGCTACTAATGTGTGTGTTCATTGTGTGTTGGCAGGGTGTTTGCAGGCTACTACGCAGCTCGTCTCTACAAGACCATGAAGGGCACTTTGTGGAAGAGAGCAGCATTCCAGGTGAGCTGCTTACCTGTCCATCCATCCCTCACAGGCTTTCTCAGCTTCTGTGGCCAGTCTGTAGCAGTGGGCCAGTAGTTATAGTGAAGTCTGTAGCAGTGGGCCAGTAGTTATAGTGAAGTCTGTAGCAGTGGGCCAGTAGTTATAGTGAAGTCTGTAGCTTTGGGCATAGGAAAAACAGGCCAGTATCTATACTGAAGTCTGTAGCTTTGGACATAGGGAAAAGTGGGCCAGTATCTGTACTGAAGTCTGTAGCATTGGGCATAGGGAAAAGTGGGCCAGTATCTATACTGAAGTCTGTAGCATTGGGCATAGGGAAAAGTGGGCCAGTATCTATACTGAAGTCTGTAGCATTGGGCATAGGGAAAAGTGGGTCAGTATCCATGTCAACAGTCTGTAACATTGGGCGTAGGGGAAAGTGAGATGCTGAAGTCTGTACTTCTAAACTGATGAAGACTGAATTGTAACACTTTTAGACTTTGTGATGACAAAATTGAAACAGAAAAACAGACACATGCACACATGCACAGACACATGTGCTTGCATGCAGGTGTGTGCACATATGCACGCACGCACGCACCCGCATGATGATGATAATATGAATGCTGAGACTGAGCCAGATGCTCTTTACTGCCTACCTGACCTCAGACAGTTGATGTGTGGAAAGGCCTGTCTCTTTGACACGTGTCTTTGTCTGCCCACCAGACGGCCACAGTGTACCCGGGCATCGTGTTCGGCGCCTGCTTCCTCCTCAACTTCTTCATCTGGGGAAAGCATTCATCAGGGGCTGTGAGTCTTCACAATCGTTTGTTTCTTCACACAAGTTGTTATTTTCTCTGTTTACTTGGGTCCAAGTGTGGAAACAGGCAAGTGACGGATTCTTCTGGCTTCAGATTTAGGTCTGGAAGACCTTAAACAGAGCAAGATCGAAGGAAAAAAACACATAAAGAGCTTATCTGGTGCGTCAGTCCCTCCCAGAGTCGCCCTGATATAACCGCACCGGTTGACTGGGCGTAAAACACCAACTTACTTACCCTCCCAGAGCTAAATCAGTTTTGCTCCTCAGTTTGTACACAGAGAGCTCAGGGGTTATGAAAACTGTGATCCTGGTGATGTGGAGAATTTATTCACTGGGCATGGTGATGGGGAAGCTTCTGCTCTTCCACGTTCCGCTTCCATTAGGAGTAGCCACAGTCATCATTTTGACAGTTTCGTGACCGGTATGCGTTTGTGTGTTTCCATGCCACCGGCCGTTAGACTCTTACCAAAAGGTGGACATGAGATCTGTAACGTGCGCAGTGATCTTAGTACTTGCTGTGCACGTGAAGGTGAGACAGACGCTGACCATTCTGCACAGCCACAAGTGTTGGACTCAGAGTAAGTGAAAGCAGCCCTTCACCCTGTCTTGACTGGGAGTCAGACCCACAGTGGCTGCTTCCACTGGATCTGGATCTCCAGCTGGGTTCTAAACCACTGAGCTGTGCTGCCCCCCCCTAATCCCCCCCCTCCCCCCACCTGTCTCCCCCTCCCCCCCACCACCTGTCTCCCTCCCCCACCCCCCCATCTCCCCCTCCCCCACCACCACCTGTCTCCCCCTCCCCCACCACCACCTGTCTCCCCCTCCCCCATCCCCACCTGTCTGCCCCTCCCCCACCACCACCACCTGTCCCCCCCTCCCCCACCACCACCTGTCTCCCCCCCCCATCCCCCTATCTCCCACCTGTCTCCCCTCCCCCATCCCACCTGTCTCCTTTCCCCTCCCCATCCCACCTGTCTCCCCCTCCCCCTTCACCACCACCACGAAACATCACAAGTAATGCAGAACATGGTCATTTCTTCATAGTTGGTAAAACATCAAGTTACTCTTCATAGTTGGTAAAACACCAGGTTACTTACTCTTCACAGTTGGTAAAACACCAAGTTACTCTTCATAGTTGGTAAAACACCAAGTTACTCTTCATAGTTGGTAAAACACCAAGTTACTCTTCATAGTTGGTAAAACATCAAGTTACTCTTCACAGTTGGTAAAACACCAAGTTACTTACTCTTCACAGTTGGTAAAACATCAAGTTACTTACTCTTCACAGTTGGTAAAACACCAAGTTACTCTTCACAGTTGGTAAAACATCAAGTTACTTACTCTTCACAGTTGGTAAAACACCAAGTTACTTAGTCTCCATAGTTGGTAAAACACCAGGTTACTTACTCTTCATAGTTGGTAAAACACCAAGTTACTTTTCATAGTGGGTAAAACACCAAGTTACTTACTCTTCACAGCTGGTAAAACACCAAGTTACTTACTCTTCATAGTTGGTGGGATTTTCTGACTGAACCGTCTCCTATGTCCCTCTGTTGCTGAGTTACTGAGATGAAACTAGTTTGGCACTGGTTGTTTGTATGGTTGGAGTGGGGGTGGGGGGTTATGACTAGAATTGTATTGAACTTTGTAGGTTTGGGTGTCACTGTGATTCTTGTTTTGTTTGTTGGGATGTTCAAGTTTTCACAGTTGTGTGTCACCAAGGGGAGGAACTGCGTGAAGCTCAGTTGAATACATAGTAATAACCAGAGGTCATTGTGTTAGTGTTTCTTGTGAAGTGCTTTTGTCAAACAAGAGTTAAAGTGCCTGTGCTGTGCAGGCAACTTGTGGACTGAGTTGTGTTTTGTTTTGCTGCAGGTGCCCTTCACCACCATGCTGGCCTTGTTCTGCATGTGGTTTGGAATCTCACTACCACTCGTCTTCCTGGGCTTTTACTTCGGCTTCAGGAAAACAGTAAGTGGCTCACTGGCCTGGCTTCAGGAAAACAGTGGCTCACTGGCCTGAAGTGTAACTGGCTTCAGGAAAACAGTAAGTGGCTCACTGGCCTGCAGGGTAACTGGCTTCAGGAAAAACAGTGGCACACTGGCCTGCAGTGTAACTGGCTTCAGGAAAACAGTAGGCTCACTGGCCTGCAGGTAACTGGCTTCAGGAAAACAGTCAGTGGCTCACTGGCCTGCAGTGTAACTGGCTTCAGGAAAACAGTCAGTGGCTCACTGGCCTGCAGCGTAACTGGCTTCAGGAAAACAGTCAGTGGCACACTGGCCTGCAGCGTAACGATGGATTGTTCAATGTCTGTGCTACAGACCCTGGCGCCATCTCAGGTTTTCTTCCATGCAAGACTTAAAATTTGCTGAAGGTAGCATTTTTTTCTGTAATGTTGTTGGATTGTGCAATGTCTGTGGTACAGACCCTGGCACCATCTCGGGTTTTCTTCCATGCAAGACTTAAAACTTGCTGAAGGTAGCATTTTTTTCTGTAATGTTGTTGGATTGTGCAATGTCTGTGGTACAGACCCTGGCACCATCTCAGGTTTTCTTCCTTGCAAAGCATGAAATTTGTTGAAGATGGCATTTTCTCTGTAATGTTGTAGCTTTAACCTGTAGTGGACTGTTGAATTGTGTACATGTCTATGGGGAGATAGTGGTGCCATCTCAGTTCAAGTTTTCTTCCATGCAAAGCTTGAAGTTTGTTGAAGATGGCATTTTGTCTGTAATGTGTATTTAGTGATGTGCGTTTGTTTGAATATGTACAGCCAAAGTTCTTTGATGTCATAGATTTGTAAGCAGAGAATAATATGTGTTGCTTTGGTTACTTTAGCAGGAGACAGACAGGCATTACACCAGATCGCACCCAACCAATTTGTAGCTGATACTGTTCCTTAGTTGCAGTTTCCACCTCTGTTGTTATCTGGCTGTGAAAGAGCAGGGGCGATGGGTGGGGGTAGTTGATTGGTTTTGGGGTTTGGTTGTTTCCTAGCTGTGGCATCATTTGTTTCAGCCCTATGAGCATCCTGTGAGAACCAACCAGATTCCCAGACAAGTGCCAGAGCAGACCTGGTACATGAACCACTTTCTGGGGTAGGTTGCTGCATGTTGCCATCATAATTTACCTACACCGTCTTCTCTTACACAACACACTGTCTTAATAATTTACCTACACCATCTTCTCTTACACAACACATTGTTTTCATAATTTACCTACACCATCTTCTCACACAAGGCATTGTTTTCCACTGACATCCTAATTTACCTACACCATCTTCTCTCACACAACACACTGTTTTCCACTGACATCCTAATTTACCTATACCATCTTCTCTCACACAACACACTGTTTTCCACTGACATCCTAATTTACCTACACCATCTTCTCTCACACAACACACTGTTTTCCACTGACATCCTAATTTACCTACACCATCTTCTCTCACACAACGCACTGTTTTCCACTGACATCCAGATTTACCTACACCATCTTCTCTCACACAACGCACTGTTTTCCACTGACATCCAAATTTACCTACACCATCTTCTCTCACACAACGCACTGTTTTCCACTGATATCCTAATTTACCTACACCATCTTCTCTCACACCATCTTCTCTCACACAACACACTGTTTTCCACTGACATCCTAATTTACCTACACCATCTTCTCTCACACAACACACTGTTTTCCACTGACATCCTAATTTACCTACACCATCTTCTCTCACACAACACACTGTTTTCCACTGACAAGAGTCTTTGTCATGATGAGTGTTGGGCAAGCTTTCAGGTTTTGCATCAAAAGGCCCTGTTTAGGCTTTGTGACTTGATATAGAGTAACCCCTCTTGGAAGATCCCCTAAAAAAACCCAGCAACCTCAAACAGTTTTGTGTTTGCTCTGCCATAACCATCATGGTTGTTTGCCCTGCCATAACCATCATGGTTGCCTATGGTAACTCTCACATGGCATGCAAGTAAATACAAGGTACATAAACTCCACCAGAGGTACCTGGCATGCAAGTAAATACAAGGGACATAAACTCCACCAGAGGTATCCGGCATGCAAGTAAATAAAAGGTACATAAACTCCACCAGAGGTACCTGGCATGCAAGTAAATACAAGGTACATAAACTCCACCAGAGATACCTGGCATGCAAGTAAATACAAGGTACGTAAACTCCACCAGAGGTACCTGGCATGCAAGTAAATACAAGGTATATAAACTCCACCAGAGGTACCTGGCATGCAAGTAAATACAAGGTACATAAACTCCACCAGAGATACCTGGCATGCAAGTAAATACAAGGTACATAAACTCCACCAGAGATACCTGGCATGCAAGTAAATACAAGGTATATAAACTCCACCAGAGGTACCTGGCATGCAAGTAAATACAAGGTACATAAACTCCACCAGAGATACCTGGCATGCAAGTAAATACAAGGTACATAAACTCCACCAGAGATACCTGGCATGCAAGTAAATACAAGGTACATAAACTCCACCAGAGATACCTGGCATGCAAGTAAATACAAGGTATATAAACTCCGCCAGAGGTACGCCGGTGGAATTTATATACATTGTATTTACACGCATGCCAGGTGAGAGTTACCATATGTGACTCAGGTCTTTGTTATGTTTGTGTGGCATCTTTCGAGTGCTAATTAACTCCATTATGTTGTGAGTTTGCTCTTCCTGTCTTGGGTGCTGAGAGGGGTCTATCAGGTTGTGCATGGTGATCACCTCCGCTGAGCCGCTGGTTACCTTGACTGATTTTTCTAGGTGTGGGAGACTCCAGAGAAAAATAACACAAATTTTGGTTTTTATACTTTGAGTTTGATACAAGTTGTTTTGCTTTTCTTCAGTCATGCATGATGACAGCATGCTGTAGTTTCACTTTGCTTTCTTTGCTTTCAGCTACCAAGTTGTGGGGTAATATTCTCATCTAGACAAAAGGTGCAGGTCTGTGCAATGATCAGTGTTCATACAGCCAGGGAAGCTGGCCAACCGGCTGGGAAAGTTCCCATGACAGAAACGTTAATCTGAGCTTTTTGTCAGAATCCAGGTCTTTCCAGGCTCTTGGAAACAGAACTCGGGTCTTTCCAGGCTTGTGGAAAGTCTTAGTTTTGGATTTGTATCACAACCCCCCATGCTACCCCCCCTTTTTTTTTTTTAAATGAGGTCTTTTAAATTTTACTGGTTGAGATTTCTTGACAGCTTTTATCCTGTAAAATTCAAACTTTGGCTGATTGTTGCATTATGGACACGATCTTACACTCAGCATTTTAAGTGATTTTAGTGTGTATTTATCTGAAGACCATTGACGCTTTTCTGCCTCAGAAAACTTATTGCTAGTATTTTCCTGAATGCTGTTTCAGTAAGACCATGGAGACCATGACTTGTAAAAATTTTAAGGTCTTCAGAGATTCTGGAGAAGAAGAAAAAAAGATTTTTTTTTCGCAGTCTGAATGTAAGTCTGATGTGTAGCTGCACTTCTTGTTCATTGCTGTTGTTTAACTGGTGTATGATTTCTGCGTATGTGGCATCATTCCCATTTTTCTGTGGATTCTTGAGATTGTTTTGATTTACTCTGGGGGCTAGTTGTGGGATTGTATCATCCCAACAACTGCAGACTCGGAGCACAAAGCCCCGAGTGAAATGAAAACATTGTGGGGCCAAGGTTGGGAAAGGTGTGTGTGCCGGCACTTTGCTTTGTGCTCTGAAAGTTGTCAACCTATGTATTTTTCCTCTTTTGTTTTACTTGCAAAATTGTGTAAATCAATGTGGTGACATGTTCATTAGACCAGTCAGGTGTCTGTGGCAAAACCTGGGTCGCTGTTCGGACTTGTTATGTTTGTTGTACATTGACAAGAATTGTGCAGTGAATCAGGAGATGGTTGCACATCACAGGTATCATCTGCATTGTGCCATGGTGACTAGAGCAGGGCCCAGATCTGTGTGTGTGCATGCGTGCGTGTGTGTGCATGTGTGAGAGAGTGACCCAGGGGTTGGTTGCTGATGACAGGCTTTTTCTTGTGCTGTTTGTTCTTGAAGGAATGGTGCTGTTGGCTCTGAAAAAATATCATCTTGGTATCGGGTCCAGTGGAGTTTTTAGACCCAAATCATCAGTTTTATAAACTTTTAATTTGGATGTGTTGCATACTTTGAAACAGCAAGTAAACAAACCATTTCTGCCAGTGTCTCTGAGACTTTTGGACAAGAAGAGATGAATAATAGTGTCCAACCTGCAGTGTTGAGGTCTGTAGTCCGGGTTGACACACAGATGTTGTGTTGTTTGACTAAAAAGACTGTGTTGAGGTCTGTGTAGTCTGGGTTGACACACAGATGTTGTGTTGTTTGACTAAGAAGACTGTGTTGAGGTCTGTGTAGTCTGGGTTGACACACAGATGTTGTGTTGTTTGACTAAGAAGACTGTGTTGAGGTCTGTGTAGTCTGGGTTGACACACAGATGTTGTGTTGTTTGACTGAGAAGACTGTGTTGAGGTCTGTGTAGTCTGGGTTGACACACAGATGTTGTGTTGTTTGACTGAGAAGACTGTGTTGAGGTCTGTGTAGTCTGGGTTGACACACAGATGTTGTGTTGACTAAGAAGACTGTGTTGAGGTCTGTGTAGTCTGGGTTGACACACAGATGTTGTGTTGTTTGACTGAGAAGACTGGAAGCCTGCCTGCATTCTGCAGAGGTTTGTTTTTCTGTTGCAGAACATTGATGGCTGGTATTCTGCCATTTGGTGCCATGTTCATTGAACTTTTCTTCATTTTCACCGTAAGTTCAGAATTCTTCTCTCTGTTAGGGTGGCAGGGCAGTGGTGGGGGGGGGGGGGGGGAGCTGATTGAAGAATATAGTGTCATATTTCTTGGAGCACCAGACAAAGATCAAGAGTTTGGTTCTCCCCCCCCCCCCCCCCCCCCAAAAAAAATCCCATCACTGCTTTCAGGTTATGTTTGTGGCAGTATGAGTGTACGGCCATTTGGCGGCTGTCGGGTTTATTAGTTGACAGTTTTACTTTTAGTCTGTTGGGTTGACAGTATCTTCATTACATGTTTAAGCTGTCGAGTTGGCAGTGTCTTCATGTGTTTAAGCTGTTGGGTTGACAGTATCTTCATAATGTGTTTAAGCTTTTGGGTTGACAGTATCTTCATGACATGTTTAAGCTGTTGGGTTGACAGTATCTTCGTGACATGTTTAGTCTGTTTGGTTGACAGTATTTTCATTACATGTTTAAGCTGTTGGGTTGACAGTATCTTCATGACATGTTTAAGCTGTTGGGTTGACAGTATCTTCATGACATGTTTAAGCTGTTGGGTTGACAGTATCTTCATATGTTTAAGCAGTTGAGTTCACATTATCTTTCATGACATGTTTAAGCTGTTGAGTTTACAGTATCTTTCATGACATGTGTAAAGCACTTTGAGCTAAGTCATGTTATGGACATTGCTCTACAGAAGTGCTATGTATTATTATTATTATTATGTTTAAGCTGTTGAGTTCACAGTATCTTTCATGACATGTTTAAGCTGTTGAGTTGACAGTATCTTCCATGACGTGTTCAAACTGCTGGGTTGACACTAATTTAAATTCAGTATGTGACTATGGCTATTGGGAAATTCAAGCTATGCCTGTTTTCAGGCTGTTGGGAAATTAAGTCTATGCCTGTGTTTTCAGGCTTTGGGAAAATTCAGTCTATGCCTGTGTTTTCAGGCTATTGGGATATTCAATCTATGCCTGTGTTTTCAGGCTTTTGGGAAATTCAGTCTATGCCTGGGTTTTCAGGCTATCTGGGAAATTCAGTCTATGCCTGTGTTTTCAGGCTATTTGGGAAATTCAATCTATGCCTGTGTTTTCAGGCTATTTGGGAAATTCACTCTATACCTGTGTTTTCAGGCTATCTGGGAAAACCAGTTCTACTACCTCTTTGGATTCCTCTTCCTCGTCTTCATCATCCTCATCGTCTCCGTTTCTCAGATCTCCGTGGTCATGGTCTACTTTCAGCTCTGTGGAGAGGTACTGTGTGCTGTGCAACGTGTGCTGTGTAGTTTAGGCGGTATACTATGTTCTGTATGATCTGTACTGCATGCCTTGTATTATATAATGTATGCCATGAGTGTGTGTGTGTGTACTGTGTGCCATACACTCTATACCATGTGCTGTGTGTTGTATACCATATACTGTGTGCCATGTACAGTGTGCTGTATATTGTATGTCATGTACATGTGCCATGTCTTTTGTGTGCTGTATACTGTATGATGCATACTGTGTGTCATGTGATGTGTATTGTATGCTGTTTACTGAATGCCCTGTATGCTATGTGTATGTACCGTGTGCCATGTGATGTGTATTGTATGCTGTTTACTGAGTGTCCTGTATGCCATGTGTATGTACTGTGTGTCATGTGGTCTGTGCCATTGACTGTGTACCATGTAATAACAATAATGGGACACCTCTACAGCACCTATCCTGCCTTCTGAACTGTTTAGTTCATCTTGCTGTCACCCTGACCTCCTGCCTTGGTGGGTTCCCTCGAAAGTGTTTAGTTCACCTTGCTGTCACCCTGACCTGCCTTGGTGGGTTCCCTCAAAAGTGTTTAGTTCACCTTGCTGTCACCCTGACCTCCTGCCTTGGTGGGTTCCCTCAAAGGTGTTTAGTTCACCTTGCTGTCACCCTGACCTGCCTTGGTGGGTTCCCTCAAAAGTGTTTAGTTCACCTTGCTGTCACCCTGACCTCCTGCCTTGGTGGGTTCCCTCAAAGGTGTTTAGTTCACCTTGCTGTCACCCTGACCTGCCTTGGTGGGTTCCCTCAAAAGTGTTTAGTTCACCTTGCTGTCACCCTGACCTCCTGCCTTGGTGGGTTCCCTCAAAAGTGTTTAGTTCACCTTACTGTGACCTGTCACCTTCCAGGCCTAGTTCACCTTGCTGTGACCTGTCCCCTCCAAGGCCTAGTTCACCTTGTTGTGACATGTCCCCTCCCAGGCCTAGTTCACCTTGCTGTGACCTGTTCCCTCCAAGGCCTAGTTCAACTTGCTGTGACCTGTCCCCTCCCAGGCCTAGTTCACCTTGCTGTGACCTGTCCCCTCCCAGGCCTAGTTCACCTTGCTGTGACCTGTCCCCTCCGAGGCCTAGTTCACCTTGCTGTGACCTGTTCCCTCCCAGGCCTAGTTCACCTTGCTGTGACCTGTCCCCTCCGAGGCCTAGTTCACCTTGCTGTGACCTGTCCCCTCTTGCCTTGGTGGGTCCCCTCAGAAGTGTTTAGCTCAGCTTGCTGTGACCTGTCCCCTCTTGCCTTGGTGGGTCCCCTCAGAAGTGTTTAGCTCACCTTGCTGTGACCTGTCCCTTCTTGCCTTGGTGGGTCCCCACAGAAGTGTTTAGCTCACTTGCTGTGACCTGTCCCCTCCCTGGGGGCCCCTAGATTTTTCTACCTTGCTGTGACCTGTCCCCTCTTGCCTTGGGGGTCCCCTCAAAAGTTTTAGTCACCTTGCTGTGACCTGTCTCCTCCGAGGCCTAGTTCCACCTTGCTGTGACCTGTCTCCTCTTGCCTTGGTGGGTCCCCTCAGAAGTGTTTAGCTCAGCTTGCTGTGAAGAGGAATGAAACTGGACAGGAATATGGCATGCTGAGAATGGCACCGGCAGGGAAAGTGGCCACGCCTCTTCAGCTTTAGAGGATGTACCTCTGGTGAAGTTTATGTGCCTTGTATTTACTTGCATGCCAGTAGAGAGTGACTGTAGGCAACTTGGGTCTTTGTTGTTGTGTTTGCATCAGCGGAGGAATAGGATACTGTCATATTTTGACAGCTTTTGTCAAATGATGCATCCCTGGTAAATAGTTTAGTGAGTTGGCACCTCTGTCTGAAAGTCAGCTGTTTCAAAATGTTTATTTGATTTTGCAGCGTTGAACAGCTACGGGTTTGACTGGCATTCTATGAAGCAGTTTTACAAGCAAACATGACCGAGTTCTTTGCGCCTTTTTCTGTACAGGATTACCACTGGTGGTGGCGCTCATTCATCGTGTCGGGTGGCTCTGCCGTCTATGTTTTCTTCTACTCCATTTTCTACTTCCATACAAAGGTAAGTTGTCAGCCTTTGGGAAGAAAGGCAGCAGAAAGACCGTTGAGTGGGTGGTGAATGTTGGACACCAGTTGGTGCTGTTCCATCTGGACTGTTGTGTGCATGTCCAGCTCAATCTGGTAGCTTGCACTCCAGTTGTAGCTCTGTTTGCTGATAAAGTTCTAAAGGAGTGTTTGGTTAGAATAAAAAAGTCTTGCACAGGAAATGTTTTTGTGGTTTCCTGTGATGTCTGATTTGCTACACAGCCTTATTCTAATCATTGTGTATGTTTGTGTGTGTGTGCACTTCCACACGTGCATTTGTTGGTGTGTGTATGTATTTATGGGTGTGTGTGTATGTTACAGCTGGAGATCACAGAGTTTGTGTGTATGTGTGTGTTTGTATGTACTTACGGGTGTGTGGGTGTGTTACAGCTGGAGATCACAGAGTTTGTGTCCACACTACTGTACTTTGGGTACACCTTCATCATTGTCTTCACTTTCTGGATCCTCACCGGCACCATCGGTTTCTTTGCCGCCTACTGGTTCATCCGCAAGATCTACAGCGCCATCAAGATTGACTAATGTGGAGGTCAGGGTGCCGTTAGTCTGTTCAGCTGCCTCTGACTGTCAAGTGCCACTGCCGTGTAGGGCTTATGCTGGTGAACGAGCCTCAGCACCGTCTGGCTGACGACTGTGTCACGAGGGCTGTCACGGGGCACAGTGTTGACTTTGTTGTCGCAAAGTACTGTTGACTGAACAAATTAGAGTCGTCTCTCAATAGTGGGCAGGAATTATTATGATACTAACATAGGCTCAAACCCATGGCAGATATCTGGCTTACTTCCCATACTCTTAACTGTGTTTTTAGGTTTGTGGGTTGTTGTTTTGTTTTTTTTTGGGGGGGGGGGGTCATTAGTATGTTTGTTGAAATCCATTGGCAGTTGTGTTGCTTACTTTTGGTTATTTTTGTTTAAAAAAACTGTGAGTCTGTGTTATCATCAGTGTTATGATGGCTAGCCATCTCCACTTCTATGGCAACAACCTGCTTGTTGCAATTTTTCGTGCACACCATTCTTACACTTTGTGACCTTGACTTTGACTTTATTTCAAGGACATGGCAATGTCAGGCTGTTGAAACTGAAGTTTTGAACCTCAAGACGGTTTTGTATCTGGTCCAGTTCAAACTCTAAATGATTGTGAATCAAATGAATGATTGTGAATCACATGAATGATTGTGAAACCCATGAATGATTGTCAAACACATGGACTATTTCATGGTTTTATCTGCTTCTGCCAATTGTTTTTTAGTTTTTTGTTTTTTTCTCTTCTTCTCACTTTTAGTTTTACTGTTTACATTGCTTCAGTTTGCAATGACCAAGTTTTCCTTGTTTCTGGGCTGGAAGTTTCAGTGTATTTGCAGTCTAGAATCAAAACCATTATGACTGTGAATGTGGCAGAATCGGAAGAGAGCCGAGTGCAAGCTGTGGTATAGTGACTGACCAGGGCCCGATGGGATCCAGAGCAGTGACTCCATGCTTGCAACAGCTCATCGCTGAATGGCACAAACACAGCTGATAACATTTATCAGTTGCCTGACACCTTTCTCCGAACGTTGTCCCTTTGCCCTCTTTTTGTGTCACATTCATCTTTTTTTGTTCTTTGAATTTACATGAGAAGTAAGAATCAGTGATAATAAAGCCAAACCAAACCAAACAACAACCATTAGGCGTGAGTATGTTGGACACAGGATGAGTGGTATGCAGAACTAGCTGAAGCACTTCCAGTCGTACCACAAGGACATTGCAAACAGTCTTGAGACTGAAGAGGTTGGCAGTAAACAAAGGTGGCGTCACGGACGTTGGTGACTGCGTTGGGTGTAAAGCAGAAGGCAGAGTGGGGACTTGGCCCATTGATGTCACTCTCCTTCCGCCTTTGGCTCTGATCGCCAGGGGACAGCTCAAGTACATGTGGGTGGTAATGTTGGGTACATGCGGGTGGTAATGTCAAGTACATGTAGGTGGTAATGTCAAGTACATGCAGGTGGTAATGTCAGGTACATGCGGGTGGTAATGTCAAGTACATGCAGGTGGTAATGTCAGGTACATGCAGGTGGTAATGTCAGGTACATGCAGGTAGTAATGTCAAGTACATGCAGGTGGTAATGTCAAGTACAGCTGGTAATGTCCAGTACATGCAGGTAGTAATGTCCAGTACATGCAGGTAGTAATGTCAAGTACAGCTGGTAATATCAAGTACATGCAGGTAGTAATGTACATACAGGTAGTAATGTACATGCAGTTGATAGTGTCAAGTACATGCTGGTGGTAAAGTAAGTACAGGTAGTAATGTACATGCAGGTGGTAGTGTCAAGTGCATGCAGTTGGTAAAGTATGTACAGGTAGTAATGTACATGCAGGTGGTAGTGTTAAGTACCTACAGGTAGTATGTACATGCAGATGGTAAAGCAGATGATGGTGGTACTGGTAGTGTAGAGTACATGTGTGTAGTAAAGCACAAGTACATAGTAAAATACATGCAGGTGGTAGTGCATTGTACACACTGGTGGTAGAGTACATGCAGGTGGTAGTGCATTGGGTGATGAAGTGTGTACTGGCACTGAATGTTGAGATGGGAATGTGTTTGTTGCTGTTCTTCCATGGAGCCAGCATCTTCATCCAGGGTCTGTAGGAACAACACGTGGGTTCGACTGTTGGATCACCTCTCTACCGCCTTTACTCCGATCATATTGTGTAAGCACTTAGTCTGCGGCATCACAGATGGACCCCCAGCCCAACTTACAGCTGGAGGGGGGAGGTTACTGCCCCCTCCCCCTCCTCAGAAAGTTTTAGGAGTAGAAGAAAATGTGTACTGAGACAGGTGCAGTCGGATGCCTTTGTGGTCCAGAATTTCATCAGAGGGGACAGAACCAGGAGTTTGACTTGTCATGGGGTTGTTGTTTTTTCCCCGCCTAAAAACACTTGTTGAGCGTGTAAAGCAATTCCACACCTGCCAAAAATGGCCAGTCGGGCACCACCACCCACCCTTTGATGTCTGTCAGATTTATGCCAGTGACCCCTGACCCCTGTCCACTAGCTCGTCAGCCCCATCTACTGCTCCATGTGGTTGCAGTCTGCAGAGGGTGTGGGAGGGGGACTGTGTTGGCTCCATTGCTGGAATCGATTTGGACACTGAGTAAAAACAGTTTGCAGGTAGGGGGATGAAGGGCAGAACAACGACGGTGGTGACAGTCTGTCCGGCTTCTTACAGCTGTGCGCTTGCAGTTGATCTTCAGAACAGCGTCACAGCTGTGCCTCTTGCCCACCATGATGGGAAAGATCAGGCGGGTGGGGCGGTAGATATAGTTCTCATAATTTGTCCTTTCTGCTTTCGGGATAGCCATAGAAGCAGGTCGGAAAGCAGTTGGTTCTCTTGACCTCGGGCAGTGCTGGATGAAAACTTCTGTTTCGGGGAGGGGGGTCTGTTCTTTTTGTTGGTGTTAAGCATGCAAGTCTCTTTTTTTCCTCTTTTCTCTCATTGTTTACCTTGATGGCCAAGGGTTTCTGAACTCCATCTGCATACAACTAAGAACGTTAAACTGAGCTGCACACTTCCAGTAAAGAAAAGGCAGAAAGGTGTTGAGAGTGTGGCACTGTGAACAGGTAACGTGGCTACAGCGTTGTTTTGTTTTTGTTTGACCTTGTCAGGACCTTGCACTTGCCAAATACTCTGAACAACTGCCATGCAATGGCCGCTGTTGATGAACAGTTTGTTTTCTTTGCTCTGCTGCGTAGTAAGTAAGTGTGTGTGTATTTTAACTCAGTGAAGTACGTGTCAATACCCCCCCCCCCCCCCCTAGTTAATGTGAAGATGATATCTGTTACACAGTAACTACAGATGTAGTTTGCACTGATTGATAGGGGATAACTGTGTGTTTTGTTGGACATGTTTACTTTCTTCTCTCCCCTCCCCCAGTCCCAGTGTTAATGTGATAAATAATCATCGTAATGTATTATGTGTCACTGGTTAGACACAACTGTGTGTGTGAGTGAGCATGCCTTACATGTGTGGGTATGCCATGTAATGATGTATAGATGCATGTTTTGTGTGCATTTGGAGTCATGCTGTCAGCTTTGCTATGTGGCTTCATCCTTTTCTCAAAGTGTGGTTTAGTTGCTTTACTCTTCATGAGTATTGTTGGACCATTTTTCTGTATTGATATGTTGCATGTTTGTATCCAGGTGATTCTCTTGAGTGTGTGTTGTGAGGTATCAGACAGTATTTGCATGCTGCTGTGTCTTGTGACCGAGGCGCGGGACTGCCAGAGGGATACACGTGCCTTCACCACCAAGCTTGTGATACAGGATTTCAGGAGAGAAAAGGACAGTGCCGCCAGTATTGTCACAATGCATGTCTGCACGCAAGATATGGGGCTGGGGTTTGCATTCATTTTCAGGTTGTTAACCGCCACTGACCGCCTCTGGGAAAGCAGTAGGGCACATGGTGTGCACGTCGTCTCCACTGGGCTGAAGACTGCATGCAAGGAAAGCCATTTCTGTGTGAAGGAGTGCACTCCGGTCCACTGAAGGCTTGTCCGTCTTTGTGTACGTGCGTGTGACTGTGAGCGACCAATGTTATTTCCACTTCCACAGTGCATTGTTATCATTCAGAGGTGTTTGTACATAAGTGTCTGCTTTGACACGCTTTTTATCACGGCAACATCTTCATGCTTGCATAATTTTGATTGTAAAACTGGGGGATCACAATTGTTTGAACTGATGTAAAAAAAAAAGTGTACATACATGTGAACACTGTGGTTTGATGAAGAAATGCTGCTGTTGCGGGTTATGTTAGGAACAGTGCTGTCAAGTTGGGATGGTTTATCTACTCACAGATCTGGGGGAGGGAAAAAGTGCTATATAACTATTGATGTCCTTTTGACTTCCATGATTGTAATAAATGATACTACTGTAAACACTACTGATCTCCTTTTGACTTCAGTGTCTGTGTGAACAAGTGGAGTGGTCTGTCTGTTATCAGACTGGCGGTGGGAATGAATTCTTTCAAACTTCTTGTCTCCTTTTCACTCCTGTGCCTGTTTGAACAAATTGGATCGGAGACACCATTTTTAAGCAAGGCCTTCAGAATTGTGCACAGTTGTAACCAGTATTGAAGTCTACCAGTTTCGATGACGGACAGATTTCACGTTTGCAGGAGTGTCAAAAGTGTGAAACTGAATGTTGCATTTTCTCAGCAAGTTCTTATTTAAGTAAGAAAAAAAGAGAAAAAAATCTGAAACAGAATGACTGCTAGCATTGTAAAACAAGATCCAAACACAAAAAGGTTCAAATGAAATAAACAAGCGTTCAGTTGAACCTGTTTGTGTTTGGATCTTATTGAAGTAAGTTGATACTTTGAATGGTTGTTTGTTGCTTGGTGACAGCTGCAGACAGTGTTGTTTAGGGGACAGGCATGCAGTGAGACAGGGATACCTAACTGGCATCTGTCTGGACTGCAAAAAGGACTGCTTGACAGCTTCCCAACTTTGCTTCATGATACTTTCCATGGAATTGCAATTGTGTACCTGTTTTACTGATCTTGGTTACATTTCAAGGTCACAGTGTGGAAAGGGTTGGGGGGGGGGGGGGGGGGGGGCTCTCTCTGAAAATCATGTGAGTCTTTGCATGATGAGTGTTTATCCAACCATGAGGATGTCTTCAGGAAATATGTTGGCTTTTAATCTCAGACTTTGAAGGTGAGAGCATTCAGACTTTCAAAATCATAATCTCCATTGAGTTTGACACTTTCATGCCAATCTTGGTGCTCTTGACTCAGACTGAGGTCACGTGAGTAGCGGAAGGCTGAACTGCAAGTTGTGTGTTTTGCAGTTAAAACGTTAATGGTTTCTTTCACACACACAATCTTTCCCAGCCTGCTTTCTCTAACTCGTTATAGCAGATCATTGGGACTTTATAGAAAAGAGATCACTGAGACTTTTCCAGGCTGTAAAATTCTTACTGCTGACTTCTCTTCGGAGACTGTTTAAGATTTCAGGGTCACATCACATCGGAAATATGGAACTGAAGTTTACAGGTCTTGCCAAGCTCTTACCAGTTAATGTGAATTGTGACCATTCAGTCATCAAACAGAAAATGCAAGTAACAGTGGAGATTATTGGGTTGTGCCTGCAAAATTTGTTTTTATTTGTTAGAATTTTATTGATTCTGTTTAAGTAATATTATTAATTTGCATTATGACAAATTTGATCAGACTTTACACATGCATATCATATTTGATGATCTTGACCCATTTTCAAGGTCAGCGAAGTTTCAAAAAACAAGTGACTGTTGTTTTCCTGTAGTGAATGTGAGTCAGCTGAGCATTTGCTTCTCTTTACACTGTTGAGTTCAAACTTTCTACAAGTGTTACCTAATAATTATGGACACGATCATGAACATGATGGTTTAATTAGTGAACTTCATGTATAGGAGATAACTGACACTTTATCCTCGTTGGCAAAAACCTGTTAGTAGTTTTCTGATGTTGTTCAGGTGTGATCTTTGAAACTGTGCATGGTGATAACCTCTACTGAGTTTCACACATACACACCAGTTCTGGTGACAGTCACCACTTTTTAGCAACAGGAGAGTTTGAAAGAAAATAGGGTTTATTATTATTCTTTTTAATATTTTTTAGTTTGAGTGTGAGTTGTGAGAGCATTTTGTTCTTGTTTTTCATTAAATGTTGTGTTCTACCCTATGTTCATTGGGATATTCATTTTGAAAGCAAACAGGTGTAAAAGTTATGCTACCTGTGAATGTTCATTGTGGGTAAATGAATGAGAGAGAAATCATTTCATATACCTGTAATGAATATTGCAACCATGAATTGCTTGTGTAAACATTTTCTTTGCTGATGTACAGATGTAAGTGTAGGGAGTGACTTGGGTTTTTGTGTCAGTGTATGTTTGACCGTTGACGTGGGGCTAGCTATCCGTTTTGTGGGCTATATATCAGAATGATTGCAAGGTGCGTTGTGTAGGAGTGATGCCTGGGCCCAAATAGACTGCAACAAAGAACCATTGTGGATTTCTTGTGCTGACTGGAGCTGTGAGACAAGGGCTGCCGTCCGCCCAAAATGCAAGGTGGGAAATGCGTTTAAAAAAACAAAACAGCCAAATTTGTCCAAGAATATCCAATGTTTTCTACTTTGCCAGGGCTCCTAATCTCAAAGATGGGTAGATGTGGTTACATAATTGAATGAGTTGCACAGTTCATATTTATGTTGACTCCACAAAAGTGAGCTGTTTTTTCATTTGGGATAAACACTTTTGTAATGTGTTGATTCACCTTTTGAGGATCTAACAGTTCAAACAATTTCTGGGGGTGATGAGCTGAATTCAAATTCCTCTGAATTTGTTTTTAGCTATTTGCTTGTTTTGTGAATGCAGTAACCTTTTTTTCTTTCTTTTTTCTTTTTTTGTGGTCACCTGCATCACTGAGGGGAGTGCGTTGTTACAGTGGTTGGTAAATAAACCTTTTGACTGTATGTGGAGCGTGCAGACTTTCAGTGGGAGTGGAAGAAACGGGGGAGTGACGCTGCTGAGTGCAACAGAACAGTGTCAAACAAACACCACTAGAATGACAAGAGAACAGTGTAAAACACCACTAGACTGACAAGAGAACAGTGTAAAACAAACACCACTAGAATGACAAGAGAACAGTGTAAAACACCACTAGACTGACAACAGAAACCACTAGAATGACAAGAGAACAGTGTAAAACACCACTAGAATGACAACAGAACAGTGTAAAACAAATACTATTGTAATGACAACAGAACAGTGTAAAACAAACACTATTACAATGACACCACCACTAGTGACACACAGTTCCAGTCCATTGTGGTGCAAGCAAAGAAGGGATGGTAGCCTGGTTCTGTTTTTTCTACACACATTTATTTCATACTAATGGTGCATAAAAATTACAATTTCCATTGTGTGTGTTCCACACATTTAGTACAGCAGAAAATCCATCCCATGAAGACAAAATCATAAAATTGCTAATAAAAGATTTTCCGTAAATTTATCATGAATGTTGAGCATCCAAAACATACATCCTCTTGTAAACACCCCCAAAATATTCAAACAACCCCTCTTCCTTAACCCCAACTGAGAACAATTTCCTATGTTATGCTCCACAACTTGTGATCCAGTCCTCCCTGGCCTCTGTTCAGAAGTTTATCACAGACAGCACCCAGGTGTCCTGATCTCCACTTTCACTGCTCCATTCTGACTCATTTTCTGACTGCAAGCCTGCAAAACACTTCTCACTTGCTGTGCCGGTCTTGGTGTTTTTTGCCAACAGCAGATGGGTGGGATCCTCTGACAGCACATCACCCTCTGAAACATCGCCATTCAGGTCAAAGAAAGCAGAATGACAAGTACACCTCATTATAATTACTTCACAGCATAACTCAAAGGGGATGGGGCGGGGGAGGGGGGGGGGGGGGGGGATCATGCTGATGCTTCTCCATAATAGTTGGCAACAAGGTCTGTGACAGAAACGTGATATCTGACTGCACAGTCGCAGCTTTCAAAAGACCCTGCCCTTGACATCACAATGCCATTTCACAGTTTTCCAGCTTTTGCCACTGTGATAGCTGACCTCACAATTGCAGCTTTTACAAGATGCTGCCACTGCCATCACTGCCATCTCACAGTGCTTTCCAGCTGTTTCCACTGTTGTAATGCTGTGAAAAAAGCACTGACTGGCAGATTGACGTTGTTTGGGTCAACCAATCCCATGGTGTCCGACTGTTGACCAAAAGCTTGGCTTAATGAGGTGGATGGCGTGCACGAGGAATCGCCAACAAGTTTACTCCACGTGCGTCAGCACTGTCCCAGAATCAGATCTGCAGTTGGTGGTCACACCAGAGGCTTTGTCATGTAGGGACCCTCCAATTCGTAGCCAATCTTGCGGTAATAGTTGCGTGTTCCGACACCTGCAAAAATAAATGTTGCAACAGAACTCCGGGTGTGAAAACTGATGCCATCATACATCCACCTAAACTGATGAGCTGTAACTGAAAACCAAGAATAGCCTAGCTCTCTCTGCAGTTTTCCATGAGCTCAGTAAATTCTGTTTTCTTCAAAATTGTAGCCATCTTAAATCCAAAGCTATTGTGTGTGTGCTGTGCGCAACCCTCTGGTCTGTCTAGTAACCTGGTAACTAGTTTGGACTCCAAGCAGTGACCTAGCTGCCATGATGGAAATCTTTTTCACAAGCAGCCTTTTTGAGAACCTGGTAATCTAACAGTTTCATGCTCCAACTCCCGACATACCTAAAAATTGAATGATGGGCATCTTCATTTTCTAAGGGAAACCAGTAAAAAGTGTTTGTTAAATTGTACCCAAAGCCCTGACCTACCTGACACAGCAGCACTCCTGTATGTGCCATGTGTTTTACAAGCAGCCTTCTTGGAAGCCCTGTAACTGACTGTTTTGTACCCACAGCCTAGCCCTGGCCAACGTGAAATGATGGCACTCTTACCTGCATCTACACTGTGGTGGTTTAATCAAGCCTTCTTGGGAGCCCAGAAATAATCTGTTTTATGTACAAAGCACAGCCTGGACCGATCTGAAATGATGGCATCCTTGTATGCATGTGTATTATAAAAAAATTTTTTTTAACAAGAAGCCTTGGATGCATACTAATCTAATATTTTGTAGCCAAAGCCATGCCTTGACAAACCTGAAATGACGGCAATCTTGCGAGCACCGTGTTCGTGGCGAGCGATCCTCTCAGCCTCCTCCATCAGCAGCATGCCGTAGCCCTGGTGCTGAAACTTAGAGGGATCCCTGGCGTGCACCGGCACCACACTCCCGTACACGTGCAGCTCTCGCACGATGGAGCAGCCTCCTTTCAGCTCTGGGCGGAAGGTGTCCGACGAACATTTGCGCAGTCTCAGCAGACCGATGAGAATGTCCTGCTCTGGGTCCTCGTAAGACAGGAAGGTTTCCCAGCCACCGTTGGCCACGTAGTCACGTCGGATCAACTCCACCTGCAAATTAGAGCGCACATCTTAGAGCCACCATTGGCCATGTAATCATGTTGGATCAACTCCACCTGCAAATTAGAGCGCACATTTTACAGCCACTTACTGATTTAGTCATGTTGGATCAACTTGTGTTGAGTGGGAAAATGCAGCATGTAGCAGAGCCCTCACTGTTACACTGTATCAACTCAACCCGGAAATGACAGCACAGAACACCGTACAGTCACAAAGTCACGTCAGATCCGTTCAACCTGGAAACTATGGCACAGAACAGCTTACAGCTACCCAGTCTTGTGCAATCAGCTCCGCATGCAAATTACAACACCGAACAACTGACAGCCCCGCGCAGGCTGCATTTCCTTACTGCTTGGCGAGTGTACCACAGAACAGACCCCAGGCTCGACTCGGAGGTGAGCGCGCCATGAGACTACGGCTCTGACTGACCGTGGCTTCGCTTCACGGTGAATGTGACAGCCAACTGACCTCGTAGGGCTTGACCTTGTTGTGGATCTCCTGGATGCCCACTTCGCGGGTGCGCACGTCGCGGCACTTGGCGCCCAGGCTCTCCATGCGGGCCAGGGCCAGCTCACGCAGGTTGCCGTGCTCCACGCCTGATGACACCAGCGGCATGGGGATGTCCCTGAACACGGCACAAGGAGCAGCATGATGAGAATTCACTGAACTCACTCTACACGGGACAATGCCGACAGACAACGTGTTAAATGCGCAGGTGTGGCATACAGATTCAAAATCCCTAGATGAGCATGGCATCAACGCATCCTGTTTCTGCTCACGTTTTGTTGTTGTTTGTTTCAAATGGTGGATATAAGTTTCTTTTCCAGTGGCACCAGTGGCACAAAGTCCAACGGTGGAATAGGCCCATGCCTGAAGGCAGCACCACTCAGGTTTCCTCAGATATTTTTACAATTATCATAACAAAAAATCAAAATCAAAACCAGCACGGGGAGTTGGGGGAGGGAGGAGGGTGTACAATGGATGGTATATCTACTGCTGCACTCTGTACACTCCAGAACCAAAATCATCACTGGGATGGTAGGGGTGGTGGGGGGGGGATTTGTCTCAGAGGGCACTGGCGCCACCTACCGCTGCACTCTGTAGACGCGGGTCCACGGGGGAACGAGGGCCAGGATGCGGGCGATTAGGTCCACCAACATGCTGGGCGGGTAACTCTTGTAGCGCCCCGTCTTCCACAGCTCATACAGACCTGCTCACAGGATGAAAACTAATCATGTCTGATGGTGGTGAACCCCACTCTGTACACACACAACCACACACCTGGCGGTGGTGAACCCCACTCTATACACACACAACCAAACGCCTCACAGTGGTAAACCCCACTATACACACACAACCAAACGCCTGGCGGTGGTGAACCCTGCTCTGTACACACACAACTACAGCCAATGCTGCTCTAATGCTGGGGATAAAATGACTGGGATAAACACCATTATCAAAGGTATAATAATGACATACTTCCAACTTATCAGCAACTCTCAACCTCAACCTCCTCTACACACACACACAACCAAAGCAAACGCTGCTCTGATGCTGGTGACAGATTATGATGATAAATATTAATAAGCAAAGACAGGGTAATGAAGAACAACTATAATTTCACATCCAAACAAAATCGGTTAACAAACATGCTAAAAATGTTTTGTATTGCATTGCCCCAATAAAATTGGCATTTTTTAACCGTTTGTGCTTGGATCTTGTTTTAGAACACTAGTGGTCAACCATGTTTCAGATTTTTTTTAACTACAATTTAAGCCTCAACATTTCTCACAGAACTGTTCTTTATAAACATCCCAGCCAAAACCAAGAACAGTTCTTCAACCTATTCAAGGTAAATCTCACACAGATGCAGTAATTTATCAATAAATCTCACCCTCTCTGTTAAAATTCTGTACAGGTATACAAAACACAAGGCACTTCCCAATACAATAAACAAACAGCCCACAAAAGCATCCACCAAGACACAAGGTGTGGACTACAGGAGCGTGACGGAGATGGGAAAGACGAGAGATTGATGAAGGAAAAAGGGTGAAGGGTGACAGGCAGCAGCACCTGTGCCTCGGATGACTAGCGTCGGGTAGATCTTCAACCCATCGGACCGGAAGGCTGGGTTTTCAAAGTATTCCTGAAAATGCAACATTAAAGCATAAACTATACAGTCCACTTCACATCTACAGGGTATTATTATCATTTTCTGGGACATGTAGTCACAAAAGACTGTGGCGCCCCACTTCAAAGCACTCTTTGCATTCCTGTTTCAAAACCCTTGAGTCAGCAGTCTAATGCTCACTGTAAAAATTCCAAACAGTCAGAATGATTGAAACTAAATGCAAAGTAGCTTTAATTCACAAATGAGGAATTAAATCTAAAAGAAAACAGTGCAATCATAACAGCACTTCAACAAAAAGACATTGTGTATTACAGAAAACATGTAGGCATATGCTGCTGGGAATGTGCCATTTTGGACACTAAGAGTGTAGTCACATGACCCTGATGAACACAACTGGAGTCTACACAGTGCTGCAAGGAACGTGCCATTTTGGACACTACAGCATGGTCGCATCACCCTGATGAACACAACTCTAGCCTACAAGGAGCCGCTGACTCACAATGAACTGTTCCACATCGCGCTCCCATCCCACGTTAGGCAGGTCGGGCATCATGTGCGCCACCACCTTGAACCCTGCATCCTTGGACATCTGGAACGACTCACACACCGCCCGCACCGTGTGGCCTCTGATGAAAAAAACAGTAAACACAGCCCCTGATCAAATAACAGTAAACCCAACCTCTGATCAAATAACAGTAAACACAGCCGCTTATCAAATAACAGTAAACACAGCCGCTTATCAAATAACAGTAAACACAGCCCCTGATCAAATAACAGTAAACACAGCCCCTGATCAAATAACAGTAAACGTAGCCTCTGATAAAATAACAGTAAACACAGCCGCTTATCAAATAACAGTAAACATAGCCTCTTATCAAATAACAGTAAACATAGCCTCTGATAAAATAACAGTAAACACAGCCTCTTATCAAATAACAGTAAACATAGCATCTTATCGAATAACAGTAAACACAACCTCTGATCAAATAACAGTAAACACAACCTCTGATGAAATAACAGTAAACATAGCCTCTTATCAAATAACAGTAAACACAGCCCCTGATCAAATAACAGTAAACACAACCTCTGATGAAATAACAGTAAACATAGCCTCTTATCAAATAACAGTAAACACAGCCCCTGATCAAATAACAGTAAACACAACCTCTGATGAAATAACAGTAAACATAGCCTCTGATCAAATAACAGTAAACACAGCCTCTGATCAAATAACAGTAAACACAGCCCTGATCAAATAACAGTAAACACAAGCCTCTGATCAAATAACAGTAAACACAGCCTCTGATCAAATAACAGTAAACACAGCCCCTGATCAAATAACAAATAAACACAACCTCAGATAAAATAACAGTAAACACAGCCCCTGATCAAATAACAGTAAACACAACCTCAGATAAAATAACAGTAAACATAGCCTCTGATCAAATAACAGTAAACACAACCTCTGATCAAAATAACAGTAAACACAACCTCTGATAAAATAACAGTAAACAACCTCGATAAATAACAGTAAACACAGCCTCCTGATAAAATAACAGTAAACACAGCCTCTGATCAAATAACAGTAAACACAGCCCCTGATCAAATAAAATAAACTACTTGATAAAATAACCCCGTGAAACACAGCCCGCTTTCAATAACATTTAAACAAGCTCTCTTATCAAATCACAGTAAACATAGCCTCTGACAAATTTCAGTAAACATACCTGTTGATAAATAACAGTCAAACACAGCCTCTTATCACCAATAATCAGTAAACATAGCATCTGTATTTGGACAACAGTAAACACAACCTCTGACAAATCAGCCAGTAAACACAGCCTCTATGAAATAACAGTAAACATAGCCTCTGATCAAATAACAGTAAACACAACCTCTGATCAAATAACAGTAAACACAGCCTCTGATGGAAATAACAGTAAACATAGCCTCTGATCAAAAACAGTAAACACAGCCCCTGATCAAATAACAGTAAACACAACCTCTGATGAAATAACAGTAAACATAGCCTCTTATCAAATAACAGTAAACACAGCCCCTGATCAAATAACAGTAAACACAACCTCTGATGAAATAACAGTAAACATAGCCTCTTATCAAATAACAGTAAACACAACCTCTGATCAAATAACAGTAAACACAGCCTCTGATGAAATAACAGTAAACATAGCCTCTGATCAAATAACAGTAAACGCAGCCTCTGATCAAATAACAGTAAACACAGCCCCTGATCAAATAAAAGTAAACACAACCTCAGATAAAATAACAGTAAACACAGCCCCTGATCAAATAACAGTAAACACAACCTCTGATCAAATAACAGTAAACATAGCCTCTGATCAAATAACAGTAAACACAGCCCCTGATCAAATAACAGTAAACACAACCTCAGATAAAATAACAGTAAACATAGCCTCTTATTAAATAACAGTAAACACAACCTCAGATAAAATAACAGTAAACATAGCCTCTTATCAAATAACAGTAAACACATCCTCAGATAAAATAACAGTAAACACAGCCCCTGATCAAATAACAATAAACACAACCTCTGATCAAACAACAGTAAACACAGCCCCTGATCAAATATATATATATGGATCAAACAGGAACCCCTGATGAAAGACTGCCCCCTGTTCAGTGGCCATTTAAACAAGACTCATCATCAGTCCATGTCACTAGTAATATCCTCATAGACACTCTGTACACCAATCTCTCTGTACAATGCACTCACCTGTTGGTATCTCGGGCAACATCCTCATACACACTCTGTACACCAATCTCTCTGTACAATGCACTCACCTGTTGGTATCTCGGGCAACGTCCTCATACACACTCTGTACACCAATCTCCAGCCGAGTGCAGCCATACTTCAGCATGTCACTGGAACAACAAACAATCACAACCAGTCAGCATGTCACTGGAACAACAAACAATCACAACCAGTCAGCATGTCACTGGAACAACAATCAAGTACTGGCCAATCACAAACAGTCAGCATGTCACTGGAACAACAAACAATCACAAACAGTCAGCATGTCACTGGAACAACAAACAATCACAAACAGTCAGCATGTCACTGGACAACAAACAATCACAAACAGTCAGCATGTCACTGGAACAACAAACAATCACAACCAGTCAGCATGTCACTGGAACAACAAACAATCACAACCAGTCAGCATGTCACTGGAACAACAAACAATCACAAACAGTCAGCATGTCACTGGAACAACAAACAATCACAAACAGTCAGCATGTCACTGGAACAACAAACAATCACAACAGTCAGCATGTCACTGGAACAACAAACAATCACAAACAGTCAGCATGTCACTGGAACAACAAACAATCACAAACAGTCAGCATGTCACTGGAACAACAAACAATCACAAACAGTCAGCATGTCACTGGAACACAAACAATCACACAGTCAGCATGTCACTGGAACAACAAACAATGTCACTGGAACAACAAACAATCACAAACGTCAGCATGTCACTGGAACAACAAACAATCACAAACAGTCAGCATGTCACTGGAACAACAATCACAAACAGTCAGCATGTCACTGGAACAACAAACAAACAGTCAGCATGTCACTGGAACAACAAACAATCACAAACAGTCAGCATGTCACTGGAACAACAAACAATCACAACCAGTCAGCATGTCACTGGAACAACAATCACAAACAGTCAGCATGTCACTGGAACAACAAATCATCAATACGTCAGCATGTCACTGGAACAACAAACAATCACAACCAGTCAGCATGTCACTGGAACAACAAACAATCACAACCAGTCAGCATGTCACTGGAACAACAAACAATCACAACCAGTCAGCATGTCACTGGAACAACAATCACAAACTGTCAGCATGTCACTGGAACAACAAACGATCACAGTCAGCATGTCACTGGAACAACAAACAATCACAACCAGTCAACATGTCACTGGAACAACAAACAATCCACAGCAGCTGTCACTGGAACAACAAACAATCACAACCAGTCAGCATGTCACTGGAACAACAAACAATCACAACCAGTCAGCATGTCACTGGAACAACAAACAATCACAACCAGTCGCATGTCACTGGAACAACAATCACAACCAGTCAGCATGTCACTGGAACAACAAACAATCACAACCAGTCAGCATGTCACTGGAACAACAAACAATCACAACAGTCAGCATGTCACTGGAACAACAAACAATCACAACCAGTCAGCATGTCACTGGAACAACAAACGACAAAAAATCACAAACAGTCAGCATGTCACTGGAACAACAAACGATCACAGTCAGCATGTCA
Organism: Alviniconcha marisindica; assembly: GCA_018857735.1. Lineage (NCBI taxonomy): Eukaryota > Metazoa > Mollusca > Gastropoda > Provannidae > Alviniconcha > Alviniconcha marisindica. Next base: position 181,891 of record JABMCL010000176.1, read on the forward strand.
CTGGAACAACAAACAATCACAAACAGTCAGCATGTCATTGGAACAACAATCACAACCAGTCAGCATGTCTTCAGGAAAGGGTTACTACCGTAAATTCCGTACTACATTGTGCATCCCCTGAATTTTGCCTGAAAGTGAAAAAATCCACAGATGAGATGCTTCTGAAGACAAGGAACAACCCATGACGGACACACAGCCAACAATCAAAACATGACGGACACAAGCCAACAATCAAAACATGACAGACACGCAGGCAACAATCAAAACATGACAGACACAAGCCAACAATCAAAACATGACAGACACAAGCCAACAATCAAAACATGACAGACACGTAGACAACAATCAAAACATGATGGACACAAGCCAACAATCAAAACATGACAGACACAAGCCAACAATCAAAACATGACAGACACGCAGACAACAATCAAAACATGACTGCCACAGCCAACAATCAAAACACGATGGACACATGTGTCACACACAAAAGAAAATGCATTAATATGGGAAAGTGGAAACATTCAGTGAAATTGCCAATAAATATAGTTCGAATTGATCGGAACATCGCATGCAGCACCATTTTCTAAAAACAAACAATAAGTGAGATGATATGCTGGCTAACCCACTCTCATCTACTGTAAAACTTGTTAATGAGATGAATCTTAAATTGAAGCTGCCACATTTTTTCATTCACATTTGGTGTCAACATGCGTTTTGTTGCCAGTTTTGTAATCTTACAGTTACACCTCTGAGCAAATGCTGCTATACACTGACTACAATGCAGGCCTACAGGGCCATTCAAATCCCTTTTTGGGGATCAGGTCCTCTGTTGATGACCCAGAAAATATCACCAATCAGTTTGTGCCAATTGCCCTGAAGTGTGTACAATTTGTTTTGGTCTGATGTGGAGACCGATTCTTCTTCCAGATACAGTTTTGGTACAATCTGGATTCCAAATAATCATTATCATCCTTTGAAAAATTGCGCATGCCAAATTTTATTCGCAGATAAGGCCATACCAACTGTACCCCATAACTGTACAACTGTACCAACTGTACCCCACACAGGTCAAATTTGTGGGGGAAAATGTATTGCCTTATACTTTATAGTCAGAAAATTGTAGCATGCATAACACATTCTGATGACCAAATCACACAACACATAACTGTAACAAGGAAAGGGAACACTGTCACTCACCTCAGATGTTTCTTAAGGCAGTAGTCTGGTCTGGTTTCTATGGTGATGCCGATACATTTTGTCATGCTCCTCTCCGAGTACCTGTGGACCCAGAACCGGCATTACTCTTTGTGAACCACATGCTGGGTGTAATGCCTACAGGTGAATTTCACCGTAACAGTAACATGCCTCAAAGAGACACAGCACTGCACTGGTTACCACACAGCCAAAGCCTGTCCCTTGTTCCCTCATACACTGCACTGGTTACCACACAAAGACTGTCCCTTGTTCCTTCATACACTGCACTGGTTACCACACAGTCAAAGACTGTCCCTTGTTCCTTCATACACTGCACTGGTTACCACACAGTCAAAGCCTGTCCCTTGTTCCTTCATACACTGCACTGGTTACCACACAGTCAAAAACTGTCCCTTGTTCCCTCATACACTGCACTGGTTACCACACAGTCAAAAACTGTCCCTTGTTCCTTCATACACTGCACTGGTTACCACACAGTCAAAGACTGTCCCTTGTTCCTTCATACACTGCACTGGTTACCACACAGTCAAAGCCTGTCCCTTGTTCCTTCATACACTGCACTGGTTACCACACAGTCAAAGCCTGTCCCTTGTTCCCTCATACACTGCACTGGTTACCACACAAAGCCTGTCCCTTGTTCCTTCATACACTGCACTGGTTACCACACAGTCAAAGCCTCTCCCTTGTTCCCTCATACACTGCACTGGTTACCACACAGTCAAAGCCTCTCCCTTGTTCTCTCATAAACTGCACTGGTTACCACACAGTCAAAGACTGTCCCTTGTTCCTTCATACACTGCACTGGTTACCACACAGTCAAAGCCTCTCCCTTGTTCCTCATACACTGCACTGGTTACCACACAGTCAAAGCCTGTCCATTGTTCCCTTCACCTGCACAACACTAGACTCCCAACAGCACAAAAATCACACTATGTTCCTCATTCACAGTGCTGTTGTTGTTTTTGTTGTTGTAGACTACATTCCCCATTCACAGTGTTGTTTTTGTTGCTGTAGATGTTCCCCATTCACAGTGCTGTTGTTGTTTTTGTTGTTGTAGACTATGTTCCCCATTCACAGTGCTGTTGTTGTTTTTGTTGTTGTAGACTGTGTTCCCCATTCACAGTGTTGTTTTTGTTGTTGTAGACTACATTCCCCAGAGTGGTGTTGTTGTTTTTGTTGTTGTAGACTACGTTCCCCTTTCATAGTGTTGTTTTTGTTGTTGTAGACTATGTTCACCATTCATAGTGTTGTTTTTGTTGTTGTAGACTATGTTCCCCCTTCATAGTGTTGTTTTTGTTGTTGTAGACTATGTTCCCCCTTCATAGTGTTGTTTTTGTTGTTGTAGACTATGTTCCCCCTTCATAGTGTTGTTTTTGTTGTTGTAGACTATGTTCCCCCTTCATAGTGTTGTTTTTGTTGTTGTAGACTATGTTCCCCCTTCATAGTGTTGTTTTTGTTGTTGTAGACTATGTTCCCCCTTCATAGTGTTGTTGTTGTTGTTGTAGACTATGTTCCCCATTCAGAGTGGTGTTGTTGTTGTTGTTGTTGTTGTAGACTATGTTCCCCATTCAGAGTGGTGTTGTTGTTTTTGTTGTTGTAGACAATGTTCCCCACTCATATTGTTGTTTTTGTTGTTGTAGACTGTGTAGCTGTTGTTGTTGATGTTGTAGACTATGACCATCATTCACAGTGTTGCTGTTGTAGACTGTGTTCCCCATTCACAGTGCTATTGTTATTCTGTTGTTGTTTTTTCTTTTCTGTAGTGAAGCAGTAGTGGTGTGGTAGTAGTAGATGCAGCTGTAGCAGCAGAGCAGTAGTGGTAGCAGTAGTAGTAGTATATAAGTGTGAAGAAAGCACAGCAGTAGAGCAATAGTGGTAGCAGTAGTAGTAGTGTATAAGTGTGATGAAAGCACAGCAGTAGAGGTAGCAGTAGTAGTAGTATACAAGTGTGAAGAAAGCACAGCAGTAGTGGCAGCAGTAACAGCAGTATATAAGTGTGAAGAAAGCACAGCAGTAGAGCAATAGTGGTAGCAGTAGTAGTAGTGTATAAGTGTGATGAAAGCACAGCAGTAGAGGTAGCAGTAGTAGTAGTATATAAGTGTGAAGAAAGCACAGCAGTAGTGGCAGCAGTAACAGCAGTATATAAGTGTGAAGAAAGCACAGCAGCAGAGCACCACTCACTTGACAGCCTCTTCCACGTTGCAGCTGGTGTGTCCAGAGAGAGCGTCGTGCAGACTGCGAATGAAGTAGTCACGATAATCATCAGGGAGACTCATGAACGTTCCGCCCATCACGATGAACTCCACCTTGTCCACGCTGTGACCCAACTGCTTCAGCTGCAACAGCAACCATCAGACACAAACTTTACTGTCCCTGCTGCAACAGCAACCACCATCAGACACAGACTTTACTGTCCCTGCTGCAACAGCAACCACCATCAGACACAGACTTTACTGTCCCCGTTGCAACAGCAACCACCATCAGACACAGACTTTACTGTCCCTGCTGCAACAGCAACCACCATCAGACACAGACTTTACTGTCCCTGCTGCAACAGCAACCACCATCAGACACAGACTTTACTGTCCCTGCTGCAACAGCAACCACCATCAGACACAGACTTTACTGTCCCTGCTGCAACAGCAACCATCAGACACAGACTTTACTGTCCCCGTCGCAACAGCAACCACCATCAGACACAGACTTTACTGTCCCTGCTGCAACAGCAACCACCATCAGACACAGACTTTACTGTCCCTGTTGCAACAGCAACCATCAGACACAGACTTTACTGTCCCCGTTGCAACAGCAACCACCATCAGACACAGACTTTACTGTCCCTGCTGCAACAGCAACCATCAGACACAGACTTTACTGTCCCCGTCGCAACAGCAACCATCAGACACAGACTTTACTGTCCCCGTTGCAACAGCAACCACCATCAGACACAGACTTTACTGTCCCTGCTGCAACAGCAACCACCATCAGACACAGACTTTACTGTCCCTGCTGCAACAGCAACCACCATCAGACACAGACTTTACTGTCCCTGTTGCAACAGCAACCATCAGACATAGACTTTACTGTCCCCGTTGCAACAGCAACCACCATCAGACACAGACTTTACTGTCCCTGCTGCAACAGCAACCACCATCAGACACAGACTTTACTGTCCCTGTTGCAACAGTAACCACCATCAGACACAGACTTTACTGTCCCTGCTACAACAGCAACCACCATCAGACACAGACTTTACTGTCCCTGTTGCAACTATCACATATCACAACATCACTATCCAGAAGTAAGACAAAAAATACCACCACAAAGTCCTCCACCTTGAACCAACAAAGTAGATGCTGACTTTGAAGAAACAAAAATGACTGCATACCTGTTCTACTCGATGACGTGTCTGCAGGTAGGGGTTGTACCTGGCACGTATTGCTCTCATGGATGTTGGCTGAAACAGTCAAGCCACAAGTGATGGAAGACATTCTGAAGACAGCACTGGCGACGTCCATGCCTTTGAACTGTTGATACCATAAATGTCTTGTGAAAGACGATCACCCTTGTTCCCATGAAAGAAGCATGCATATATATATATATATATATATATATATACCAGAGCAGTACTGTGTGAACACCTTTCATGCACATCACTACAATGAACAAAAAAAACAATCAAAGCAGAAGGTGACCTCAGTTACAAACATGCTGATCAGGCTAGTGAATGAAATGCTCTATGCCAGGCATGCTAATGACCAAAGTATTGTTTTCCATGAACACTACACTGAGGTCCTGGGGGCTTCAATGTTGAGCAAAGGCAATTGCACCTGTTCAAAATCTGCACTGAATGGTTTTTGCACAAGCGCCAAATGTTTTGCCATTTTCTTTTTTTCTTCTTATGATTTAGCCATGTGAGTGGTTCAGTGTGCAATCTGCAAACCTGTGCAAGCAGTTCCTAATTTATTTCTGATGTTCCCCCCGTTTTTGTTGTTGTCATTGTTGTGGGAAGCGGAGGTCAAATATGCTTTTTGCATATTTTCACAGATGCCTACCATGCCTGTGAGCTATCAAACAAACTGGCAGACAGCACATCAGGGCAGAAACTGACCTCGTAGCCTGTGTAGGACTGTGTGGAGTATTCAAAGTCGGAGTCAGGTCCACCGGGACAGTAGCTGAGAGAAAAAAACATCAGTAACACCTCATCAATGACTTTGTAACACTTCACCAATAACTCAGTAACACTTCATCAATGACTTTGTAACACTTCACCAAAAACTCTGTAACACTTCACCAATAACTCAATAACACCTCATCAATGACTCAGCAACATTTCACCAATAACTCAATTACACCCTATCAATAAACCAGTCACACCTCATCAATGACCCAGCAACACTTCACCAATAACTCAATTACACCTTATCAATGAACCAGTCACACCTCATCAATGACCCAGTAACAACAAACACCCATCAATGACCCAGTAACAACAAACACCCATCAATGACCCAGTAACAACAAACACCCATCAATGACCCAGTAACAACAAACACCCATCAGTGACCCAGTAACAACAAACACCCATCAATGACTCAGTAACAACAAACACCCATCAATGACTCAGTAATATGCCACAATAACCCAGTAATGCCTCATGAATGACCTAATAGCACCTAATCAATGACTTGCTAATATCTGATTTAATCAATGGCTCAGCAACACTGCATCACTGACTCAATGACACTTTATCAACCACCCAGCAACATCTCAACATGTTACTCAGTAACACCTCAACAGTTACTCAGTAACACCTCAACAGTTACTCAGTAACACCTCCTCAATGGCTCAGGCTATTGCTATGACACCAGTGTCAGCAAAACCAACAAGTCAACAGTTACTCTTCACAACAGTCATCCTGCCGCATGGACAGCTTTAACAAGCTCTGAACCACCCTTCTTTGTCTGTCTACACCTTTATCACTGTGTCATTGTCTTCACAACAGTCATCCTGCCGCATGGACAGCTTTAACAAGCTCTGAACCACCCTTCTTTGTCTGTCTACACCTTTATCACTGTGTCATTGTCTTCACAACAGTCATCCTGCCGCATGGACAGCTTTAACAAGCTCTGAACCACCCTTCTTTGTCTGTCTACACCTTTATCACTGTGTCATTGTCTTCACAACAGTCATCCTGCCGCATGGACAGCTTTAACAAGCTCTGAACCACCCTTCTTTGTCTGTCTACACCTTTATCACTGTGTCATTGTCCTGTAATCCAATTATACACCGCAATACAACACAGCTTTATTGCCAAGCGTCAATACAACTGTTCTTTATCTGTCTACACCTTTATCACTATGTCACTGTCCTGTAATCCAATTATACACTGCAATACAACACAACTTTATTGCCAAGTGTCAATACAACTGTGCTAGGAATGTTTTGTGGTGCCAAGTGCATTCATCACACATTCACACCAATCATAAAACATCATTAAATTCAAACAGCAAACAATAGGGTAAAAAGTCATTGGAAGACAAAGTGCATATATACTGTCTCCCATCTTTCCACTTCTGTTTTCTTCTCTTCTTCTCTTCTTTTACAAGTTACATTAAAAAGTTACAAGTATATATACTGTCCATAGCAAGCACTGTTTGAAAAAACTCAACATCTAGACTTGAATATAAAGTCTGATGGGCTACTCTTGAAACAAGTGTCAGATGTTTAAAAAGCATTAAAAAAAGAAAAGAAAAAAAAGCATGCACGAGTGACAGACAGATGAGAAGACAGGAGAGAAAAGGAGCTGTGACTAGAGATGAGGGCAGTCCCCATGGCAGCTGGGACAGCACTGCAGTCAACTCACACGCAGATGTTCCCCGTCATGGCGATGTGGGGGCAGCGGTGGGGCTTGCACATGACTGCCACAACTGCAATCTGAAAACGTCACACACACACACACACACACACACACACACACACACACATAACACACACACACACATACACACACACACACACACACACACACACACACACACACACACACACACACACACACACACAAGGGAGTCATATGCAGCCTGTACATGTATCTGTACCTCTTTAAAATGTTATTTCTAAGCTTTCAGCTTCAGTGTCTAATGATTTACAAAGTTACATGTACACTTATTAACTAATCACTCCAGTCTTATTATGAAAAACAACACATGCATGGCAGAGAGCAACAGAAAGAAGGACATTCTCCATAAACCCACTGTCCATAACCAATTATACAAAATCAACAACAGCCTCACACTTTAGTTTAAGAGTTCAAGTTCCAGACTCCACTCTAAGTGCATACAATGATAGATGCTGTGCATGCATGTACACCAAACTGACATGCACCACAGCAATGTTTCCCCACTGTGTAGTTTACAGTGCCAGTGACTGCTCACCCCGCTAGCTGTTCTCACTGGCTTGGCTCTCAGCTTGGGAATTAAGATCTGAAAGACAAAAGTTTTATTTTAAGAAAACACTTTATTCTCATGTAAAAGATATTTGTCTTGAAACAGACCGACTATCATCAACATCAACAGCAGAAATAGAAGGCTATGACAGTGTGAGATATGTGAACAAATAAACTGATATACTATCATAAATATGTTTCAAAAGGTCTTAATCTTTTTCTAATTTATAAATCAACACTGTGACGACAGACACAATCACATAAAGTCACTTATGCCCCTGCCATCTTCTGCACGCGAATTGAACATGTGCATAAACATAAAACAACAAGTACCTAATTTATAAAACATGCATGACTGGTGTATACACAAACAACTCAATGCCTCTTATTCCCATGCAACATTAAAAAGCTCTCACTTGGAGTCTTCGAGAAAAAGCCAATGTTAAAGTGTTTCCACACTGGCCAGATGAACATTCGTTATTACACTAAGTCAGTTACTCAGAAACACATGATTTCTTAAATGAGTCAGGAAAATTTGAACAGGGGTCAACCATTCAGTTCAGTATTGGGCAGCAGAAAAGTTGAACCTTTTTGTATTCCTGGGGGACTCCTGCGATGATGTCCACAAGCTTGGGTTGCCTGGACATGCCATACTTGCTGGCCACTCGTGTCTTCAACCTGCGAAAACAAGACACATCTGCAAGGCTGACAAACTTCCTCCTTGTATAGATCTAAAGTGTCTATAGATACACAAAAACAAGATACATCCGTAAGGCTGACAAACTTCCACCTTGTATAGATCTAAAGGGTCTATAGATACACAAAAACAAGACACATTTGAAACTTCCACATTGTACAGATCTATAGAGTCTATAGATACACAAAAACAAGACACATTCATATGGCTGACAAACTTCTCTTGTATAGATCTATACATGTATACACAAAAGCAAGATACATTATCAAAGGCTGACAAACTTCTGCCTTATATAAGTTGTAAGTTGTATAGACCTATACACATAAAACACTTTAAAGGGAACCCACAGATGAATGTTCAGGATGTTCAGTGAAGGAGTTAGTAATAGTTGATTGTGATCCTTGTTCTTCTTCGGAATAGTGTATGCACATGTCCAACTTCATCAGTTTGAAGACTCTTAGTCTGACACTTTTAGTGCATGCAGGGTTATTCTGGCTTTTCCATATATACGATATATCCACTGAACTGTGACATGGACTATGGGATCTTTAACAGGTGTATATGGTCTTTTTGCATGCATAGTATACACACAGGGGTCCTCAGTTTATACTAAGCCTCATCTGAACAGACTGAAGGACTTTTGTGGAGTTTGTATAGAATTCGGCCCCAGAGAAATCTCTGGGAAGGCACCAAGCCTAGCATGCAATGGTCACCCATCTGTCTAGTGACCATGCAGCATCATGTTTAACTTGGTCTTCGCTTTTCAGAGCAAGTGTTCTTGATTTGTGCCACCAACCTTCAATGTGATACATTTGTGCCACCAACCTTCAATGTGATACTTTATTGATATTACTGTCAATGTCATGATCTGGCTCTGGTTCTTCAAAAAGCGCTTCTTCCTTTCTGATAGGTACAGTTTACAGGGCTTGTTCTCTGAAGCCATGTATCAGAAGGGATGTTCACTTTATTGTATTTGTTTAAATGTCTGTATTAATTATACTATTAATCAACTTTTGTATCAATTTCAATTAATAAATGTTGATCAAGTGGGCTTTTAGCTTTACCAGTACCTGTACAATGACTTGTGTGTGTATTACTGTAAATCATTGTACCACAGGTCCACATTCAAACAAAATGGGTCCTGTGTGGAGGAGTCAGGACTCACTTGTTAAGGTCAATATCTTTCTTCTGGCTGTCAGCTTTGATGAGCTCGCTGACAATCTCTGTCACTGCCTTCACCATCAGCTCCTCGTTGGATGCCTCTGGCTCTGCCCATAGCAATCAAACACACGTTCAGTAAGCAAACACTGCACAGTACAACATCCCTACTTCTGTGTATCACTGTAGTCAGCATACTGACCGCTTATTGTGTATGCGTGCATTTCTAATTTTATTCACACTCAAGTGTTCTGTTTAGCACAACAGACCAGCGCTCTAAAGTAAATAAATAAATAAATGAAAGAGGGGAGATCGAGGGGACCTTTTTCTCAAAGCAAGTGGTAACATCTTGCATCTTGTCACTTCTCCAATAACTGCCGCTGAGTCTGATTCTGAATATTGCCCGTGTCGCGGCTGGAGAGGCATTTTACTTACAAGTACTAGCTGTAGTCGTACTAACTGTACAGAATTCCAGCGTCGGACTGGCCATTTACAATCTGATTAGAACTCATGTCCCGGCAAAAACAAACCTTTGTTCCTTTTCTTTCCCATGGTGAAAAGTCAGACTGGTGGCAAACACTGTGTCGTCCAAGCTCACATTCGCGGAGTTCAATCTAATAAATGTTAGTGTTTTAACAACACGAAACGTGCTGCGACCGGAAGTAGTGGTTTACTAACGAAAGCTAGTTGATGGTTGTTGACGCTCAACAACATTGTACCAAAACAAGCAAATGATGCTATGCTTTAGAGTCTTCACAGATCTCTATCTCCTGATCTATAATATGCACTGCATACTGATTTCTAACAGCTTTAAAGTCTACATCTGTGTGATCTACGAAACTATTTCATGGGGAGTTTTGCATCTTCAATGGATCTAAAAACGGCGTCTGCTAGCACCATGGTAGCTGGTGTTATAATTTGAATTCTTTATCTTTTCTTTGGAGCTCACTTTTAGTACCACGACCGTGACAGTGTGTATAAACACACGTATGTCTTGAAACATGGAGTCGGGATCAAGTAGTGTTGGTAATGATCAGCGCGCAAGAAAGATCTCTCTCTCTCTCTCTCTCTCTCTCTCTCTCTCTCTCTCTCTCTCTCTTCCTGCTTCTTCGAACTGTGGTAAACCCAACAGTTTGAGCAAAAGGTCCACAGGTATGGGGTAAAGCGGATAAGATGAGAGAAGCAGATAGGGTGAGCCTGTGAGGGATCATTTTCTCAGGGTCTAAAGTTGTAAAGATCATTGGTGGATTTGTAGTAATTGTAATGTTCGGCTACTTTCCTGCAGTCACTACATTTGGAAGTCCAGTTTTGAGATGAGTCAATGCATTCCAGTTGTCAGCAACTCTCATTGAAGAGAAATTTTGATGGAGAGTTGAGTACAAGCCCTCGACTTTTGTTTAACTTAAAAAGTTATAATTTATATATCATCTTGTTATCACATTGTACACATTCACTTGTTAAGATTAGTCTGAGACTGCATTGTTTCCATATATATATTCATGTGCACAGCACACATTAACATAAAATAGTTCAGATGCCTATGCACAATAAAAATCCCAACTCAAACTTTTGATAAGAAAGGACATGACGGCATGTGGTACTGACAGATGTGAATACTATGACGTAGCAGAATAAATATGTTCATGTTCATGTGGTGTCATTCATGACTTCAGCAACAGCTCAGAGGGATCTTTGTGGCTGAGGGTTTGGGAGGGATAGGTTTTGGATACATGTTGTGTTTTCCTGTGTGTTTTGTTTGTTTTTTTAAGTTATAAGATAGTCCAGTGTTCACAAAGTTGCAATCAGAAGGGCATTGTGTAACTACTGTAACAGATTGTGACTGTTTCTGGCACTGTTTCAGAAAATGCAGCCTGGTTGCTGCTTGTTGCAGCGATGTGGGGTGGCACAAACCCTTTCATCAAGCGTGGCAGTCGTGGAGTGGAGAACATCAAAGAGGACAATGCTGTTGTGCAGTTTGTGCGAGAGTTTCAGTTCCTCTTCTTCAACATCAAGGTATTTTGAACAACCATTGATGTGCATGCTGTGGTGGACAACCGGTCTTTGATGCCCTAGTTGGCCCATGCATATTTGTCCTTCTTCTTTCACAGCTGCTGACAAAAGCACTGGCACTGTTTCAGAGGCAGCACTGGAGAAAACTTTTGAGAGACAGAGTGGCAGGCATGAACTTCTTTGAGCGCTTTGGTACAACCTTGAATGAGTGGAAGTGAACAAAAGAGACACAAAGATTCTGAACAAAACCCTGTCTGTGCTCTGTATCAGTGTATGATTAATGTTCTCTTTGTTGACTTGAGGGTAACTTGTGTATCTTGTCTGCAGATGGGAGCTGTAAATTCACACCAGTTGTTTTCTCTGTTTCTCTGTGGGTTTCAGTACCTCTTTCCATTTGTAGTCAACCAGCTGGGATCAGTGGTCTACTACATCACCTTGTCTTCAGCAGGTCAGCAGCACTGCCTTGCTGTGTCAACAACAGCATTCCCATCAACAGTACAGTGATGACGGCTTTGGGTGGACGGCAAAAGTAGTGATGACACAGTTGGGTGGACGGCAACAGTACAGTGATGACAGTGTTGGGTGGATGGCAACAGTACAGTGATGACACAGTTGGGTGGATGGCAACAGTACAGTGATGACAGGCTCAGGTGGACGGTAACAGTACAGTGATGACATCATTGGGTGGGCGGCAACAGTACATTGATGACAGGGTTGGGTGGACGGCAACACTACAGTGATGACACAGTTGGGTGGACGGCAACAGTACAGTGATGACAGACTTGGGTGGACGGCAACAGTACAGTGATGACAGTGTTGGGTGGATGGCAACAGTACAGTGATGACAGACTTGGGTGGACGGCAACAGTACAGTGATGACAGTGTTGGGTGGATGGCAACAGTACAGTGATGACAGTGTTGGGTGGATGGCAGTAGTACAGTCATGAGAGCATTGGGTGGACGGCAACAGTACAGACATGACAGACTTGGGTGGACGGCAACAGTACAGTCATGACAGTGTCGGGTGGACAGCAACAGTACAGTTGTGACAGTGTTGGGTGAACGGCAACAGTACAGTGATGACAGTGTTGGGTGGACGGCAACAGTACAGTCATGACAGACTTGGGTGGACGGCAACAGTACAGTCGTGACAGTGTTAGGTGGACGGCAACAGTACAGTGATGACGGTGTTGGGTTGACAGCAACAGTACAGTGATGACAGTGTTGGGTGGACGGCAACAGCACAGTGATGACGGTGTTGGGTGGACGGCAACAGCACAGTGATGACGGTGTTGGGTGGATGGCTGGTCTGTTGATGGGTGATTGGACTGATGGTCTCTTGAGTTTCATTGGCTTAATGCGCTGGACCCCCAAATGCAGTTGGGTTTGTTGGCTTGTCTACTGCAGACCTTTTCTTGAAGAAGATGCTGATGTACAGAGCACAGCCATGCTGTGACAGCCTGCTCATTGCACTTGCAGATTTAGACAAAGAAAACTATGCAGAGCAAGATGAAAAAAAGGGGGGGAACAATCCTGTATGTGCACCTCTTGTAACTAAGGTCTCTCTGGCCAAGGCTGTGCTGTCATGTAATTACCTCCCCTTTATCAGCTGGTCTGCTGTACCACTGGTAAGCTAGTCTGCTGATGGTGGGTGAAAACTGGATGAGTAATTTGTATGCTGGCGGTAAACCCAAATCATACTGTTTTGTAAATTGTGTATGCTTATAGTAAGCCAAATTCATACTGGTATGCTGATAGTGGCACTTGAACTATTGATTCGTTTAAATTTGTTATGTAACACCACATCAAAGTTTCCTTACATTCCTTCAAAGGACAGTACAAATTTTCCTGATTGTGTCTTCACTGAGTGTGTCCATGAGTAAAAAAGCCATCAGTGGGTAAAGGGCAGACGACTGTGTGCAGACCTGAGTCTGGCTGTCCCCATCACCAACTCCCTCACCTTCCTCTTCACCTCTCTGGCAGGAAGGATGCTGGGAGAAAGACCAGAGTCCTGGGGTAAGGTCCTGACCTGCGTACACTGTCACCCCTTGCTTACACTGTCACCCCTCACTTACACTGCCACCCCTCACTTACACTGTCACCCCTCGCTTACACTGCCACCCCTCGCTTGCACTGCCACCCCTTGCTTGCACTGCCACCCCTTGCTTGCACTGTCACCCAACGCTTACACTGCCACCCCTCGCTTACACTGTCACCCCTCGCTTACAATGCCACCCCTTGCTTACACTGTCACCCCTCGCTTACTGTCACCCCTCGCTTACACTGCCACCCCTTGCTTACACCGAGACCCCTCGCTTACACTGCCACCCCTCGCTTGCACTGCCACCTCTTGCTTACACTGTCACCCCTCGCTTACACTGTCACCCCTCGCTTACAATGCCACCCCTTGCTTACACTGTCACCCAATGCTTACACTGCGACCCCTCGCTTACACTGTCATCTTTCACTTACATTGCAAAGTGATATCATTGTGGGCAAGTTGTTTGTACAGGGTAGTGAGTTTAATTTGGGTTAGAAAATGGGGCTTTATTGGAATGATTTATTCTTATTCTTATTGTCTTTCTGGTCCACCTGTTTGCTTGACTGCCTGCCTGTTAGCCATTTGTCAGTGAGAGTGTCAGTGTCAGTGTCCACTTGTATAGGGCATTTTAACTCCCTGCAGACAGCCACGTACTCATTGCACTTGGTGAAGACAATGGGGAAGGGAGGGGGAGGGAATGAGGAGAGGGAACTGTGATGAGAGGGATGTGAGAGGGAACTGTGAGGATAGGGATGTGGGAGGGAATAAGGGGAGGGAACTCTGTGATGAGAGGGATGTGGGAGGGAGTAAGGGGAGGGAACTCTGTGATGAGAGGGATGTGGGAGGGAATAAGGGGAGGGAACTGTGAGGAGAGGGATGTGGGATGGAATAAGGGGAGGGAACTCTGTGATGAGAGGGATGTCAGAGGGAATAAGGGGAGGGAACTCTGTGATGAGAGGGATGTGGGAGGGAATAAGGGGAAGGAACTGTGAGGAGAGGGATGTGGGAGGGAATAAGGGGAAGGAACTGTGAGGAGAGGGATGTGGGAGGGAATAAGGGGAAGGAACTGTGAGGAGAGGGATGTGGGAGGGATTGTGGGAACAGAGACCCAGAGAGGGGTGGGGGGCGAGGAGGCTGGTGGGGGACGAAGGAGTTCAAACAAATGTAACTCTCATCTGGCAGGCCAGTAATACAAGGTGCATAAACTCTGGTGCTGGGGTCGAGTTCTGTAGCATCTGTCCCTGTAAACTGGTGATTTTACCCCCTGTCTTTCTGGTCTATGTCTCTCTCTGTGTAGCATCTGTCCCTGTAAACTGGTGATTTTACCCCCTGTCTTTCTGGTCTATGTCTCTCTCTGTGTAGCATCTGTCCCTGTAAACTGGTGATTTTACCCCCTGTCTTTCTGGTCTATGTCTCTCTCTGAGTAGCATCTGTTCCTGTAAACTGGTGATTTACTCCATGTCTTTCTGGTCTATGTCTCTCTGTGTGTAGCATCTGTCCCTGTAAACTGGTGATTTTACCCCCTGTCTTTCTGGTCTATGTCTCTCTGTGTAGCATGTGTCCCTGTAAACTGGTGATTTACTCCGTGTCTTTCTGGTCTATGTCTCACTCTGTTGGTCTGTGTCAATGTCCTCAGACACATGGTTACAATATGGTTACATTGGTCAATCAGATCATTACAGTGTGTTGGTCAGTCAGATCATGACAACGTGTTGGTCAGTCAGATCATGACAATGTGTTGGTCAGTCAGATCATGACAGTGTGTTGGTCAGTCAGATCATGACAATGTGTTGGTCCGTCAGGTCATGACAATGTGTTGGTCAGTCAGACCGTAACAATGTGTTGGTCCGTCAGACCATGACAATGTGTTGGTCAGTCAGATCATGACCATGTGTTGGTCAGTCAGACCATGACAATGTGTTGGTCAGTCAGATCATGACCATGTGTTGGTCAGTCAGACCATGACAATGTGTTGGTCAGTTGGACCATAACAATGCTCTAAAACTGTCAGCCACGTTGTCTGTTTCTAGACTTGTAAAACTGTTTTTTGTTGTGGTCCCCACTGTTTCCTGTTTGCGCCTGTTTCAGAGACCTACTGTGGGCTGCTGCTGGTAGTGTGTGGTGTGGTGCTGTGTGTCTACAGCAAGGCATGACTGCAGGATGGCCAGTTCCACAGAAATGAAATTTTGATGTTTTGTGTGTGTCGGGGGTGGGGGATGCATGTGTTTTTGTCTGAAGGATAGAAAGAATGGGTGGTGAAAGTGATTCTGCAGTGTGTGTGTGTGTGTGTGTGTGTGTGTGTGGTGTGTATATGTGTGTGTGTGTGTGTGGTGTGTGGGGGTGGTGGTGTGTGTTGTATGTGTGTGTGAGTGAGAGAGAGAGAGAAGGGGGGAGGGGGGGAGGCAGGTGACAAAAGAGTGACTGTGTGTGGTATCTGTGTATGTGTTGTTGTTGTTGTGGGGGGGAGGGGGACTAATTGATAAACTGATATGATGTATTGATCAAGAAAGAGGTTCATTTCCACATATTTTTGTTTAAAAAAATTGCATGTCTTATTGAGATTTGAATATAAAGTAAAAATTGCAAACCATTTGTGTGTCTTGTTCAAAATGGATGTTAGTTTGCTCTCTCTCTCTCTCTCTCTCTCTCTCTCTCTCTCTCTCTCTCTCTCTCTCTCTCTCTCTCTCTCTCTCTCTCTCTCTCTCTCTCTCAGAGGAAGAGGGGAGGTGTGTGGGGAAAGGGGTGTCAGTATTCAGCCGCCTCCTCTCCCTTACGACCGCTGTGCAGTGGGGCAGTGGACTGCAGCTTTCTCCCACAACCGGGTACTGAGCCCCACACAGCACCTCGAATAGAAGAGAAATGGTGCATTGTGGTGTGGGACTTAGTTAACAAATGGCACATTGTACTGTGGGTCTTAGTCGCCAAGTTGTCAGGGGGTGAACCGGAGGTGAATTGACAAACAAATTAGCAGACCTGCAACCCCCCCCCCCCCCCCCCCCCCCCCTTCCAAACCCCCTCGGCTTCTCCCACCCCGACCTTTGCTGTGGGCCCTAGCAGATTGCTGTGGCAATAAATCACACGCTATCTCGGCAGAAGGATCTTCCGCGGGCCTGCAGGTGACCTCCCAACGTTTGATGGCCGATCCCTGGCCGCTAGCTTCACCTCCCGAAGCACTGGGCGGGATAAGCCGGGACCGCCGCCGGCCGAGCGTTGTGTGTGTTTTCACTTAGCAAGCCTCAGATAACTGACGACGGTCGATCTCCAACAGGTGTGCTCCGTCAAAGACTGACGACAGTGTTGAGGTTTTAATCAGTCAGGTTCCTTTACCGGCTAGGGCTAGGGACTGAGAGGTGAAGAGTGCAAAGGTCACTGGGACTAAAAGGTAAAGCGTGCAAAGGTCACTGGGACTAAAAGGTGAAACGTGCAAGGGTCACTGGGACTAAAAAGTGAAGAGTGAAAAGGTCACTGGAACTAAAAAGTGAAGAGTGCAAAGGTCATTGGGACTAAAAGGTGAAGAATACAAAGTTCATTGGGACTAAAAGATGAAGAGTGAAAAGGTCACTGGGACTAAAAGGTGAAGAGTGCAAAGGTCATTGGGACTAAAAGGTGATTGATTGATTGATTAAACTTTATTTCTCAACGGTGAAGATATTAGCTCAAAGGCCGACTCACATATCTGCCGTTGCTACAATACTACTGATAACCAAGACATTCATAGTAAAATAGTCACTGGGACTAAAAGGCGAAGTGTAAAAAGGTCACTGGGGCTAAGAGGTGAAGAGTGCAAAGGTCACTGGGACTAAAAGATAAAGAGTACAAAGGTCACTGGGACTAAAAGGTAAAGAGTACCGTGGTCACTGGGACTAAAAGGTAAAGAGTGCAAAGGTCACTGGGACTAAAAGGTAAAAAGTACAAAGGTCACTGGGACTAAAAGATGCTGTTGAGCGAAAGTCGTAACACCGTGTCTCCACCGCCATCGGCGACCGCCGCAACAGTTCCATCAGTTGCAGCTACAGAACTTGATTGTGTTACTGCCAAACGCAGACCTGCAGGTGTTGCCACGTGCTCTTTACAACCAGCTGACTGTTCAGCTGCAGGTGTTGCCACGTGCTCTTTACAACCAGCTGGCTGTTCAGCTGCAGGTGTTGCCACGTGCTCTTTACAACCAGCTGGCTGTTCAGCTGCAGGTGTTGCCACGTGCTCTTTACAACCAGCTGGCTGTTCAGCTGCAGGTGTTGCCACGTGCTCTTTACAACCAGCTGGCTGTTCAGCTGCAGGAGCTGGGCGCAGTGGTTTCCTTGCTGCGAAGTGCGCAGTCTCAAGCGTGTGGGTGACGCGGAAAGCAACTGGGTACCGTATGCGCCTTGTACAAGCTTGCGCGCGTTAGAGAACCCACGGCGGACGGGGGTGGGGGTAGAACTGACGTTCACTAGTGTCCTTGCTGAGCTCTTCCTCAGGCTGGGTGGCTCACGTCTGTCGGGTAGGTGACGGAAAACCACTCCGGCTACCGTAACACTGTGAAAACCCGCGAGGGGAGGGAGGGGGGGGGTGTTGAGGGGATGGGGGGGGTGTTGAGGGGACGGGGGGGGGGGGGGGTGTTGAGGGGAGGAGGGGGTTGAGGGGAGGGTGTGAGGGGACGGGGGGGGGGTGCTGAGGGGACGGGGGGGGGTGTTGAGGGGACGGGGGGGGTGGGTTGAGGGGACGGGGGGGGTGTTGAGGGGACGGGGGGGGGGGTGTTGAGGGGACGGATGGGGTGTTGCTGAGGGACGGGGGGGGGGTGTTGAGGGGACGGGGGGTGTTGAGGGACGGGGGGGGTGTTGAGGGGACGGAGGGGTGTGTGTGAGGGGACGGGGGGGTGTTCAGGGGACGGGGGTGTTGAGGGGACGGAGGGGGTGTGTGCTGAGGGGACGGGGTGTGTTGTGTTGAGGGACGGGGGGGGGGTGTTGAGGGGACGGGGGGGGTGTTGAGGGGACGGAGGGGGTGTGTGCTGAGGGGACGGGTGTGTGTGTGTTGAGGGGACGGGGGGTGTGTGTGTTGAGGGACGGGGGGGTGTTGAGGGGACGGAGGGGGGGTGTTGAGGGACGGGTGTGTGTGTTGAGGGACGGGGGGGGGGGTGTTGAGGGGACGAGGGGGTGTGTGCTGAGGGGACGGGGGGTGTGTGTTGAGGGGACAGGGGGGGTTGTTGAGGGGACGGGGGGGTGTTGAGGGGACGGGGGGTGTTGAGGGACGGAGGGGGTGTGTTGAGGGACGGGGGGGGGTGTGTGAGGGGGACGGGGGGGGTGTTGAGGGGACGGGGGGGGTTGAGGGGACGGGGGTGTTGAGGGGACGGGGGGTGTTGAGGGGACGGGGGTGTGTGTGAGGGGACGGGGGGGTGTTGAGGGACGGAGGGGTGTGTGTTGAGGGACGGGGGGGGGGTGTTGAGGGGACGGGGGGGGGGGTGTTGAGGGGACGGGGGGGTGTTGAGGGACGGGGGGGGGTGTTGAGGGACGGAGGTGTTGTGTTGAGGGACGGGGGGGTGTTGAGGGGACGGGGGGGGGGGTGTTGAGGGGACGGAGGGGGTGTGTGTTGAGGGGACGGGGGGGGGGGGGGGGGGGCGGCAGGGCCCTGCCCTAGAACAACCGTTTTTGTAGAATTTCCGCTGGCTAGTCAATGGTGCTGAGTTCATTAGGCTGCCGGTTGGCTCGACTCTGGCCCTGTTGGCTTTCCAGTGGCTGTAGGCTTTCCTCGATTTCTGGCTGGCCTTTTCCTGGCACCACAACACGACACAGCCCACCTACAGCACGCTGTTGACCGAAACAACGGGATCGGCCCCGCGGCACCGGCGTGGAGCAGATTTGTGTACAGGCCGGTAGCTAGTTGTTACAGAGCTGCCTTTCACCGACAGC
The DNA here is from genome assembly GCA_018857735.1 of Alviniconcha marisindica. Taxonomy (NCBI): domain Eukaryota; kingdom Metazoa; phylum Mollusca; class Gastropoda; family Provannidae; genus Alviniconcha; species Alviniconcha marisindica. The sequence continues at coordinate 201,348 of JABMCL010000176.1, forward strand.
ACGAGGCAACAGTTGCAACCGTGCTGGGGACGGGCCCCCCGGGCCCCGTTGCTGACTGATCGGGTGTCGAGGCCTTGCCGCCGTACGCATGCAGCGCCTCGCCATGCACGACCTTCGCTGACGTCTGTAATGACTCGGACACCGGCCGCTGGAGCGGTTTACTCACGGCGGGGCAGCCTAAATCAGATTGTGTCCGATCCGATTACCGCCGTCCTGCACACGGCCCACTGCAGAGACCGCCGGGCTTCGTTAGTGTCGGCAGTCACCGACACTCGCTTCTCTCCATGGACCTACTGATATATACTGGTCCATGCTTCTCTCGCCGACACTCGCTTCTCTCCATGGACCTACTGATATGTACTGGTCCATGCTTCTCTCGCCGACACTCGCTTCTCTCCATGGACCTACTGATATTACTGGTCCATGCTTCTCTCGCCGACACTCGCTTCTCTCCATGGACCTACTGATATTACTGGTCCATGCTTCTCTCGCCGACACTCGCTTCTCTCCATGGACCTACTGAATTACTGGTCCATGCTTCTCTCCCGACACTCGCTTCTTCCCTTTCCAATTTGGGCCTTCCCGGGAAAATCTTTTTCCATGGCCCTTCCTCTCGGGCCCCACTCGCTTCTCTCCATGGACCTACTGATATATACTGGTCCATGCTTCTCTCGCCGACACTCGCTTCTCTCCATGGACCTACTGACATATACTGGTCCATGCTTCTCTCACCGACACTCGCTTCTCTCCATATATATACTGGTCTATGCTTCTCTCACTCCACTCTCTGACTTAGCCAGTCTGGGAGACTTGGACTGCCCTGACGCAGGCGACACGGCGGAAGAATTAAATCAATTTCAAGGCTGCAGTTTTGTCGGTGTGGAAGAAAATTAATAGCCGGGTTCACCTTCCTTTATTGTGAAGCTTTTTTCTTTTTTCTTTTTCTTTTTCTTTCTTTTTCTTTCTATTAGCCTTATAGACTTGTTTGGGTTTTTCGTGCTGGAGTCACACACGCCCACCCCCCCCACTCCCACCCTTCACACTGTCACACAAATAACCACAGAGCATACACAGCCCCCCATCCCCCTCCCGCTCCCCCCACGTACATTTACACACACACACACACACACGCACGCACGCAGCCACGCACACACACACACATTGTGACATGTACACACAAATATACACACACACGCATGCCCACACGACCCCCTCCCCCCCACCCCTCTCCCCCCCACATACACACACGCACTTGACATACACTATACACACCACGCAGGCCACGAACCCCCACCCCCCCCCCCCCAAAACACACACACACACTGTGACCTACACACGCACTCACGCACACACGCACGACCCCCCCCCCTCCCTCCCCCCCCCCCCACACACACGGTGAAATCCGAAGGGGGGGGACAAGTCACAGTGACGCCGGTACTGACAACCCTGTACATGATAATTATCACGCAATCCTTCAACCGGCACCGGCACTTTAGGCATGTTGATCCGCCCTCTCCCTACCCCCCCCCCCCAACCATGCTCTGTCGGTGCCCACGACACCCTGCACTACCGCCACAGTTCTCATTGTTCCTGTTTTTTTTACCGCCCACTTGTCCCCGGAGAGGTACCGGCAGGGCCCGAAATCCCAGGTGTGTGTGTGTGTGTGTGTCTTGGGGGGGGGGGGCATCTATACCTAAGGCTGAATGGTCACCACGTACAGAGTGCCGCTGCACTGATCAAGACGGGCAGCGACGACAGCGATCTGTCCGTTGCAATAGCCGTGAGGGGCAAAGCCACAAGGCCGTGTCCACAAATCACAATTTGGAACCGACCTCGTCCGCGTAGTAGACTTGGTACTATAGTAGACTTGGTACTATAGTAGACTTGGTACTATAGTAGACTTGGTACTACAGTAGACTTGGTACTACAGTAGACTTGGTACTATAGTAGACTTGGTACTATAGTAGACTGGGTACTTATAGTAGACTTGGTACTATAGTAGACTTGGTACTATAGTAGACTTGGTACTATAGTAGACTTGGTACTATAGTAGACTGGGTACTATAGTAGACTTGGTACTATAGTAGACCAGCCTGACGCCGTGGACCGGCTCACACCGCACACCCGGTACCCCGCTCGGTCATCCCGTCTCTGTTGCCGGTAGGCCCAGACCTATCACCCCGTCTCTGTTGCCGGTAGGCCCAGACCTATCACCCCGTCTCTGCTGCCCGTCGGCCCAGACCTATCATCCCGTCTCTGCTGCCCGTCGGCCCAGACCTATCACCCCGTCTCTGTTGCCCGTCGGCCCAGACCTATCACCCCGTCTCTGCTGCCCGTCGGCCCAGACCTATCACCCCGTCTCTGTTGCCGGTCGGCCCAGACCTATCACCGGGCTCTCAGTCCACTGTTGCCCGTCGACCGGGATCTTAGTCCACTGTTGCCCGTAGGCCCAGACCTATCACCGGGCTCTCAGTCCACTGTTGCCCGTCGGCCGGGATCTTAGTCCACTGTTGCCCGTAGGCCGGGAATCCCTTAGTCCACTGTTGCCCGTAGGCCTAGACCTATCACCGGGCTCTCAGTCCACCTGGCGTATGGCCCGTCAGGCCCGGGGTCTTAGTCCACTGTTGCCCGGTAGGCCGGGATCTTAGTCCACTGTTGCCGGTAGGCCTAGACCTATCACCGGGCTCTCAGTCCACTGTTGCCCGTAGGCCGGGATCTTAGTCCACTGTTGCTGGTAGGCCGGGGTCTTAGTCCACTGTTGCCCGTAGGCCCAGACCTATCACCGGGCTCTCAGTCCACTGTTGCCGGTAGGCCGGGGTCTTAGTCCACTGTTGCCCGTAGGCCCAGACCTATCACCGGGCTCTCAGTCCACTGTTGCCGGTAGACCTAGACCTGTCATCAGGGTCTCATTCCACTGTTACAATACAATACAATATAACTTTATTGCCAAGTGTGCAATACACTGATTGCAAGCGGAATGTTGCCGGTAGACCTAGACCTGTCATCAGGGTCTCTTCCACTGTTACAATACCATACATATAACTTTATTGCCAAGTGTCTATACACTGATTGCCAGTAGGGGGAATGTTGCCGGTAGGCCTAGACCTGTCACAGGGTCTCATTCCACTGTTACAATACAATACAATATAACTTTATTGCCAAGTGTCAATACACTGATTGCAAGAGGAATGTTGCCGGTAGACCTAGACCTATCATCAGGGTCTCATTCCACTGTTACAATACAATACAATATAACTTTATTGCCAAGTGTCAATACACTGATTGCAAGAGGAATGTTGCCGGTAGACCTAGACCTGTCATCAGGGTCTCATTCCACTGTTACAATACAATACAATATAACTTTATTGCCAAGTGTCAATACACTGATTGCAAGAGGAATGTTGCCGGTAGACCTAGACCTATCATCAGGGTCTCATTCCACTGTTACAATACAATACAATATAACTTTATTGCCAAGTGTCAATACACTGATTGCAAGAGGAATGTTTTGTGGTGCCAAGTACACTCATCATACATTCACTCCAATCATAAAACATTTAATTACTAGTGTAAGCTCGCCAATAGAACGTCACTAGCCTGTTATACCCAGCCCCCCCCCCCACTCCTCCCCTCCGCTACCCCCACCCTCACCTCGAGCAACAACACAACACGTGCGTGCGGTTAGGGGAAACTACTCTGGACAAAGCCGGAGAGGAAGCAGACGGCATTCAAAGGCGAAATTTAAAAACAAAAAAAGAGCCTGTGTTTGGATACCCTGGTACCATGGATACAGTGCACGTTCTTCATCCGTGAGTAAAGGATTTTAATGAGTCGCTGCAAATAATAACAAAACACTAGAACTCAAACTTTAGGGTAAGACTACGTGCAAGTGCAGTTGACCCAGAGGTCATGTCAGAGACGGGGAAAACTATCGTTGTGTCAGGGTATCTAGGTCACATCATTTGCAAATCAAAAACTATAAAACGAAGTTAAATAAAAAAAAAATAAAACAACAACAACAACAAACTCTCACTTCCATACACGATCAGCAGCATATGCCGCCCCCAAGCCTTTTGGCGCCCACTTCAGAGCGGTAAAACTGGCCCAACAATGAATAAATATAAAATGTTTATGTAAGATTAACAACCAGCAGGCAAAGTATCAAAATATAAACATTAAAACTGATTTGATCCCTTAAAAATAGATCCTCAAAATGGTGACAATAACAGATAGATGAATTATAATAGAGAACCATGTAGGCCCGTTTACACTCAGCAGCCCTCGACCTGTCATCAGGGTCTCAGCCCACTGTTGCCGGTAGACCTAGTCCTGTCATCAGGGTCTCAGCCCACTGTTGCCGGTAGACCTCGTCCTGTCATCAGGGTCTCAGCCCACTGTTGCCGGTAGACCTCGACCTGTCATCAGGGTCTCAGCCCACTGTTGCCGGTAGACCTCGACCTGTCATCAGGGTCTCAGCCCACTGTTGCCGGTAGACCCAGACCAGTCATCAGGGTCTCAGCCCACTGTTGCCGGTAGACCCAGACCAGTCATCAGGGTCTCAGCCCACTGTTGCCGGTAGCCTCGACCTGTCATCAGGGTCTCAGCCCACTGTTGCCGGTAGACCCAGACCCGTCATCAGGGTCTCAGCCCACTGTTGCCGGTAGACCCAGACCCGTCCCTCAGGGTCTCAGCCCACTGTTGCCGGTAGACCCAGACCTGCCATCAGGGTCTCAGCCCACTGTTGCCGGTAGACCTCGTCCTGTCATCAGGGTCTCAGCCCACTGTTGCGGTAGACCTCGTCCTGTCATCAGGGTCTCAGCCCACTGTTGCCGGTAGACCTCGTCCTGTCATCGGGGTCTCAGGCCACTGTTGCCGGTAGACCCAGACCTGTCATCAGGGTCTCAGGCCACTGTTGCTAGTAGACCCAGACCAAGACCCCGGTGTCACCCGCAGACCCCACAATTGAACCCAGACAGTTGAGTGTGAAGACTTCACCTCATTTAATGCCGCTTTGTACGGTGCTTGCCAGTGCAGCAAACAGCCCGCTGCCTGTATACCTGAAGCTGTTATGTCGACCGCTGCGCTGTTTTGCTGCGTGAATAGGGCTTGGGGCGGCTGCACTCAAATCATGAAGGCGAGCGGGGGGGCTTATAAAGGTGTGACAAATAAAAGCAGGCTAAAGTGCACCGGTAGATATAAAAGGTGTGTAGGTGTAGGTCTTAAACGGAATCGTGTAGCATTTTCGTCTGCCTCTTTTTTAACGTGAGTTTCGACTTCACCCTCCTAGCGGAAGAAGCGGGCCCTGTTGACGAGGATGAGATGGGCAGGAGAACAGGGCTTGTCGTCTGCAAAGCGTCTGTTGTGATTCTCAGCTTTTCACCGCCACTTTCCATCGGCCGTCCTGCCGACAGAGGGCCGAGCGATCACAGCGGGCAACCGTGTTGTGACTGCCGAGCGATCACAGCGGGCAACCGTGTTGTGACTGCCGAGCGATCACAGCGGGCAACCGTGTTGTGACTGCCGAGCGATCAAAGCGGGCAACCGTGTTGTGACTGCCGAGCGATCACAGCGGGCAACCGTGTTGTGACTGCCGAGCGATCACAGCGGGCAACCGTGTTGTGACTGCCGAGCGATCACAGCGGGCAGCCGTGTTGTGACTGCCGAGCGATCACAGCGGGCAACCGTGTTGTGACTGCCGGCACTCTCGGCTGTCCAGACGATGCAGACTGGGTCTTAGCCAAGCTCCGAGCATCGGCCAATACTCAGAGGCCAGGAGCTGTGTGAAAGTGGAGGTGGCCGTCCTGGGCTCCCCGTCCTAATAAGCCTTATGGTCTCTGTGGACGTAAAGCAACACTGAACCATGCACACGCATTGGTCTCAGCTTGTCCATAATACGTCAACCCGACATCCGGGGACATTAAGCTCCACATCATAATCATCATCGGCCAATAACATCCTTCCTCTGATCTAAGCCGCCTTTTCATTGGCTTCTTGGCCCTTCAATCGGTTTTCATGTTTATGAGAATGCTATACTTAAGGTTCTATTGCTTGAAATGTATGTAAATGTAGTTTTCGTCAAGTCGTTTGTACAGCGCAGTGAGTTTAACTCATGTTAGATAATGGCGCATTATGAGAACTGTGCATTATTTTATGAGAACTGTGCATTATTTTATGAGAACTGTGCATTATTATTATACCAAAGCCCTTCTGTCTGGAACCAGCTGTCACTGGCCATTAGACACGCTGACTCCTTTCAGTCTGTCATGTCAAGTCTTCCCTCAAATTCAAAACCTGTCTGTTCTCTGACTCGATGTTCAGTAGTTCCTCCCACAAACATTACTTTTTACGTCTTTCCCTCCTGTTCTTCCATCTCCATCACTAATGTGCTTTATATACGCATGCCGATGTGTGTGTGTGTGTGTGTTGTGTGTGTGTGTGTGTGTGTGTGTGTGTGTGTGTGTGTGTGTGTTGTAACTTTGTTAAGAGTGTTTTGGTTTGTGATTGCTGAGTAGTGCTATCTGTTGAACGCTTTGGAAAAAAAGGCCATACACGCTTAGGGCCGCTTTATTGGAGAGTTAGGACCTGTAATTCTCATTGTTATTATCACTTGTGTGGCCGTTGTTCTGTTCCCTGTTACCTGGGCAACCACAGTCTCTTTCTTCTTCTTCTTCTTGTCTTTTCTTTTTCTTCATCTTCTTCTTCCGTTGTTCTGTTCCCTGTTACCTGGGCAACCACAGTCTCTTTCTTCTTCTTCTTTTTTTCTTTTCTTTTTCTTCATCTTCTTCTTCCGTTGTTCTGTTGTTGTTGTTGTTGTTGTTTTTTGCGGGTTGGCTGACGGAGTGCTTTATATTCGGGTGACCAACCAATGCTGCCAGTGCGGCTCGGGCTTTTTACCGTGGCACCGATGCTAAAGCAGGCGACTGAACACGGGTCTGTGGGAACACCGCAAGAGAGTCTGGATCAACGTTTAAATCGTTGACACTAGATGCCTCTCGCACGTGTACTTATTAAGTAATCGATAGTTCCAAATCGTTGACACTAGATGCCTCTCGCACGTGTACTTATTAAGTAATCGATAGTTCCAAATCGTTGACACTAGATGCCTCTCGCACGTGTACTTATTAAGTAATCGATAGTTCCAAATCGTTGACACTAGATGCCTCTCGCACGTGTACTTATTAAGTAATCGATAGTTCCCGAAGCGAATCCCTCAAATACAGGCAATAAACGCGGGCAGTGAAAAGCGGTGGTTTCCCCGGAATGTGAATCAACTGCCCCTCCACTTCTCAGCCCTTTATACAGCCCGTGGGCTGTCGACCATCTGCAATATTGTTGCACGTCTATTTCTGGAAAAATTCTAATTCCCGATTGATCAATCCAGCAATCGATCAAGTAGCCCAGTGAGTTCAGTCGCGGAAAAAGCGGGTGCTTAAGTTGCTCATAAACGGCCAGTCCAACCGCTTTGGACGTTTTCAATCGATACATGCTTGACCTTTTGCAACTCTTTGCCCATCTACTTGGTACAAATATTTTCCCTTTACTGCTCTGTGTTTCCTCAGTAGGCCCTACGCCCGCACGGCCAATTGGCGTTTGTTTGCACTGACCAGTAATGTCAACGGTGCCAGGCAGAGGGAGTCTACACCACTGAATTTACCGTTGTTGTTTTCATTAACCAAATAAACGTCAGCCCCACAAAGCAACCCGTCCCTAATAAGCCTTATGGTTTCTGTGGACGTTAAGCACCATGCTTACCCACAAAGCGGAGGTAGGCTACCACAAATTGGAGATTGTTTGGTGGCGAGAAGGGCTGGGGGCCTGGGGGCGGGTGTTGTGGGGGGGGGGGGGGGGAGGCCAATTTAGAGTTGTTTGCATTAATCAAATGTCAACTATGCGAAGCAGAGGCACCGAAGATCGGAGCCATAGTTTTTCAGCGGGGAGGGTTAGGTGGCAGAGGGAGTATACCTGGAATTCTTTACCACTATAACGGTAGGCCCATAGGCCCAATGAGGTGTAGAAGAAAAGGTTCCGATGTAAGCAGAAAGGGAAACAAATCAGCTTACGTCGGGTGCCTGTGGTGTCGGGGTACGGCACAACAATGGCGGGACGTTGAAAGGTTTCAAGCGACAAGCCCGGTGATCGCTCACAACACTGTCATCGCACACAACACTGTCATCGCTCACAACACTGTCATCGCTCACAACACTGTCATCGCACACAACACTGTCATCGCACACAACACTGTCATCGCTCACAACACTGTCATCGCTCACAACACTGTCATCGCTCACAACACTGTCATCGCTCACAACACTGTCATCGCACACAACACTGTCATCGCTCACAACACTGTCATCGCTCACAACACTGTCATCGCTCACAACACTGTCATCGCTCACAACACTGTCATCGCTCACAACACTGTCATCGCTCACAACACTGTCATCGCTCACAACACTGTCATCGCTCACAACACTGTCATCGCTCACAACACTGTCATCGCTCACAACACTGACGCTGAGGTTTCTACGTCGCCCCACTTGCAACACAACCCCGTTTCTTTGGGTTGTGCCGTTTCAGCACGCACAAGTCAAACACCACAACAGTAATGTGAGTGAGTGAGTGTGTGTGAGTGTGTGTGTGTGTGTGTGTGTGTGTGTGTGTGTGTGTGTGTGTGTGTGTGTGTGTGTGTGTGTGTGTGTGAGTGAGAGAGAGAGAGAGAGAGAGAGAGAGAGAGAGAGAGAGAGAGAGAGACGGACAGACAGACAGACAGACAGACAGACAGACAGACAGACAGACAGACGAGACAGGCACACAGACGAGACAGGCAGGCAGACAGACAGACAGACAGACAGGCAGACAGACTGCGTGCACTATGCTTATGTATGCACGCGTGTGTGGGTATATATGTGTGTGGTGTGTGTGTGTGTGTGTGTGTGTGTGTGTGTGTGTGTGTGTGTGTGTGTGTGTGTGTGTGTGTGCGCGCGCGCGCGCGCGCGCGTGTGGAACAAACAGAGAGGTATGCAGAGAGAAAACCACTTCAAACAGAAACAATTTAAACATTGTGCAAATAACGTGTGAGTTTTGTTTTAGTTAAAGGGCATAAATAATTCTTCATTTCAACATACAACAACAGGGACGGAGTAAACAAAATTAATATAAATCAAAATGCCATTTCTACTGGCTAAGTATAAAATAACATGTATCACAACGATCTGATTATAGGTTAACAGAAAGCTTGTATCTATGCTAAACGTACATCTTAATTGAATGCTAATTTTAGAACCAAGATCGACACATGGCTGTAACCTCGACATGACGACAGTGCAAATACAGTCAATACATTTATCTGGGTGTGTGTGCTGATAAGAACTTAATCACACACACACACACCACACACACACACACACACACACACACACACACACACACACACTGTCAACTTTCTGTCTCTGTCTGTCTCTGTCTCTGTCTCTGTCTCTGTCTCTCTCTCTCTCTCTCTCTCTCTCTCTCTCTCTCTCTCTCTCTCACACACACACACACACACACACACACACACACACACACACACACACACACACACACACACACACACACACTGATCCCACACACATAATGACATATGCGCACACACTGTCAACTCTCTCTCTCTCTCTCTCACACACACACACACACACACACACACACACACACACACACACACACACACTGCCAACACATACACACACGCGCGCGCGCATGCACACCACATACATTTATCATTGGACGAATACCACTAGTGACAAGGGTAGTTATATAGTAATACAAAATTATCACAGACTGGCCGAGATCAACGCTTGCAATGACTGCTGAAACCGTTACCTCCGAATATACCCCGTTCACGACACTTTCTCCCAGTACAAATACAATAACAATAATGATCAATATGACCAACCACTGTGCACCAATACTTGGGGGCGGGCGGGCGGATTATTGGGGGGGGGGGGGGGGGCAGGCAGAAGAGGTGAGTGAAGGGGGTGGAAGTGGAGGGTCGTGGGTGGGTGGGGGTGGGGAGCTGGTGGGGGGGGGGGGGGCGGAAGGTGGTGGAGGAAGCGAGATTGGGGGGAATTGTGTGTGGCAGGTGGAAGGGATTTGTGGGGGGGGGGGGGGGGGGGGCCGGTGGAGTGAGATGGGGGAGGGGGATAAAGGAGCGGGAGGGGGGGGGGGGCGAAGGAAGTAAGATGGTTAGGGTCGTTGGAAGCTGGTGAAATTGTGATGGGGTTGAACGACGTCCCCGCGGTCAACAGGGGCGGACGGAAGAGCACAGTCCGGCGTCCTTCATTAGCAGCTGACTTTCTTCTTTCACGTTTATTTTTGTCGTTTATTTACCTGTTTAGTTCATTCGCGCACATCTCGTCTAATACCGCAGGAGTGTATGACGTCGACGCGATCTTGCCGTTAGTGCACACCAAGACTGCAGGCACGAGTCACTTCCTGCAGGCGCTAGGCTGCCCCCTATGATAACTGTCGTGCTGTACTGAAGTGCACTGAGCCTGTTCAGTTGCCGCCACACACAGGTTTGCCTTTTCCTTCTTCTTCTTTGCTTTTTGTTTTTTGTTTGTTTAAAGTTCCACACCGAATTTTCGTTTAGTTTCAGATCCACGTCCCTCGCAAAGACGAGTCCTTTCTTGTTCCTCCAGATCAGTGTCTTTCCCCGAGAACTACTTATTTGTTTTCAGTTCCGTGTCCCCGGCACACAGAAGTGATCAGAATGCCATTCTGTCGATAGTATGGCAGAGAATTTTTTCCAATCCCCACACATCAACACATGCCGTCCTAACTGCCGTGCGCAAACACGTGCATTGTTGGTCGCTAACTGCCCTAACTGCCGTGCATAGACACGTGCATTGTTCGTCGCTAACTGACCGTTCTGCCGTGCATAGACACGTGCATTGTTCGTCGCTAACTGACCGTTCTGCCGTGCATAGACATGTGCATTGTTCGTCGCTAACTGACCTAACTGCTGTGCACAGACACGTGCATTGTTCGTCGCTAACTGACCGTTCTGCCGTGCATAGACATGTGCATTGTTCGTCGCTAACTGCCCTAACTGCTGTGCACAGACACGTGCATTGTTCGTCGCTAACTGACCGTTCTGCCGTGCATAGACATGTGCATTGTTCGTCGCTAACTGCCGTGTACAGACACGTGCATTGTTCGTCGCTAACTGACCTAACTGCCGTCCATAGACACGTGCATTGTTCGTCGCTAACTGACCTAACTGCCGTCCATAGACACGTGCATTGTTCGTCGCTAACTGACCTAACTGCCGTGTACAGACACGTGCATTGTTCGTCGCTAACTGACCGTTACTGCACGTGCTACGACATCGCATAGACACGTGCATTGTTCGTCGCTAACTGACCTAACTGCCGTGCATAGACACGTGCATTGTTCGTCGCTAACTGACCTTCTGCCGTGCATAGACACGTGCATTGTTCGTCGCTAACTGACCGTTCTGCCGTGCATAGACACGTGCATTGTTCGTCGCTAACTGACCGTTCTGCCGTGCATAGACACGTGCATTGTTCGTCGTTAACTGACCTAACTGCCGTGCATAGACACGTGCATTGTTCGTCGCTAACTGACCTAACTGCCGTCCATAGACACGTGCATTGTTCGTCGCTAACTGACCTAACTGCCGTGCATAGACACGTGCATTGTTCGTCGCTAACTGACCTAACTGCCGTGCACAGACACGTGCATTGTTCGTCGCTAACTGCCCTAACTGCCGTGGCCAGAACCTCCCCCTTGCCGATAAATCCCACAAGAGTTCCTCGATCGCCTCTCAGCTTCCAGATCTTGGGGTCGGATTCCGCTGCTGATACGCGAGCCGTTTCGGCCGTTTGGCTGAAGACATACAATCAGCACTGACCGATCTCAAACGGATGTGTCAGCATGGCCGTACGGCTGAAACGGCTCAGAACATCACTTTCAGCCTGACCGTTCCAAACGCAGCATGCTGTATTCCGAACGGAAAGGAAGTAGCTAATAGAACGGCATCATGGCCGCATGTGGTTGGGACGGTCCTCTCCAGCAGCACGGCCGAAACTGCTCGTGTATCAGGGCCTTTAGCTACAGGGTAGACACGACCGACTTTAAACTGCCCGTGTATGAGGGCCTTTAGCTACAGGGTAGACACGACCGACTTTAAACTGCCCGTGTATGAGGGCCTTTAGCTGCAGGATAGACACGACAGACTTTAAACTGCCCGTGTCTCAGGGCCTTTAGCTACAGGGTAGACACGACCGACTTTAAACTGCCCGTGTATGACGGCCTTTAGCGGGTAGACACGACCGACTTTAAACTGCCCGTGTATGAGGGCCTTTAGCTACAGGGTAGACACGACCGACTTTAAACTGCCCGTGTATGACGGCCTTTAGCGGGTAGACACGACCGACTTTAAACTGCCCGTGTATGAGGGCCTTTAGCTACAGGGTAGACACGACCGACTTTAAACTGCCCGTGTATCAGTGCCTTTAGCGGGTAGACACGACAGACTTAGTCCTTAGGACACGGAGGAGGCTGAGCGTATGGAATGGCGTTACGCACTCTGGTCGCAGTGTGGCGCCAGGCGGGCGGAGAGCGGGTGTGCACTTTGGGGAGCGGCAATGGACGGTCGAGAAACATGAGCACTGACTGCTCACGGGATAAACAGGCACCGTTCGGTTGTTCAACAGGCTGCTTTCATATCAGTGCTTGGCTGTATTTAGTACATAACTGTGTAGCTACCACTTATTGCATAGAGTCCCTTGCAGGGGTGGAGGTAGCAGGCGTGGAGGGGGGGGGGGGGGGAGTGAGAGTCCGAGGCTGCTAGAGCTGCAAGCACTGTGTGTACCCTGTTGGATACAATGGTCTGTTCGCCGACATCACCCTATCGCCACAGTTTGGGGGGTGGGGAACCCTGTGTCTGCCCCCAGAACAACGAACACTGTACAACTATTTCCTGTCTGATACATACAGTGGTCTCTTCGTCGTCATCATCTCTCTAACACACACTGACTCTTTCTACACGGGCAACATGACCATCGTCTGTCAGCCGCAGGAACAAGGAACATTGTATATTCCATGCCTGATGCACACAACGTTCTGTTCACCGCCAGCATCCCTTCGCACGGGTAAGTCGACCATCATCTGCCAACAGCAAGGACAAGAAACATTGTATAATCCGTGCCTGACACACACAACGTTCTGGTCACCGCCAGCATCCCACTAGCACAAGCCTGGTCCAATACATGGAGGCTGACCATCATCTGTGGGCGGCGTGACGAGCTGACCATCATCTGTGGGCGGTGTGAGGGGTTGACCATCATCAGTGGGCGGTGTGAGGAACTGAACATCATCTGTGGGCGGTGTGAGGAACTGAACATCATCTGTGGGCGGTGTGAGGAACTGACCATCATCTGTGGGCGGCGTGACGAGCTGACCATCATCTGTGGGCGGCGTGACGAGCTGACCATCATCTGTGGGCGGTGTGAGGGGCTGACCATCATCTGTGGGCGGTGTGAGGGGCTGACCATCATCTGTGGGCGGTGTGAGGGGTTGACCATCATCTGTGGGCGGTGTGAGGAACTGACCATCATCTGTGGGCGGTGTGAGGGGTTGACCATCATCTGTGGGCGGTGTGAGGAACTGACCATCATCTGTGGGCGGTGTGAGGAACTGACCATCATCTGTGGGCGGCGTGCGGGGCGGGCTTGGCGGTGAGCGGGGCGGCGGGCTGCGAGGTGTCCCACATGGGCGTGATGCAGGGCGAGTCGTGCAGCGTGCTCTGTAGGTTGCCGTTGGCCATCTGCCATGCGTAGTAACGTCTCCGTCGGCTGGGGCTGCTCGGCGGCGCGCTGCTGACCCGCTCCCGGGGCACGGGCGGTCCGCTGAGGGGCGTGGCTGACGGCACCAGGGGTTTGAACCGCGACTCCTCCAGGCCCCCCGCCGCCAGGTCGTGCGCGGGGTCGCCGGGGAAGATGAAGCCGTCGAGCGTGTAGACGGTGGACTTGGACAGCGACATGTGCTGCAAGGCCCGCGACGATTGCAGCAGGGCGCTGTCGTCGGCCCCCAAGCGAGGCAGAGAGAGGCTGTCCCTGGCTCCGCCCAGTCCGTTCACCGGCTTCACGCTCGGCTTGGCCCCGGGCCACGACGTCTCACCGTTCGCCTTGCCGCTGTTCGAGCCCTTCACGTCCTTGGCCTTGCGGGAGGCGGTGGAGGAGGAGGAGGGGGAGGACTTCCGCTTGTCACTGCCGTCCGTCCGCCGGTGTGCCACCCGCTTCTTCTTGGCCGGCTTCCCGCTGCTGCTGCTGCTGCTGCCGCCGCCTTTGTGCAGCGAGTCGGACACGGCGCCGTGCTTGTGCACCGACCGCACGGTCTGCGAGGTGATGACGGTGTCCAGCGTGGGCGTGATCTTCTTCACCTTCTTCTCCACGCGCACCACGGACGGCGGCTTAGTCTTGGGCGGCGGCGCGGCTTTACCGGGGGTCGGAGACGTCGCTCCAGACGCCGCCGCCGAGGCTGCCGCCCGCTGCTTGAGATGGGCGTGGGCGGCGGCCATGGACACGCCGGTGATGTGGGAGACGAGCGACACGACCTTGCTGGCGGGCGAGGCGGCCAGCTCGTACGACCCTTTGGCCGCCGTGCCGCCCGGCGCGCTGCTCCACGAGATGGGCGCTCGTTCGGGACGCAGGCGGGGCCCCGGTGGCGCGGCGGTGACGGTGGGGACGGGGGCGGAGGGCGACGTCCTGCCGGCCAGCGCCGCGCCCTTGTCTCTGCTGCCGCCAGCCGGCCCCGCCTCCTCCCCGTCCTCGGAGTCGCTGTCGCTGTCGTCGTCGCTGTCCGAACTGCCGGAGTCGTCTTCCTCGTCCGACTCCTCCTCGTCCGAGGACGATCGGGAGCTGGAGCGGGGCGGGATCTCGCGAATGTTGACGAGGTTGCTGTCTCTGAAGGTGACGCGCTTTTTGGGCTTGTTGCCCTTGAAGAGAATGCCGTGGGGCAGGGGGCTGGTGATGGTCACGGCCGCGCTGTCGGCGTCGGCGGCTGCGGCGTCCGGGAGGTTGGCGTGGCTGTCTGGAGCCATGCTGCTGTGGACTCTACCACTCATGTGACTGTGAAATGGGCTGCAACACGCACAAACTTCCTCCTGGCATGCTGCTGTGGACTCTACCACTCACGTGACTGTGAAGCAGGACTCTACCACTCACGTGACTGTGAAGCAGGACTCTACCACTCACGTGACTGTGAAGCAGGACTCCGCCGCTGACGTGACTGTGAAGCAAGACTACCGCTGACGTGACTGTGAAACAGGACTCCGCCGTTCACGTGACTGTGAAGCAGACAGGAAGAGGCCCAAAGCGCCTCCCTGGGCCTTTGCCCTTCATTTCACTGTCGTCGGCTGGATCGTGCTCCGACTTGTGGTGAGTGAGCTGCTCGCACTTGGCTCTGCTGCAGGTGCTGTGTGGGTGGGGGTGGGATGCAGAGGTGACACTGTCCACCGCACGTTGCTTACACACATGGTGTAGGTCGCAAGGGGAAGAGCCTTTGGTCGTTCATGTCTGTCACGTCATCAAATACCTGCACACAGACAGAAAGGTACAGTTCAGTACAATACGACACCACTTTATCCAAACAGTACGACACATCACTTTACTGTCTCTGTGTAGAGAAATTACTCCCGAAAAAAAAGGAAAAAAAAATCAAGAAAGAAAAAAAAGTGAAGAAGGATGGACTATATTTGCCAGGGATATTCAATTGTGCACACAAATTTGTCTTCATAACGTTCCGTTCATAACTTGCATTAAAAAAAAAGGGGGGGGGGGGGGAAGGAAAAAGGTACACAACAGTATAGCTGTAAACGGTCGGTGGAAGTAGCAGGTTGGAGGCAGGCAACAACAACAGTAAGTAAGTAAACATGGTGCTTAACGTCCACAGAAACCACAAGGCTTATTAGGGACGGGGAGAAGGGGGAAGGGGGTACGGAGGTGGGGGGAAGAGGGAGATTATATACCTATCGCTACACTGTCGCCACCGGAATGACTTCTGCATTAAGGTGGGCAGCGATGAGAGCTATTTTAATGTTTCAGTAGGAAGTGATGGACAAAGTCACAGGAAAGTGTCCACAAACCACAACCTTTTTGAAGAGAAAGGAGAGCCGAAGCGGTATCGAACCGAGGTCCTTCCGCTTACCAGCCTAACGCCTTACCGCTGGGCCAAACCGGCTCTCCGGCAACAACAAACGAGCCACAGCCAGATATTCCTGTTTTCTTTTTCTTTTCGGATGGTGTCTACGAGAGGCAGTTGGTGTTGCCTCTCGCTTTCTCTCGCGCTCTCACACCCACCTCTAGTGACGTCCAAAATAAACACGTAAAACACACGTAATTTTTTTGTATTACAATTAAATGACGTCCACACACAAAAGCAGAAAAAGCTAGTGACATTGACAGAGTGACGTACAGTGCAGATGCACTCGGTTACATCAGCAATGTATAAACAGTGAAAAATAAATTTAATTCAAACAATTTACCAGTGCCATTCGTGCAATGTAGGCCCTAATCTAGATAGGTAATACACACACACACACACACACACACACACACACACACACACACACACACACACACACACACACACACACACAAATACATGTCTAGGCAGTTCTGTACGGACGGAACGAAAGAGCTGTGTCTTGGTTCCGGAGTGAGACACTGCTGCCGAAGAGCGGCATCCTGGGATAGTGTGTGTGGAGGAACCGACAACACAGTGTGTATTTATAGGGCTCGTCTCGTAAAAAGAGCAAGCAGTCTCCACTGTTGCAGAAAGGCAACGACCGTTCAAAACGCAGCAATTCCCAACAGAACGCGTACCCAAAGTTGAGTGCAACCCGAATCGCAAAGCTCTAAAATGTACCTATAAAAATTAGCACGCATGTATTCTCATTTGTTTCATACAAATTCGCTGACGTAGCTCAACACAGTAAGCCTTCTTCTGTAAATGCCACCTATCAGTCAGCCAGTACACCTATCAGTCAACCAGTACACCTATTACATAATCAGCCAGTACACCTATCAATCAGCCAGCACACCAATCACTCAGCCAGTACACCTATCACTCAGCCAGTGCACCTATCAATCAGCCAGTGCACCTATCAATCAGCCAGTACACCTATCAATCAGTCAGCCAGTACACCTATCCATCAGCCAGTACACCTATTACTCAGTCATCCAGTACACCTATCAATCAGCCAGCACACCTATCACTCAGCCAGTACACCTATCACACAGTCAGCCAGTACACCTATCAATCAGCCAGTGTACCTATCAATCAGCCAGTAACCTATCAATCAGCCAGTACACCTATCAATCAGTCAGCCAGTACACCTATCAATCAGCCAGTACACCTATCAATCAGCCTAGTACATCGATCAGTCAGCTAGTACACCTATCAATCAGTCAGTACATCTATCAGTCAGCCAGTACACCTATGAGTCAGCCAATAAATGAGTCAATCAGTCAACGTGCTGGCACATGTCCACACTCAGAGCGCGCACCATTCCAGTGACGGTGACAAACACATGTCCTGCACACAGGACTACAGCATTTCCGGGTCCTCACAGATTGCTTTTGCACTGGGTCCGTATTCGGGGGTAGTGTGGTCTAAGCGAATGACGAAAAGTGAATCCGTTGGATGAAATGGACTGACGAGGAGAGATCGGTCTGTTCAATCGAGTCAAGTAATGGAATCCACTCTCTCCGTCCTTTGGCTGGAGCCATGCGCTGTTCACTTACACCCACCTCGCGCCAGTCGGCCGTCTGTCGCCACCCTCCAGTGCCACAGCCACGTAGCAAGGAGGCGGGCCCGTTACAGATTTCTCCGGAGTCAAATTCTGTGCAGATTCTACGAAAGTCCTTCGGATGAGACTACAAACCGAAGTCCCCGTGTGTATTCACAGGCAGAAAGATCACTTACGTTAAAGACTCTGTAGTCCATGTCAGATTCGGTGGATTGTTGAAACACTAAAACAACCCACCAGTCACTACTATATATATACATGGCGCTGTTAAAAGCTGTCAATGATAAGAAGAAGAAGAATAACAATGCACTCAGCTCGAGTTACCTACCTCCTGGCAAAACCGTGCCACTCACGGAACTGACACAGAACAACTTCTCGTTCTAGAAATGTTTCACGCGACCGTGACAAAAAGACCATTCTGTCCTCCAACACGAAGGATTTGAGAAAAGTGGTTTCATTATAATTATTATAGTGTAGGCGCGCGAGAGACGCGCGCAGAAGTAAGCAGTGTTCATTCACTTTCTGTGACCCGGAGTTGAACGTCTTGTTCCCGGACCAGGACCGGCACCTACCCGTCACAAAGCGGTACAGCACAGGCCGAGTCGTCCCGCCACCCCTCGCTGCTTTCCATTCCGCTGTGAAGATCGAAGTGTCTGAGAGTCTTAATGGGTACCCCTTAGCGCACGAAGCAATTCAGTGCGCGCTTAGACTCGTCATAATAGATTCAGTTCAAAGCGTTCGCTGTTGCCGCCAATAGCCTGGAGTATAGCGCATGAAGCGTACATAATATGTAGACGTTTTTTTTTCCCTTCCGTCACCCGAAGACTACAAGAAGAAGGGAAAAAAGGGCGGTTTGTCGTCTGGCTGACAGTTGAGCGGCAGACGGCCGAGCCGGGTGTTGAGAGGTGTAGGTGTGACGAGAACCCCTGATTACCGCAGGTGTTTTACACGCCCTGAAACAATGGCGCTGAAACCGGGCACTGGCCGCCAAGGCGCTGTGGGAAAAGAACGGACTGGATAAGGCACTCGGCCAACTCTCTGACACAACAGTGTCGGGGGGGGGGGGGGAGGGGGGGGGACAGAGGACAGAGAGGAGCGAGAGAGAGAGAGAGAGAGAGAGAGAGAGAGAGAGAGAGAGAGAGAGAGAGAGAGAGAGAACTCAAAAACTTTATTTACAAGGATTATTTTAGGTTCAGTCAAAAACCTGTCTAACAACTAGTCCTTGCTAAGCTACTAATTGAGTAGATATCAAATTACAGGCATTATTTATATCCATGTAGGTATGAATGAGTGAGTGAAACATGAGAGAGAGAGAGAGAGAGAGAGAGAGAGAGAGAGAGAGAGAGAGAGAGAGAGAGAGAGAGAGAGAGAGAGAGAGAGAGAAGATTCTTTATTTACGAGGGTATTAGATAAGCATGTACACACACACACACACACACACACACACACACACACACACACACACACACACAGATATATATATATATATGATTCTGTACATCCAGCCCTAGCTGGAGAGAGAGAGACAGAGAGAGAGAGACAGACATACACAGGAAACAGACACAGAGAGAGACAGAGACTGAAAGAGAGAGAGAGAGAATCGGTCTTTAAGCACAGGTCGGACGGTCGTGACTGATCCACAGCCGACAGGCTGATCACAGCACACTGTAAGCAGACCTCTCACAGATAACAAGTTTGCCATGGTTGCCGTCGACAGTCGCTGTGACTTTCTCCCCCACTCTACAGTTCACACTTACCTGCACGCCTCACCTGAGACACTCACCCGCTGTCTGTCTCTGCTCTCTGGGACCGTGATCGATTTTGTCCCTTCACAGATTGATTTCTGTATTATCTGAGTCCCGATAGTGCATTCCAGTGATAGACTGTACGTGTTATTAAAGGTGGTGTCACCGCGGTGATGGGATGGTATTTAGTGTGTGCGACATCATCCGTTACTACCCTACCCTCTGTGTTTACCGCCTTACCATCAGACCCTAATGAAATCTGCCGTTGGCCTCTCATTGTGCTGCCTACCCTTTCATATGGTAATGCAATAAGCCGGAGTCAGTTTAACCCTTCGAGGATTACTTACAAGTACTGACTTATTTCTTTCATAAAGTGGTGAAGTGTGCTCACTGCCTCTGGCCCTGGACTGGCATACACATTGCCGGCTTACAGGCTGAAGTGTGTGGGCTTGTCACACGTCTACACTAGCTCCACAGCCTGGTCAGGACAGCAAACACACCAGTTCCTGGGGCCAAGACTGGACCTCAAGTGTCTGGTCAGGACAGCAAACACACCAGTTCCTGGGGCCAAGACTGGACCTCTACCACCTGGTCAAGACAGCAAACACACCAGTTCCTGGTGGCCAAGACTGGACCTCAAGTGTCTGGTCAGGACAGCAAACACACCAGTTCCTGGGGCCAAGACTGGACCTCAAGTGTCTGGTCAGGACAGCAAACACACCAGTTCCTGTGGCCAAGACTGGACCTCAAGTGTCTGGTCAGGACAGCAAACACACCAGTTCCTGGGGCCAAGACTGGAACTCTACCACCTGGTCAAGACAGCAAACACACCAGTTCCTGGGGCCAAGACTGGACCTCTGGCCCAACAACCCGCTCAAGACAGCAAATAAACACCCCCGTACTCCAGCTCCAAAGGCCTGCATTCATAACAGCAGACACACCAGTTCTCGGGGTGTGAGCCGGTTTGGCCCAGCGGTAAGGCGGTAGGCTGGTAAGCGGAAGGACCTCGGTTCGATACCGCTTCGGCTCTCCTTCTCTTCAGAAAGGTGTGGTTTGGGACACTGTCCTTGACTTTGTCCATCACTTCCTACTGCAACATTAAAATGGCTCTCATCGCTGCCCATCTTAATGCAGAATCATTCTGGTGGTGACAGTGTAGCGATAGGTATATATATAATCTCCCTCTTCCCCCACCTCCATACCCCCTTCCCCCCGTCCCTAATAAGCCTCACGGTTTCTGTGGACGTTAAGCACCATGTTTACTTAATTCTAGGGCCAAGATTCAGTACCGTTCCCAACTAACACAGCGCTGGAAACGACCTGGATGGTGCAATATGACGTCACACCAAGCTTAGGGCAGGTTGACGACATAACTGGTCCTTCCCGGATCAAAGCGTCACCAACCGAGTGTAAACAAACTTTTCTTAAACCAACTGTCCGTCAATACATCCGCGAAACAACGACAACAAACTGAAGTCACAACACTGACTTCCATCAAGAAGAAAACTTCTCGCTGAACAGGATGTTGAACTGGCCTTTTTCTCTTCTCCGCGAACAGTCCCAGAAGCTGTTTCGGTTGATTTGAGTTGTTCGTACGACAGCCTACGTCAGCGTCAGTGTCTAACCTAAAAAACGTCGTTAAATTCGCTGCCAGCGTCCGCTTGGGACTCACCTGTTGACGCTAGGTCTTGGTGCCAGACAATCCGCCCTTTGTAGTCAGCGAGACACCGACCCCTTCGCGACCACACCATTCCAAGACAGTGGGTGTGAACAAGCAGACTTAGAGAGGTTCCTTGTCCCAGTTTAAAAGGCCCGAGTTGTAATGTTAGCGGTAATGTTACTCCTTGTGGTAACGAGGCCTGAACGAGGGTCCGAGAGGGCCCCATGCAGTCACCGCGGAGGCCGTGTGTCGCGTTACGGCGTGGCCCACAGCAGACCTCTGCCCAGACTGGAGTGCAGTGCCGGCCTGAGTGCTGTGCAAAGTCGTAAGGAAAACATCGCCGCCACAACGGCCTTTGGCTTGTTTAAGAGTGCTCAGTGTTGACTCTTGGTTAGTGTGCCGGAGGCTTGTAGACGACACTGGTGTAGTCTTCAGGTGATTAAGGATCGAACGTGGCCTACTGCGCTATGCCATTGTCACTTGCGTGTGATCTCCATCGTGATTCATTACGCCGAAGGACAAACCTGAGGTGTCTATATGTGTATAGTCTTATTTTTGGAGATTTATTTCCGATTATCTACAATTGCCCCCCCCCCCCCCCCCCCCCCCCACCGCCTACCCACCCCAAAACAACAAAAACATTTTTATTTTTTTTAGTAATTTGCATACGCATGAACTGATTGGCTCTGACCGATGTGTGTTGCAGTAACTCTAATCGATTCCGCGGCCAAGACAATGCCACACGACAGCTTCAACACAATCCCTCGTTAGCATGCTAATGACTTTGCTCGGCCACTCGGACACTGGTCAGAAGGAAGAAGGACGTGGGGGTTGATGGAGGGGGAGGGGGAATGGGGGGGGGGGACGAGGGGGGGGGGGGGGGGGGTCGAGTCATGACTACTGATCGGCATAGACACCGGCTTGTCCCGTCTGCTTACACTGCCCTATAACACCGTACAGTGTTCATCGTGTGTGTGAGCCGGTGTGGCCTGGCGGTAAGGCGGTAGGCTGGTAAGCGGAGGTACCTCGGTTCGAATCCGCTTCGGCTCTCCTTTCTCTTCGAAAGTTGTCATCTGTGGACACTGTCTTGTGACTTTGTCCTTCACAATTAATGAAACATTAAAATGGCTCTGATCGCTGCCCATCTTAATGCCGGTGTCATTCTGGTGGTTGTAGTGTAGCGATAGATATAATCTCCCTCTCCCCCCCCCCCCCCCCACCTCCGTACCCCCTTCCCCCTTCCTATTAAGCCTTACGGATTCTGTGGACGTTAAGCACCATGTTTACATCGTATGTCTTCTGCACTGCCGCATAATGCTGTACCGTGTTCATCGCACTGCCGTAGAACTCTGTACAGTGTTCGTCGTGTGTTAGCACTGTCTCCTGCACTGCCGTGTAACACTGTACAGTGTTCATCGTGTGCTAGCACTGTCTCCTGCATTACCGACACTTGACAGCAGCCTGTCGGTCGTGAGATGTGTTCGTGGTCGTGAGATGTGTTCAACGCCCAGAGATCTCGGGACGTGTAGTCTAGGCCTGTTCACAACTCCTGGCCCGTGACGTTGAGTAACCAAGTGCCGTAAACAGTAGGCTGCACGAGTCGTCCCGTTTTATGAGCGATACTTCCGTTGAAACAGCTACATGAAAGAGAAAGCGTGACGAACAACTTGATACAACACCGTGAAACTCGATCAGCCAACACCGCGAAACTCAGTCAACCAACACCGCGAAACTCAATCAACCAACACAGCTAAACTCAATCATCCAACACCGTTAAACTCAATCATCCAACACCGCTAAACTCAATCATCCAACACCGCTAAACTCAATCATCCAAGGCTAAACGTGGTACCGCTACACAAAATCAACCAGCACAGCTAAACTCAGCCAACCAGCACAGCTGAACTCAGTCAACCAGCTCAACTGAACTCAATCAACCAGCACGGCTGAACTCAATCAACCAGCTCAACTGAACTCAATCAACCAGCACAGCTGAACTCAGTCAACAAGCACAGCTGAATTCAATCAACCTGCACGGCTGAACTCAATCAACCAGCACGGCTGAACTCAGTCAACCAGCACAGCTGAACTCGGTCAACCAGCACAGCTGAATTCAATCAACATGCATGGCTGAACTCAATCAACTTGCACGGCGGAACTCAGTCAACCAGCACAGCTAAAGTCAGTCAACCAGCACAGCTGAACTCAGTCAACCAGCACAGCTAAACTCGATCAACCAGCATAGCTAAACTCAGTCAACCAGCTCAACTGAACTCAATCAACCGGTACGGCTGAGAACTCCATCAACCACGGCCAAACAGCTGTGGCAGCGCTCATGCATCGAAACACAAAGCAAAATATGGCACGTGAAAAGGGCGTGAAAAAGGTGTGAAAATGATGTGCAAAAGGATGTGACAAGGATGTCAAAAGGGTGTGAAAAGAATGTGAAAAGGGTGTGAATAGGGTTTGAAAAGGATGTGAAAGGGGTGGAAAAGGGTGTGAATAGTGTAGGGATGGAAAGGGGTGGCGAATGGTGTAAGGGGTGGAAAAGGGTGTGAATAGTGTAAGGGGTGGAAAGGGGTGTGAATAGTGTAAGGGGTGGAAAAGGGTGTGAATAGTGTAAGGGGCGGAAAAGGGTGTGAATAGTGTAAGGGGTGAAAAAGGGTGTGAATAGTGTAAGGGGCGGAAAAGGGTGTGAATAGTGTTGAGGGCCGAGCTTCCAGAAGGTGGACGTTGCACGCACGGTGAGCAAATGTCCGGTGAGCACGTGTGTGTGCCCGTGGGGACTTGACGTAGCGGTAAACTGACCACACCGCACTGTCTTCACGGTGACGGCAGCGGTGTGAGTCATTTTAATGTTTCATTAATGAAGGGCGAAAAGCCGCAAGGCGGGGTCCTGTAGGCCACAATGTTTTACGAGAAGGGAAAACCAAAACTCCGAGACTGGAACTGACGCCGAACCGTCTGCTCAGTTAGCGGCTATCGCTTTACCGCTGGGCCAAACCGGCTCAGTGACCAGCGTCGTTTCCAGCAGCAGTTAAGTACCGAAACAAGTCTACGACGGTCACCGAGCCGCTTTACCGTAACTGTTGACCTGTACATTAAGTGGATCGAGATACCATCTGTTTCTCATTCCGCCCGTATTCCATTTCTCCACACTGAGTACATTAACTTCCCTGTGTGCGGTGCTGACCACCGTGTCCGCCGGACCGCAGTCCGTTCATGTTTAGACACCTGCCCGCGGTCACCCAGCTGGACACGGTAGCTGACGGAGGGGACGAAAATCAAACATCAACACGACGACCAAGTGCGGCGTACACCATGCGGGCTAGTGTAGTGTCCACACGCTTTCAGCTGATCGATGCGCGAGCAAAGGCCAGTGGACACGGCTTCCTACGGCAGTCACAGACCAAAAGGGCTCTCCCAGACGAAAACCCAACAGGAAAGAAAGCCAGGCGAGCAGGGCTAGCCAAATCTATCCCCGGCCATAAATAAGTAAACACGGTGCTTAACGTCCACAGAAACCATGAGGCTTATTAGGGACGGGGAGAAGGTGGGGGAAAGGGGTATGGAGGTTGGGGAAGAGGGAGATTATATACCTATCGCTACACTGTCACCACCAGAATGATTCCTGCATTAAGATAGGCAGCGATGAGAGCCATTTTAATGTTTCAGTAGGAAGTGACGGACAAAGTCACAGGACAGTGTCCACAAACCACAACCTTTTTGAAGAGAAAGGCGAGCCGAAGCGGTATCGAACCGAGGTCCTTCCGCTTACCAGCCTAACGCCTTACCGCTAGGCCAAACCGGCTCACGCCCGGCCATAATGCGTGGACCTCCTTATATAGGTCCATGCCATAATGTGCGGGCTGTTTCGCTGTTTTGTGCACAACAGTCACAGACTGCAGACTCGCTGCTCGACAAAACGCTGATGATTATAGAGAAAGCTTAATCTGGTACACACTTTCAGCAAATGAATGTCAGGTCTGTAAGCTTCCATCCAAACCAGTAAACCTAACACACAACAGTAATTCCGTGTCGGCACAGGCGTTGCAATTTTTGCTGATACAAAGTTAGATATTACACATAAAGCGGTTCTGTGTTTTTGGACTGTTTCGTCTCGTACATTAAAAAAATATTTCAAGTCTTCAGATAAACATTTCTTTTATGTGGCGGGGACAGCTCAGTTGGCAGAGCAACCGACTGAAAAGCTGATGATGATGATGATGATGTTGTTGATGATGTGGAGCTTCATGTCCTCGGATGTCGGTTAATATATAAGGGACAAACTGTGACCGATGCGTGTGCATGGTTCAATGTTGCTTTACGTCCACAGAAACCGTAAGGGTCATTAGGACGGGGAGCCCAGGACGGCCAACTCGACTTTCACACAGCTCCCCAACTCTGGAGACTGAAAAGCCGACATCAATAGCCTGTTGACCCGGGCTCAAGGCCCCGGTGCGGCAAGGGATTTCCCCCAGTCAACTTGTAGTGCAGACTGGCCCTTTTCTGCCACAGTCAACTTGTAGTGCAGACTGGCCCTTTTCTGCCACAGTCAACTTTTAGTGCAGACTGCCACAGTCAACTTGTAGTGCAGACTGGCCCTTTTCTGCCACAGTCAACTTGTAGTGCAGACTGGCCCTTTTCTGCCACAGCCGTCAACTTGTAGTGCAGACTGGCCCTTTTCTGCCACAGTCAACTTGTAGTGCAGACTGGCCCTTTTCTGCCACAGTCAACTTGTAGTGCAGACTGGCCCTTTTCTGCCACAGCCGTCAACTTGTAGTGCAGACTGGCCCTTTTCTGCCACAGTCAACTTGTAGTGCAGACTGGCCCTTTTCTGCCACAGCCGTCAACTTGTAGTGCAGACTGGCCCTTTTCTGCCACAGTCAACTTGTAGTGCAGACTGGCCCTTTTCTGCCACAGAGAAGTGCAAGACGGCACCCTTGATAGCAGATGTCCATTTTACCTCTGTCGACTTCTCTCACGCTGGAGATTTACCTTAGTGTAGTCCTTTCGTTGTTGTTGAAAATTGTCGTTGGCACTGTGTTCAAACAGCATCACACAGTGCAGAAAGAATACAAATAACCTTTTAGCAGACAGTCTCTTTAGAACACACAAGAGTTGTCACTCAGTCTCTCTTTCCGACAAACGGTTCCAAACCG
Source organism: Alviniconcha marisindica (assembly GCA_018857735.1). NCBI lineage: Eukaryota > Metazoa > Mollusca > Gastropoda > Provannidae > Alviniconcha > Alviniconcha marisindica. The sequence continues at coordinate 227,727 of JABMCL010000176.1, forward strand.
TTAAATTCCTACACGGCTGATCTGCCGTCTTTGGTTTCCGTGAACAGGAGAGGGGCACAGCTGAGATGTTAGAGCACCAGGATCGTGATCCATATGGTCGCGGGTTTGAGTCCCGGCAGGAACCGAGGGAGAATTTTCCATGCCATGGTCAATTTTCTGTGCTGACTTATTTCGGTATGTAAAAGATCCCGGTTGTTTTGCCGAAAGTGCAGATGGCAGGTTACAGTTAAACATGCATGCACCCTACGTATGTGGCTTTACACAAAAGTGACGTGGCATGGTACGTGGTTGTATGGTATACACAGAACGCGCCGAGACGGCAGCAGTTTCACGTGGCACCAGCGATGTAACAACAAAACAGCGCTGTAAGTACACCACTTCGGTGGATATTCAAAAGTGCTCTATAAAAAGCTAGACACTCATTTAGAATTATATGCGACTGACTGATCATACTGACCGATCGATTGACTGATTGACTGACAGACTGATCATACAGACCGACTGATTGACTGATCATACTGACCGATCGATTGACTGATCATACTGACCGATCAACTGACTGACTAATTGACTGATCATACTGACCGATCGATTGACTGACTGACTGATCATGCTGACCGATCGATTAACTGACTGATTGATCACGCTGACCGATCGATTGACGTACTGACCGATCGATTGACTGACTGATCATGCTGACCGATCGATTAACTGACTGATTGATCATGCTGACCGATCGATTGGCATACTGACCGACTGACTGACTGACTGATCATGCTGACCGATCGATTGACATACTGACCGATCGATTGACTCAGTGATATCATCTGTCGTTTTTACTGACTGAAATGATGACAACAGTTTTTTGTTTTGTTTTTGTTATTGCTCGCGTAGGTGAATTGTCTGTTAATAATAAATGAATGTTATATAGTGATGATGGATATGATGATGTCACGGCGTCGTCGTCACTCGTCGACAAATAATTAAAACTTCGCCTGCATATAACCTGACCTTGTTATCGTCGTCTTTTGCACGTCAGTGTTACTGGCCTGTGCTGCCCATCCCTCTGTGAGCCAAACGACGAAAGACCGTGTGCTGCAGTTTCTGTGCCTTCGTTCTCAGAGCGAGCAGGGCTGCTTTCTCATCTCACAGCCATCATTCACACAAAGCTGTACTCACGTCAGACGCCTTGTTCACTATTCACACAAAGCTGTACTCACGTCAGACGCCTTGTTCACTATTCACACAAAGCCGGCTGTACTCACTTGCGGTATCCCGTTCGGCACCACAATTCACACAAGGCTGTATTCAATTGAGGTACCTTGTTCAGTACAACCATTCACACAAAGCTGTATTCAGTTGCGGTATCCCGTTCAGCACCACAAATCACACAAAGCTGTATCCACCTGTGGTATCCTGTTCAGCACAATTCACACAAAGCCGTATTCACTTGCGGTATCCTGTTCAGTGCAACCATTCACACAATGCTGTATTCACTTGAGGTGCCTTTTTCAGCAACACCATCCACACAAAGCTGTGTTCATTTGAGGCAACGTGTTCAGCACCAACATTCAACCAAAGCTGTGTTCACTTTCCGTTACCCTAGTCTTCCGCACGGTTGCCCGCAGTCATCTGGCAGTTTTCAAGATAGACCAGACCCTTCACTGATTTGACTTTTGTCAAACCTACCGAATTCCGTAGCAGATAGTTCTCACTGCTAACACACAGTCTTGGTCAAGTCTAACGCTCTGTAGCAGTTCTCACTACTAACAGTCTTGGTCAAGTCTAACGCTCTGTAGCAGTTCTCACTACTAACAGTCTTGGTCAAGTCTAACGCTCTGTGGCAGTTCTCGCTACTAACACACAGTCTGGGTCAAACCTATCACTCTGTAGCAGCTGTTAGCTACCAGTTCTCACCACCAGCACAAACCTGGCGCTCTGTAGCAGCGCTACAGCTGTCACTGTTAACACGCAGTCTGTAGGTGCCGCTACATAGCTTTCCGCACTTCCAGCACCGAGGAGGTCTCGGTGCAGCTTCTCTGATCAAGGCACCGGTGTGTATTAGCGTAACAGCTTTGGTCAGGCCCGCCACTGGGGCCAGCACACAATCTGGGCTTTGCTTGGACGGGGCCGTGTACACAGTGACCACGCAACTGCAATGCGGCCAGTGCAAAACAAACCATTCAACGACCGCGATTTTGTGTGCACGTAGCTGCAGGTACGCTGAGGGTGTGGAGTGGCACGCCAAATCTGCTACTCAGTGCCGGTCTCGGCTTCCGTTCAGTTCCGTCTTAAATGTGACCTGTGTTGGATGTTTAGTTTTTGATGTTCGCCTGTACTTTCTACTCAGAATATAAAAGGTCCGACGAAGTTCGAGCTGACTTGTGAGCCGATTTGGCCTAGCGGTAAGGCGTTAGGCTGGTAAGCAGAAGGACCTCGGTTCGAATCTGCTTCGGCGGCTCTCCTTTCTCTTCAAAAGTTGTGGTCTGTGGACATTGTCTTGTGACTTTGTCCCTTACAATTATAAAAACATTAAAATGGCTGTCATCGCTGCCCATCTTCAATGCAGAAATCATTCTGGTGGTGACAGTGTAGCGATATGTATATAATCTCCCTCTCCCCCCACCTCCATATTCCCTCCCTTCCCCCTTCTCCCCGTCTCTAATAAGCCTCATGTTTTCTGTGGACGTTAAGCATCATCTGTACTTACTTACGAGTTGACTTAAAGGAAAGCTCGGCGAAGGACTGAGCATCACGGCCAGCTCTTATCGGTAGAAATGGCCGAATAGACAACATTCGCAGCAGTCACTTTTCTGCCGATCGGCTGCGTAATCGGCACTAGTGACCTAATTCAGAATAACCTGAGAGTGCACGAGACTTGGGGCGAGCAGGCCTTGCGGCACCACTTAATTAACAGCGATCAGTTCCGGTACGAATTCAACGTTTGGCTGAGGCACACCCACCCACAGACAGGTACTATCAGGTTACCACAGCCAGGTACTATCAGGTTACCACAGCCAGTCGGTCACAGCTCAGTGATGTGGCGCTGTGGACAAACCGACGGTCGTCACAGACAGCCTGATTGTAGCGGGTCCACGTGCACGATGACACGCCTCGCCAGCACGCTGTGCAGTCAATGTCAGCACTGAACAGTGTCTGCACAAAACACGTTGTCACTGTCAGCACTGAACAGTGTCCGCACAAAGCACGCTGTGCAGTCAGTGTCAGCACTGAACAGTGTCTGCACAAAACACGTTGTCACTGTCAGCACTGAACAGTGTCCGCACAAAGCACGCTGTGCAGTCAGTGTCAGCACAGAACACTTCGGTGTCCGCACAAAGCCTAAGCACGTGACGGTCCCCCATCCATTTGGTGAGCACGCTCCCTCGTGCTTCATTTGCCGTTGGGAGCGAGTACTCTTGCTTTCAGAGCTGAGGAGCTGTGTGAAAGTGGAGGTGGACGTCCCGGGCTCCCGTTGCTCTTACGGTTTCTGTGGACGTAAAGCGACGCTTCAACGAGTACTCTTGCTTTGTTGGAAGCGCGCTCGGAAACACCGGGCGCGTCTGCCTGGGGTGAAACCAAAGACTATAAATACAAATCTTCGTATTTATGATCTTTGGTGAAACTGACTTGAGATGGTTCCGTGCGATTCCGGCAACGATGTTGGGTTTATTTGTGCTGGCGTAAGCACTGTGAGCAGTTACTGATACGCAGCCTGAGATATCAGTTTGAAATGTCTGTGTGGCTAAAAACTCATTGCCACTCATTTGAGCACCAACGAAGGTGACGGTCAGTCATCTCTCAACTTTCGGGGACTACTGGCGTGACCAGTTATGGCGGGAGTGGTTGGGCGAAGAGTGTGGTAAACGGATATCAGGGGTTTGGCATGGACCGATGTGGTTTGATCCGCACGGCTATCTCCACACTGGACAGCGCCGGACTGCCACAGCAGAGTGGCCAGCCCAACGTCACACAGCCGCTTTGACTACGGCGGTATGAAGTGCGGAAGCGTCCAGTCCTACTCGGTCTGTTTACGGCTGTTTCTGTAAACCTCAGTGTTGTGCGTGGTCATGCAGCTGGCCTAAGGTAGACACTGGGGAAGTCAGGGCACGGCACTCTATGGTGTGTTGAGAGTTGGGCAGCGAGCAAACAAGGCGTCAGTTCAGTACTGATTGTCACTCTTTCGTCCTCAGTTCGGACTGACGTGCTCCAGTTGCCGGACTTTATAACGATTACAAAGACAGGTATAATTCTCAGAGAATGAAATGACAAAGACAAAGACATCGCCAGCCATTATGCTACAGGACAGTGTGTATTTACATAGATAGTTCTGTATCTGTGCTGGTGACAGAGGGCTGCATAGTGTGTATTTACAGAGATGGTTGTGTATTTGTGCTGGTGACAGAGGGCTGCATAGTGTGTGTTTACAGAGATAGTTGTGTATTTGTGCTGGTGACAGCGGGCTGCATAGTGTGTATTTACAGAGATAGTTGTGTATTTGTGCTGGTGACAGAGGGCTGCATAGTGTGTATTTACAGAGATAGTTGTGTATTTGTGCTGGTGACAGAGGGCTGCATAGTGTGTATTTACAGAGATAGTTGTGTATCTGTGCTGGTGACAGAGGGCTGCATAGTGTGTATTTACAGAGATAGTTGTGTATTTGTGCTGGTGACAGAGGGCTGCATAGCCCGCCCCGCGGGGCGTCGTTGCCCCGTCACAGCGCCAACACCTCTAGTGTTAGAATGTCTGTCACACACCGCGCAACCATTGGTTGACATTTTACACGACGCAACAAGTGGGTACTTAGTGAGAAGCACTCACCGTCTAGCAAGGATAAGCACGCGTTGAAGACTAACTTGGACTGAACACTGAGATCAGAATTCTGTCCTGATACAAAATCTAAATCAGTGATGTTTCACGGTCCTGTGAGGAGAAAAAAAGAAAAGAAAAGAAAGACCCCCCCCCCCCCCCCCCCCCCCCCCCAAAGTATCTAATTATTACACGAATACCGATAATGTTTTGGGTAGTGCTCAGCCAGCATAAATTAATACCTATTAATTTATTATTATATATTACACACACACACACACACACACACACACACACACTGACGCACACGTACCCCCCCCCCCCCCCCCCCCCACACACACACAATATACCGTGCACACACTCCGTGAGTCACTAGTCACTGAGTCTCTCTCTCTCTCTCTCTCTCTCTCTCTCTCTCTCTCTCTCTCTCTCTCTCTCTCTCTCTCTCTCTCTCTCTCAACTACAATCCTTGTAAAGTTTTCGAGTTCGAGTTCTCTCTTTCATGTGCCTTCCAGTCTCAGTTTCCTCTTGTCAGTCAGTCAGTGTGGATATCTTAAGTTATTTAGTATAATTATACTAATATCATCATATATATACCATCAAAACATAAGAATACCTCTGCCTATCATTTGATACCTTGACTTAACCTACACATCCACCTCGCGGCCCAAACTAACTCAAAACAGTCGGGACCACATAGCTACCACCCTATAGGCAAAGGACGCAAAACGTAAATGAGCTGTTGTTTTTGACAGGAAAAGGTAACTCTGTTTGCAGCGTCTGAGAGTTCAGAATCGTTCACCAAGACACCAGAAGCTCGTTTTGCTTTCATAGATTGTGGGCAAGTCGTTCCGTTTTGAACTTTTTGTTACTTCTACTGGCAACAGTGACAGAGAAGCACGCTGATCCCATTTCTTGTTTTGCTGAGCAAATAAGTCCTAAAGGGAAAACACAAACACGACAGAGCGTTGAAAGGCGTGCAGCTGGGGCCCATTCAGTCTCCCCCTCCCTCTCGAGTCGTCCCCGCCCCGCCTTACCCAACCTGTGGTCAGCGTGGGTCACGTTGTCATTCACTGGCTTAGTTTGAACGTAAATTGCCCTGTCTGTACTCTTTACGGAGCCCATTCTTACTTTGATAATAATCTTTCCGTTGTAGGAACCCGTGAGAACATTTCGTTAAGCATGGTTTAAATTACAAGGCGCATTGCTTCGTACAGCCAGGTGCCGTAAGCTTTGTGTGGCGTGCTGTAATCATGTCCTTCTTCTTTTCCCTTTCATCAACGGCGCCAGTTTGCCTGACAATGGCAAAGTTTCTTTTACAAAGTTATACTAAAAAATAAAATAAATATTTTCAGTTCCACTTTGAAACATGCATATAGTTCGTGACATTTCTGTTTCATATTATTTCATTTGCAGGGCCAAGGAAGAGATGGAGCACTATGTTGGTGTTGACGTTGGCACTGGCAGTGTGCGAGCGGCCTTGGTGGCCAGTGATGGCACAGTGGTTCAGACAGCAGAGGAGCCCATTGAGAGATACAGGCCCCAGGCAGGGTTTTACGAGCAGTCATCGGAGGATATCTGGAGAGCTGTGATTATTACCGTCAATGTGGGTACATGCTCACTGCCATGCAGGTTGTAGGCCAGGGATAGAGAAGGAAATGCAACATGTTAAACTGTATAGCATGGACACAATTAGATTCACTTCAGATCGCAGCTGATAACTTGATTTAGAGTACTAACCCAAGGTTTCAAGGTTTTATACCTGAAAGGCAAGTGCTGGCAGTAAAGAAACAGTAGAACTGAAAGGGATGTGTAACTGTGTCACCATTGATGAAGTACTACCAGAAAGGCAGTAAAGAAACAGTAGAACCGAAAGGGATGTGTAACTCACTAACTGTGTCACCATTGATGAAGTACTACCAGAAAGGCAGTAAAGAAACAGTAGAACTGAAAGGGATGTGTAACTGTGTCACCGTTGATGAAGTACTACCAGAAAGGCAGTAAAGAAACAGTAGAACTGAAAGGGATGTGTAACTCACTAACTGTGTCACCATTGATGAAGTACTACCAGAAAGGCAGTAAAGAAACAGTAGAACTGAAAGGGATGTGTAACTGTGTCACCGTTGATGAAGTACTACCAGAAAGGCAGTAAAGAAACAGTAGAACTGAAAGGGATGTGTAACTGTGTCACCGTTGATGAAGTACTACCAGAAAGGCAGTAAAGAAACAGTAGAACTGAAAGGGATGTGTAACTGTGTCACCGTTGATGAAGTACTACCAGAAAGGCAGTAAAGAAACAGTAGAACTGAAAGGGATGTGTAACTGTGTCACCGTTGATGAAGTACTACCAGAAAGGCAGTAAAGAAACAGTAGAACTGAAAGGGATGTGTAACTCACTAACTGTGTCACCATTGATGAAGTACTACCAGAAAGGCAGTAAAGAAACAGTAGAACTGAAAGGGATGTGTAACTGTGTCACCATTGACGAACACCTACTTGTATCTACAGCCAAAAATGTCTCTGGTGCAGTCATTGATTCCTTGTTCAGAATTCAGAGTAAGAAAGACACTTGCAGCGCTTGGCAGGAGTTCAAAGTAAAAGTTTACTCCAGTTTATGAATTTTTGCTTACTTTCAGTCTGTGTTGAAGGCCAGTGAGGTGCCGGCAGCACAAGTGAAAGGGATGGGGTTCGATGCTACGTGTTCACTGGTGGCTCTCGGTGCAGACTTCCAGCCTGTTTCCTGCAGTCCTACAGGTGAGGTCAGGGGACAGGTGGATTTTGATGGTTTTTTGTTTGTTTGTGTGGAAGATGTGTGGGTGTTTGTTCACAGACCATCCCAACTGCAATCTGGAATGAATTGGGGCATTACTGCAACTTGACAGCTGAGCTGTTGATCACATGTACACACACACTCGACACACAGACACATACACATTCAACACACACACATACACCCAACACACACACACACACACACACACACACACACACATACACGTTCCCAACATGTGTGTGCGCACACACACACACACACACACCCTCAACACACATACACACCCAACATGCACACACACATTCCCAGCATGCATGCGCACACACACACACAACACACACACACACGCACACACACATACATGTATGGTCTGAGAACTGAAAGCCTTGCAAGAACTCCATTGGTTGCTTGCTAATTACAGTTTCTATTATCTTATCTTCCATGCACATGTATAAGGTATCTGTCTATAATGCAAACACATTAGTTAATCATAATGCAGACATGTACCTGAGAATAAGACTTGCTGTGCTGTATCTTTGTGTCAATTTGTGTACCGAGGTGAGGCTGGACACAACATTGTCATGTGGATGGACCACAGAGCAGAGAAAGAGGCGGGCAGAATCAACTCCACGGGACACAGTGTGCTGCGCTACGTGGGAGGGGCCATGTCGCTGGAGATGCAGCCACCAAAACTGCTGTGGCTGAAAGAGGTACAGGAACCCCTACCTCATTGTGGGTGCACAGCTCTGCATGCTCTAGCTGTGTGTGTGTGTGTGCCCGTGTACATGTGCATACATGTGTGTGTGCATGTGTATGCATGAGTGTGTGTGTGTGTGTATGCATGTGTATGTATGAGTGTGTAAATGTGTGCTTTTGTGTGGGTGTGTGCTTTTGAATGAATGTATGTGAATAAATGTGAGTGTGCATGTGCATGTATATATGCTTACATATTTATGTAATATATATGTACTTGATATAGATTAATTAATGCAAAATATTGTATGTATTTGCAGACTGGTCAGGTTTGATCCGTGCTAAGTGTGCTTGGACATTTTCACTGATGGTGTTGTTTGCTCATGTCTCAGCATTTGCCCGAGCAGTGGAAGAAAATGGCACACCTCTTTGACCTGCCTGATTACCTGACCTGGCGTGCCACAGGCAGCCTTACCAGGTGTGTGTGTGTGTGTGTGTGGGTGGGTGGGTGGGTGGGTGGGTGGGTGCATGCATGTGTGTGTGTATGTGTTGGGATGGGGGGGGGGGGGGGGGGGGGGGGGGGGGATGTATATATATATATGTGTGTGTGTGTGTGTGACAGTAAAATGACTTGGTGTGTGATGTGTCTTCAGACTATTGTGACTGTCAGTGTGCTATGCTGTGTCCAGGTCACAAATAGAATAAAGAAGCACTTGGCATGGCTTGACTTGACTTGACATTGCATTCAGTGGTGTGGTTAGGTGATTGTGCTGACTGTTTTGGCTTGTTCAGATCATTCTGTTCATTGATGGTTTATGGAGTTTTCAGGGCATTGTGTTTAGCAGTATATCCGTGTCATTGTGATCACTGTTGTTCAGCAGTGTATCCGTGTCATTGTGATCACTGTTGTTCAGCAGTGTATCCGTGTCATTGTGATCACTGTTGTTCAGCAGTGTATCCATGTCATTGTGATCACTGTTGTTCAGCAGTGTATCCATGTCATTGTGATCACTGTTGTTCAGCAGTGTATCCATGTCATTGTGATCACTGTTGTTCAGCAGTGTATCCATGTCATTGTGGTCACTGTTGTTCAGCAGTGTATCCGTGTCATTGTGGTCACTGTTGTTCAGCAGTGTATCCGTGTCATTGTGGTCACTGTTGTTCAGCAGTGTATCCATGTCATTGTGATCACTGTTGTTCAGCAGTGTATCCATGTCATTGTGATCACTGTTGTTCAGCAGTGTATCCGTGTCATTGTGGTCACTGTTGTTCAGCAGTGTATCCGTGTCATTGTGGTCACTGTTGTTCAGCAGTGTATCCGTGTATCCATGGCATTGTGATCACTGTTGTGATGGAGTGTATCTGTGTCATTGTGATCACTGTTGTTCAGCAGTATATCCGTGTCATTGTGGTCACTGTTGTTCAGCAGTATATCCGTGTCATTGTGGTCACTGTTGTTCAGCAGTATATCCGTGTCATTGTGGTCACTGTTGTTCAGCAGTATATCCGTGTCATTGTGGTCACTGTTGTTCAGCAGTGTATCCATGGCATTGTGATCACTGTTGTGATGGAGTGTATCTGTGTCATTGTGATCACTGTTGTTCAGCAGTATATCCGTGTCATTGCGATCAATGTGGTGCTGGAGTGTGTTCAGGCCCTTGTACTCCTGTTTTTTAAAATACTTTATGTTCATTATTGTGTATTTGTGTGTTAATGTCATTGTGTTCACTGAAAATTGTGTGGAGGTGTGTTCAGGTCATGCTCAGTTATGTGTTCAGATCAATGTGTTCACTTCTGTGCTGTGGTATGTGCAGGCTGTGTTCGCTGAAGTGTTGTGATGTGTTAAGGTCATGTTCACTGGTGTGTTGATGTCATTGTGCTCACTGGTATGTTTAAATCATTGGTTCATTGGTATGTTCAAGTTGTGGTGGTCACTGGTGTGTTCACTGATGTATTCAGGTTGGTGTGTTCAGATCATTGTGCTCACTGGTGTGTTTAGGCCGTTGTGTTCATGAATGTGTTATGGTGTAGTCAGGTCATGGTCACTGGTATGTTGAGGTTGTTGTGTCCACTGATGTGGTCAGGTTGTTGTGGCCACTGGTGTGCTGAAGTCATTGTGTTCACTGGTGTGCTGAAACTGTGTTCACGGGTGTGTTCACCTTGTTCTGCTTGTTAGTGTCTTCCGGCTTTGTGTTCTGGTGTTCACAGAGATGTTAAGGTTGTTGTGTTCGTTGGAGTGTTCAGGTCAGTGTTCACAGGTATGTTCAGATAATTTTGTTCATGGGTGTGTTCAGGTCATTGTGTTCACTGGTGTGCAAGTGGGGCTACGAGGTCCAGGGTGCTGAACACCATGGATGGAGTGACGACTTCCTCAAGCGTATCGGTCTGCAGGAGCTGACGGAGAACAACCACAGCCGAATAGGTAAGTGAGCAATGACACAAGAAGATTTTTTTTATTTTTTATTTTAAAGTAATTTTCGCAGACGGATACCTGTTGGCGACAGTCTCTTTGAGAGAGGCAGCTTGAAAGGGCAGGTGACTTGTACAACGAACATTTTCCTAAGCGAGTATCCCAGCCCACCGTACTCCCTGACTGTTTGCTGTTTATATCTCACAAGCGGGAGCCTTGACATCACTTGTGTTAAAATGCAGTGTGTAGCATATACAGTTACATATACAGTTATTGCTTAATGGCCTTTTTGCCCCATGTTGTAGCTCTGTGGTGGAGATGTTCGCTGTAACTATTAGTCATTCAGCCAGGATCCACCTGCCGGATGGCATGAGCTTTTCCATGGCAACGTCACCCGGTCCAGAAGTGGGGTTTAGTGTTGCTCTTTGTTCCTGTCTGCTGTGTGCTTGCTGTTCCTGTTGGCTGCATGCTTGCTGTTCCTGTCTGCTGTGTGCTTGCTGTTATTGTCTGCTGCATGCTTGCTGTTCCTGTCTGCTGCATGCTTGCTGTTATTGTCTGCTGCATGCTTGTGTTCCTGTCTGCTGTGTGCTTGCTGTTATTGTCTGCTGCATGCTTGCTGTTCCTGTCTGCTGCGTGCTTGCTGTTCCTGTCTGCTGTGTGCTTGCTGTTATTGTCTGCTGCATGCTTGTGTTCCTGTCTGCTGTGTGCTTGCTGTTATTGTCTGCTGCATGCTTGCTGTTCCTGTCTGCTGCGTGCTTGCTGTTCCTGTCTGCTGCGTGCTTGCTGTTCCTGTCTGCTGCATGCTTGCTGTTCCTGTCTGCTGCATGCTTGCTGTTCCTGTCTGCTGTGTGCTTGCTGTTCCTGCCTGCTGCATGCTTGCTGTTCCTGTCTGCTGCGTGCTTGCTGTTCCTGTCTGCTGCGTGCTTGCTGTTCCTGTCTGCTGCATGCTTGCGGCACTGTGTCCTGCACAGGAAGGATCCAGTGTCACAGTTTCTGTTGTTTCCTTCTTTGTCACGGCAGGCAACAAGGCTCTGCTCCCGGGAGAGGTCTGTGGTTCAGGTCTCACTGATGAGGTGGCCGCTGAACTGAGACTGTTACCAGGGACACCTGTTGGAACCTCCCTTATTGATGCACATGCTGGTGGCATGGGTATGTTCACCTTCCTCTATGACGTGCTTGCTGCTGGCATGTATGTAGTGTGTGTGTGTTTGTGTGCATGTGTGCGTGCATGCATGCATATGTGTGTATATGTATGTGTGTGTGTGTGTTGTTTGTGTGTAATTAGCCTGTGATGTGCAGCCTGTCTGTCATGCTAAGGTCAGTGTTACATGCATTGTCAGTGAGTCCTGTGTGTGTGTGTGTGTGTGTGTGTGTGTGTGTGTGTGTGTGTGTGTGTGTGTGTGTGTGTGTGTGTGTGCAGCCTGCCTGGCCTGTGTGCCTGCTGATCTGACCATTTCCTTGCCGCCGGTGACCTCGCGCCTGGCGTTGATCTGTGGAACCTCCACCTGTCACATGGTGGTAAAGGGATGCTCTTTGTTCTCTCATTTCTCTGGGTCCAGGGTGTGGGTCAGGAGTCTGAAGTTACTGTGCAGAGGGTATGCTGTTTTCTGATGGGAGCATTGATTTGTTCGGTGGTGCCTTAGCTCTGGGCTTAGGTATTATTACAGTTCTAAACAGAATGAGGCCTGTAGCATCTGCACAGAATCAACAAACAAGGGAGTTAAGTGGCACTCAAAAGATTTCACCCAAATACAACAACAAAAGCCTGAGTCTATGCACCTTTTATTTACTCTCATGCCGTATGAGAGTTAGCACAGAGGGATGTACCTCTGGTAGAGTTTATGTACCAGATATTTACTCACATGTTGTTCTGTGTAGTGTGGTAGGGAGCCAGAATTGACTGTGCAGAGCATTGGACAGAGACAGTGTGTAAAGATGTGTCATTGTTTGGCTGGTGCTGCTTTGTGTAGGTCACAGAGACAGCCTGTAAAGGTGCATGTCATTGTTTGGCTGGTGCTGCTTTGTGTAGGTCACAGAGACAGCCTGTAAAGGTGCCTTTTCGTGTTTGGTGGTGCTGTGTGCATGTCATTGTTTGGCTGGTGCTGTTGTGAGGTCACGGGAAGCCTGTTTGTGCCAGGGGTGTGGGGGCCCCTTACCTTATCTGCTGCCATGATCCCCGGCCTGTGGACCAGTGAGGGGGGACAGAGTGCTGCAGCGAAGCTGGTCAGTCAGTCAGTCAGTCAGTCAGTTAGTGTGTGAGTGTGTACATGTGTGTGTGTGTGTGTGTGTGTGTGTGTGTGTGGTGTGTGTGTGTGTGTGTGTGTGTGTGCATGCATGTGTGAGTGTGTGCATGCATGTGTGAGTGTGTGCATGTGTAAGTTTGTGTGGGTATTTGTGTGAAAGAAAGGGAGAAGGGGATGGAAAACTGACACACGATATGACACTGACACAATCTGACACCAATGCAACCTGACAATGATACAGTCTGACACCAACACAGACACTGACACCAACACAGACACTGACACAATCTGACAATGACACAATCTGACACTGACACAATCAGACACTGACACAATCAGACACCAACACAAACTGACACAAAAAGAAGAGATCATGTGCTAAATAGCCAGCAGTGCATTCAGTATCATTTGTTTTGATGTTTGATTGGCATTTCAGCTGTACCCGTGGTAGCTAACAATGCAAGTATACTTTGATAGTGTATTTTGCTTACTTCCCATGCTTTGTTTAGATCTGAGAAGTATTCTTTGGAGAGAAAAAAAGCCTCCATTTTTTTCAAATTATTATTTGTATGTTTGTGTTCAGGTCATCGTTGACTTCTGCTGCAGTTTGAGTTTTGTATAGTTGTTTTTTCTTGTTTTTAGGTTTCTTTAACAGTTTGTCTTTGTTTGTTCAAGTTTGAAAACTGAACAGACTGTTCAGCCAGTTCTTCTTCCTGCTTTATGTGGAGCGTTTGACACTTGGCACTGCTGGTGGCCCATTCATTTCAAAATGGACCCATAAAATCAGAGGACATGGGGCCATTGTCCACATATCCATTTCACATTTAGACTGAACCCTTAAACTGGTCACCTTTAAATTTCATGCACATACATATGCATGCACATATATACACACATGCATGTATCATGCAAGCTCACACACACGTGGTATGCCTTATTATGTTGTGCAACTTTAAAATAATTGACATGATAGTTGTTGCCAGTTGAAATAACGTGATGGTTTGCTTTTCAAAAGATGAAACAGAAAGCTGTGGTAGTAATCTAAAAAAAAGATCAAAACTACATCTGCGTTTTAAAGATCTGCCAGTCAAAACTGAGCGCATGGAATATTTCCCACATCATACTCAGCAGTCCTGCTTGAACCACACAGCTAAAGTAAGACCTCATACTGAGGCAGACTTTTTTTAAACAAAATTGTATTTAAGACACAATGATTAGAACATCCTGGCGTATTCATTTCCTGTAGTCTCTTCTTTTTAAAAAAGGAAGCATTTATTTAGTTTATGAAGAAATAATTTATCACCAAGAGTTCCACAATACTGATACAGAAACAGGTAAGTAATGCTGTTGTGGTGGACAGCCAGTTTGTATGGGTATCTGTTCCCAGGGAATATTGCGTGGTGTCATGTGGAAAACCATTCTGTACTAATATTTATTGGAGAGAGTCTGCTGTATGTGTCTCTTCCCAGGTAACTATTTTGTGGAGACCCATTTTGTGCTGCTGCCTGTTCCCAGATTATTTTGTGGAGACCCATTCTGTCCTGGTGTCTGTTGCCAGATTGACCATGTTGTGTCTGTTCCCAGATTGACCATGTTGTGTCTGTTCCCAGATTGACCATGTTGTGTCTGTTCCCGGACTGACTATGTTGTGTCTGTTCCCAGACTGTTGACCATGTTGTGTCTGTTCCCAGGTTGACCCTGTTGTGTCTGTTCCCAGATTGACCATGTTGTGTCTGTTCCCAGATTGACCATGTTGTGTCTGTTCCCAGACTGACTATGTTGTGTCTGTTCCCAGATTGTTGACCATGTTGTGTCTGTTCCCAGGTTGACCCTGTTGTGTCTGTTCCCATCGACCATGTTGTGTCTGTTCCCAGGTTGACCATGTTGTGTCTGTTCCCAGATTGACCATGTTGTGTCTATTCCCAGATTGACCATGTGTCTGTTCCCAAATTGACCATGTTGTGTTTGTTCATGTTGTGTCTGTTCCCAGGTTGACCATGTTGTGTCTGTTCCCAGATTTGTTTCTGTTCAAAGATTGACCATGTTGTGTCTGTTCAAAGACTGACCATGTTGTGTCTATTCCCAGGTTGACCATGTTGTGTCTGTTCCCAAATTGACCATGTTGTGTTCATGTTGTGTCTGTTCCCAGGTTGACCATGTTGTGTCTGTTCCCAGATTTGTTTCTGTTCAAAGATTGACCATGTTGTGTCTGTTCAAAGATTGACCATGTTGTGTCTGTTCCCAGGTTGACCATGTTGTGTCTGTTCCCAGATTGACCATGTTGTGTCTGTTCCCAGATTGACCATGTTGTGTCTGTTCCCAGATCGACCATGTTGTGGAGACCCATTCTGTGTGTGCTGCAGCCAGGGCCAATGCAAAACAGAAGTAAGGGTCTCCATTTATTCTGAAGTACATTTGTTTAAATTACTGTTGTTTTTTAGATTCTTTTTTACTGTGCACTAAAGACATTTTGATTGATTTTTTTATGAATGGGGGGAATGCATCTTTACATAAGCTGTGCCAGTACCTCAGTACTGTTGTTGTGCAGGGGAGTACACATGTACCAGTACCTCAGTTGTATTGTTGTCCAGGGGAGTACATATGTACCAGTACCTCAGTAGTATTGTTGTCCAGGGGAGTACATATGTACCAGTACCTCAGTAGTATTGTTGTCCAGGGGAGTACATATGTACCAGTACCTCAGTAGTATTGTTGTCCAGGGGAGTACATATGTACCAGTACCTCAGTAGTATTGTTGTCCAGGGGAGTACATATGTACCAGTACCTCAGTAGTATTGTTGTCCAGGGGAGTACATATGTACCAGTACCTCAGTAGTATTGTTGTCTAGGGGAGTACACATGTATCAGTACCTCAGTTGTAATGTTAGGCAGGGGAGTGCACCTGCACCAATACTACAGTACTATTGTTGGGCAAGGTGAATGCATATGTACCAGTCAGTACCTGTGTATGCTGTTGAGCAGGGAGTGCACCTATACCAATACACAGTACTATTGTTGGGCAAGGTGAGTGCATATGTACCAGTCAGTACCTGTGTATGGTGTTGAGCAGGGGGGTGCACCTGTACCAATACCTCAACATGCTGTTGGAAGATGTGGCATCAAGACAGGGCACGTCCGTCACCCAGCTGACCTCTGACCTCCATGTGTACCCCGATTTCCATGGCAACCGCTCACCTCTTGCTGACCCCTCCTTGAAGGGAATGGTACGTGACCAGAGCAAGGCATTGACTGGCGTCATGTCAACAGAGCAAGGCATTGACTGGCGTCATGTGACCAGAGCAAGGCATTGACTGGTGTCATGTGACCAGAGCAAGGCATTGACTGGTGTCATGTGACCAGAGCAAGGCACTGACTGGCGTCATGTGACCAGAGCAAGGCACTGACTGGTGTCATGTGACCAGAGCAAGGCACTGACTGGCGTCATGTGACCAGAGCAAGGCACTGACTGGTGTCATGTGACCAGAGCAAGGCATTGACTGGTGTCATGTGACCAGAGCAAGGCATTGACTGGTGTCATGTGACCAGAGCAAGGCATTGACTGGTGTCACGTCAACAGAGCAAGTCATTGACTGGCGTCATGTCAACAGAGCAAGTCATTGACTGGTGTCATGTCAACAGAGCAAGTCATCGACTGGTGTCATGTGACATTGACTGGCATCATGTTAATGCATCACCTGGAGTGCTGTATGGCAATATGGTTCTTTGAATGAAAAACAACAGCGTGACAGAGAGTCACACACAGAGCTTATGTAAACAACAGAGTCACACACACAAAGGTAGAACTTGTCACATGATGATGGAGATTATTTAAGTGAAACAAAACAAAACAGACATGCACACACAAACACAAATACACACCTGCATACAGTCATGCCTTTCTCACAAATGTATGCATCATAATATTTATGAGTAAAAATGAAGAACAAGAAAAGGTACTGAATGAGTGAGTGATTGAGTAAGTGGATGAGTGAGTGATTAAGTGAGGGTGGTGACATGTGCCTGCAGGTGAGTGGACTGACGCTGTCAGAGACGGAGGAGGATTTGGCTCGCCTTTACCTGGCCACACTGCAGGCCCTGACTGTAAGATACCTGTCTGTTCCTCCGTGATGCCTTTACCTGTCTCTACTTCAGTGATGCCTTTACACATGTCTGTTCTTCAGTGATGCCTTTACCTGTCTGTTCCTCACTGATGCCTTAAAATTTACCTGTCTGTTCCTCTGTGATGCCTTTACCTGTCTCTACTTCCGTGATGCCTTTACACCTGTCTGTTCTTCCGTGATGCCTTTACCTGTCTGTTCCTCACTGATGCCTTAAAATTTACCTGTCTGTTCCTCTGTGATGCCTTTACCTGTCTGTTCCTCAGTGATGCCTTTACCTGTCTGTACCTCACTGATGCCTTTACCTCTCTGTTCCTCAGTGATGCCTTTACCTGTCTGTACCTCACAGATGCCTTTACCTGTCTGTACTTCACTGATGCCTTTACCTGTCTGTACCTCACTGATGCCTTTACCTCTCTGTTCCTCAGTGATGCCTTTACCTGTCTGTACCTCACGATGCCTTTACCTGTCTGTACCTCACTGATGCCTTTACCTGTCTGTACCTCACTGATGCCTTTACCTGTCTGTACTTCACTGATGCCTTTACCTGTCTGTTCCTCACTGATACCTTTGCCTGTCTGTACCTCACTGATGCCTTTACCTGTCTGTACTTCACTGATACCTTTGCCTGTCTGTACCTCACTGATGCCTTTCCTGTCTGTACCTCACTGATGCCTTTACCTGTCTGTACCTCACTGATGCCTTTACCTGTCTGTACCTCACTGATACCTTTGCCTGTCTGTACCTCACTGATGCCTTTACTCTTGAGGTTCACCAGCATGAATCTTCTCTGAATATTGAGGTTCACCAACTGGATTCTGCCCCATTTGTTTCAGTACAGCACAAAACACATTGTGCATGAGATGAACAGCCATGGGCACAACATTCAGGTCCTGTACCTGTGTGGAGGACTCCGGAAGAACACCCTCTTTGTGCAGACACATGCTGATGCATTAGGTGAGTGTGTTTGAGTGTATGTATGTGTGTGCATTTGAGAGAGAGTGAGAGTGTGTGTGTGAACACATCCTTGCAGTTGTGGATCAACTCAAGGACATAATGACTCCAGACAAAGCCTGACAGTGTATCATCACATTTGATGGAATGCTTGACCCATCATGTTGTTGCTGTCTTTTGTACACTTCAGTTCATTGATCTCAGTGGAAGGTTTTCCAAGAATCCGATAGAGAACTGTGGACACATCCATGAAGATAACAAGCTGTGACAACCTGGTCATTAGTTTTTTAGCAGTCTGAGAACTTACACAGAATTTTGCCAAGGCAGTATAATGTTAAAAATCCCTAACACAGGCAGCCATACCGTTGTTCACGCCCACAAAAATATTGCACACATTGGTAGGAACAGGTAGCTACTACAAGCGATAGTGAAGTATTACCAACAACAACAACAACCCTCACAGGTTACACAAAGACAACTTCTCATATCTGCTTGAATGAACAGGTCTCCCTGTGATCCTGCCCAGCACGCAGCAGTCCGTCTTGCTGGGGGCAGCCATTTTGGGGGCTCGGGCCTCGGGAAGCTTTGAGAATATTCAGGTGAGGTTTTTATCACCTTCTGACATTCTTTGTGCCAATTTGTAATTCAGAATTACAGCACAGCCCTTACTGGCTTCATGTGGATGCTGTTACCTACCTGTGTGACTGTTGCAGGCAATGGGGTGTTACCTACCTGTGTGACTGTTGCAGGCTATGGGGTGTTACCTACCTGTGTGACTGTTGCAGGCAATGGGGTGTTACCTACCTGTGTGACTGTTGCACTGTGGGCATGTTGCAGGCAATGGGGTGTTACCTACCTGTGTGACTGTTGCACTGTGGGCATGTTGCAGGCAATGGGGTGTTACCTACCTGTGTGGCACTGTTTGCAGGCAATGGGGTGTTACCTACCTGTGTGACTGTTGCAGCAATGGGGTGTTACCTACCTGTGTGACTGTTGCATGGGGCATGTGGTGCTACCCAGCGGCATGGGGTGAGTGGTTGGCAGATGGGTGTACACCCGCTGACACTGACTGTTGATTGATCGGATACAGTACACCCCCTGACACTGACTGTTTGATTGATCGATACAGTACACCCCCTGACTGACTGTTTGATTGATCGGATACAGTACACCCCCTGACACTGTTTGATTGATCGGATACAGTACACCCCCTGACACTGTTTGATTATGGATACAGTACACCCCCTGACACTGTTTGATTCATGGATACAGTACACCCCCTGACACTGTGTTGATTGCATTGGATACAGTACACCCCCTGACACTGTGTTGGATGCATTGGACACAGTACACCCCACAGCACACAGTGATTCAGTGGATAGTAACCCCTGAACTTGATCGGATACAGTACACCCCCTGACACGTTTGATTGATTGGATACAGTACACCCCCTGACACGATGTTTGATTCATTGGATACAGTACACCCCCTGACACTACTGTTTGATATCATTGGATACAGTACACCCCCTGACACGTTTGATTATTGGATACAGTACACCCCCTGACACCGTTTGATTCATTGGATACAGTACACCCCCTGACCCCTGTCTGATTCATTGGATACAGTACACCCCCTGACACTGACTGTTTGATTGATCGGATACAGTACACCCCCTGACACTGACTGTTCTAAGGACAAACTGACAAAACACTCTCATGTACACACACACACACACACACACACACACACACACAGAGAACAGCCTGGAGCAGGTAGTAAACACCCTGCAACATCCAACTGTGCAAACCATGCTGCACAGAAATGGCTTGCTCAGTACGGATTAGAAAATGTCACGAGTTAAATTTGTGAAAGCGATCAAATTGACTCGACCAGCTAATGCGAGTCATTCACAATACTTGCGTATTTACATTTAATAATAATAATGGACATTTTTAAAGTGCCTACCCTGTGGCTCAAAGCTGTGGTCGTTAGGTTTTTCAGGAAATGTGACAGTGAACTCACAGGAACACAACTGTTTACCAAAGTGGCAAGAGACAAAAAGTAGTTTATTTGCATCATCAGGTATCATGAGAAGAAGCATGCAGTCTACATGAAGATGCTGTCAGACCAGAGAACCTACACAGACCTGATGAAGCAATGAAGTGATGAGGATGTCAGAGTTGAAGAAACTGAAGCCGGATACGGATGACACAGGTGGAAGGAAAGCAAGCTGCGTTAGGTTACCTTGGTGTGGCCAGTTACCTTGGTGTGGCCAGTTACCTTGGTGTGGCCGGTTACCTTGGTGTGGCCAGTTACCATGGTGTGGCCAGTTACCTTGGTATGGCCAGTTAATTTGGTATGGCCACTTACCTTGGTGTAGCCACTTACCTTGTGTGGCCAGTGGAGATGCAGTGGCACTGTATTAAGACACCTTTCTGCTATGCAACACACTCACTTCTCCTGCAACTTGACGGACTAGGGGTCTTTTCGTCTTCTTTCTTCACCATCTGGTTGTTGTCATGCAGGAGTATGTCAAGAATGAGGTACAATTTGTTAACCTTTGCTTAAAAACAGTCTTTGCTTTTTCACCGTACAACAAATGCTGCCAGCTGATTTGGTAGTAAAAATATTAAGCAGCATTGATTCATTTCAGTTTTTCTTTGAATCTGAAGATAGGCGAGTGCTGAAACGTCAACTGAATTACGTCTCACCCGAGTCCGTGACATTCAGGGGCTCCTAATTTTGTAACAACTAAATTTACGCCATTGCATTTTAGCTTCTTGGTCAGCTCCGAGACCGAGGCATTTCTGGTTCAACCTGAAGTTGTTTTGTACAGAACGGTGTCTGTTGCCATGTGCCTGTCCCACGTTTCTGTAATATCAGATTTATTCACCAGTTGATCAAATGCTAGGAAAGAATTTCAGTGGGGAATAAAGGGGAAAATTTAAGAGCATTCAAAAGTAAGAGCCTTGTTTTCCAGCTTTGAAAGCACCTTTCAAAAGCTGAATGTGGGTAGATATGATTTATATGCAAAACACACTTTCACTTGCGAAAGACCATGCAGTAGGTCAAAATAGTGGGAACGTATCAGTTTCCCCTCTCCTCCCTTTTCTTTGGTGTGTGTTTGTGTGTGCAACTGAGAGAGAGAGAGAAATGGTGAATGTGATTTGATGAAGTCAACTGCACATGGTTTATCACCTCAATCTACATCACTTGTTGCCAGTAGGTGGAGTAAACTCGACCTGCATACCTGTAAAAGGTCATGTATTTTTTGTGTATTCCAAACTGCCTACTTGTCATGCATAATCGGTACATGCGTAATCGATATATTGTATGAGTCTAACCTATGTATGCTATGTGCAATCAGTAGTGTTTTTCAAAAAGCATTTGTGCACTGTGTTCAGAATTTATTTCTATTCACTGGTAAATTTGGTGACAAAAATGATTTAATTTTCAAATCCTAGCTTGTTTGTGTTCTTGCTGTACTTGTAATGAAATACATGACGACACATGACGCATGGGTTTCCTGTTCATTTTGTCTGCATGCTTGGTGCAGGTACACACAGAACACCGAACATTTCTTTCATTCTCTCACTCTTACAGCAAGACACCTGAGCACATCATTTACTTGCAGTAAGCATTGTAATGACTTTAATCGTTCATGAACACAAGTCTTGCAATTCAGCATCTGCCACGCAACCATTTCACAGTTCCTGAAAAAAACTGGTACCCCCCCCCCCCCCCCAGTAAAAAGCAACAACAAAAAAGACAAGACCCATTTTAGAAGCTGGTCCAAACTTTGTGTGAACCAAACTAGAAAAACTAAACAATTTCAGTATACTTCCATTTGCATTTCTTAGTAGTCTTTCTGTATTTCATCTTCTTCTTTTTTTTAAACAAAAACATACTTTGGGGGTCTGCAAATACTGGATCCAACTTCCCCCACACTGCATGTTACAGCAGGATTGTAGGAAGGCTAAAGACGACCTGCTGTTTTTCAAAGGACCCCAGAATAGTACCAAGTTCATGCTATAAAGAGGCCTGGAACTGCATTTCAAAGGACCCCAGAATAGTCCCAAGTTCATGCTATAAAGAGGCCTGGTACTGCATTTCAAAGGACCGTAGCTTAGAACAAAGTAATGGCATACACGCAGGCCTGGTGTTTTTCAAAACACATACAGTATACATAGTAATACATATCCAATGTAAACTGAGGTGACACTGGGAGACCACTGCGACCTTCTGCGCATTCCATGGCCGAGGGCACGGTCGTTGTGCGTCAGATCCTGCACTTCTGCTCTCTGCCGAACCTTGTGGAGACGCTGGGCACGCCAGCGCAGCCCCAGAAAGCTGGATAAACAGGCATCATTGCCTGCCCTGCTGCATAATCCTCGCCTACACAACCCTCCGTCAACAAGACACTCAGTCCCATCCACTCTTTGCAGACAACCCATCAAACACCCCCGCCCCCCCCTCAGACAACCATCGTCCAACCCCCCCCCCCCCCCCTGTTCCAGACAACACTCGTCAACACCCCCCCCCCCCCCGTTCAGACAAAACAACTCGTCAACAAACCCCCCCCCCCACCCCTGTTCCAGACAAAACTCGTCAACCACCCCCCCCCCCCCCCCCCGTTCCAGACAACTCCCACAACCCCCCCCCCCCCCCCCCCCCCCCACTGTTCCCAGACAACACTCATCAAAACCCCCCCCCCCCCCTGTTCCCCACGCACCCCAACACTGTAAACAACTCCCCCCCATAACCTCACACAACCCTGTCCAGACAAGACTCGTCCAACACCCCACCTCCACCCCCCCCGCCACTCACCCGTTCCCTACAACACTCGTCAACACACCCCACCCCCCCACCCCTGTTCCAGACAACACTCGTCAACACCCCCCTCCCCACCCCCTGTTCCAGACAACACTCAACAACCCCCCCATTCCACACACCCGTCAGACAAACCTGCATCAAAAACACCTCCCCCCACCCTGTTCCAGACAACACAACACCCCCCCCCCCTCCACCTGTTCCAGACAACACTGTACAAACACCTCCTCCCCCCTGTTCCAGACAACACTCTACAACAACCCCCCCCTCCCGTTCCAGACAACACTCATCAACACACACACCCCGTTCCCTACAACACAATCCTCAAGAAACCCCACACACTGTTCTTTGCCACTCAAGTTGCCCACATCCTTCTTCTCCAACGTCTCCATGATGAGGTGCACCCAGATCCTGTCCTGATGAACCTCGTTTGAGATCCTCCGCTACCATGCAAATACTCTGCTTGCAGCCAAACACAGCAAGCCCCAGTGTCTGAACACAACTCACTGCCTGAACAGCCCTACTGCCTACACTGGCCCCATCTACTCGTGGTGTCAAGCTGTGCTTCTGTCAGGGTCCCTGAATTAACTGAGGGAAGGGGGGGGGGGGGGGGGGGGCTACTGCGCAGCACACCATCCAGTTCCTTCAAGAGATTAATGGGTGCCAGATTTGTTTGCCATCACAGAGTGTGTTCTGCAGATACAAAATACTTCTGTTAACAGCTGGACTATGAAGATGGAAGTATGCTACGGTACACAGCAGGAGCTTGATGGATCTGGAGTCGACATGCTGTTTGTCCTTTAACAGAGACTGAAACTTAACTTTCAACACCACAGAACGTGAACGAACCATGGTGCCCAACTGGCTTGGTACCCAAATGATGATGCATGGTATAATCTTCAAAAAAGCAAGGCATCAATTGGTTTGAGTTGGCCGAAGAGTCGAGTCTGTTGGCACACCATTTTTTTTACCCGGTACACCTGTGACTTGTCTGGGCACCTAGCTGAGGCCGACCCACGCAGCACTCGAAGGCGCTACAACTCTGCAAGGGGTCCGGAGGGGAGAAGGGAACACCACGAGTCTGAGTACCGTTCCCATCAGCGGCTGCGGGATGGGGAACGGTAGCCACAGTCGTGCTGTCCTCTCTCCAGTCAGGCTGGCACGGCAACAGCAGGTGACCAGTTTCTACATCTTCCAGTACAGCTAAAATCCAAGGAGCGACTTGTCTGGCGGCCGACCGCATCGTGAAGTGTACCCATACGATGACCTTTGCACCACAGAGTACCCACATGATGGTTACTTGCACCGTGAAGTGTACCGGTTGCTTGCACCGTGAAGTGTACCCATACAATGGTTGCCTGCACTGTGAAGTGTTCCCACACATTGGTTGCTCTCACAGTCTCAGTCCGATTCCGATTTCACCGTCAACGATGATGCTTGGCTCTCACAGGATGCTGCACAAAGGAAAATGGCGTCACCGTGTGTTGAACCGCAGTGTTGGTGATAAACATTTTCAGGTTCTGTATGCAGTGAATTAGTACTGAAAATACATTTTATTCTGACATTGCTTTGAAGGGAATTAACCAGACATGAAGACCATGCGGATGCGCAGTGGGCCAAGTTCATTTCTACACGCCTGTCACACCCACATCCCTGACTACACGCCTGTCACACCCACATCCCTGACTACACGCCTGTCACACCCACATCCCTGACTACACGCCTGTCACACCCACATCCCTGACTACACGCCTGTCACACCCACATCCCTGACTACATGCTTGTCACATCCACATCCCTAACTACATGCTTGTCACACCCACGTCCTTAACTACATGCCCATCACACCCACATCCCTGACTACATGCTTGTCACACCCACATCCCTGACTACACGCCTGTCACACCCACATCCCTGACTACACGCCTGTCACACCCACATCCCTGACTACATGCCTGTCACACCCACATCCCTAACTACATGCTTGTCACACCCACATCCCTAACTACATGCTTGTCACACCCACATCCCTAACTACATGCTTGTCACACCCACATCCCTAACTACATGCCTGTCACACCCACATCCCTAACTACATGCCTGTCACACCCACATCCCTAACTACATGCCTGTCACACCCACATCCCCAACTACATGCCTGTCACACCCACATCCCTAACTACATGCTTGTCACACCCACATCCCTAACTACATGCTTGTCACACCCACATCCTTAACTACATGCCCGTCACACCCACATCCCTAACTACATGCTTGTCACACCCACATCCCTAACTACATGCCCGTCACACCCACATCCCTAACTACATGCCCGTCACACCCACATCCCTAACTACATGCCCGTCACACCCACATCCCTAACTACATGCCTGTCACACCCACATCCCTAACTACATGCCTGTCACACCCACATCCCTAACTACATGCCTGTCACACCCACATACCTAACTACATGCCTGTCACACCCACATCCCTAACTACATGCCTGTCACACCCACATCCCTAACTACATGCCTGTCACACCCACATCCCTAACTACATGCTTGTCACACCCACATCCCTAACTACATGCCCATCACACCCACATCCCTAACTACACAACTGGCTCACAACGAAAGCACAGCAAGTATAACCTCTTTCCTGGCTGAGCACAGCAGGGGCTCCATGACCTAGAGAACAGACTGAATAGCCCCCTACTACATGTATGACCTAGAGAACAGACTGAATAGCCCCCCACTACATGTATGACCTAGAGAACAGACTGAATAGCCCCCCACTACATGTATGACCTAGAGAACAGACTGAATAGCCCCCCACTACATGTAGCCCAGTATGACCTAGAGAACAGACTGAATAGCCCCCCACTACATGTAGCCCAGTATGACCTAGAGAACAGACTGAATAGCCCCCCACTACATGTATGACCTAGAGAACAGACTGAATAGCCCCCCACTACATGTAGCCCAGTATGACCTAGAGAACAGACTGAATAGCCCCCCACTACATGTAGCCCAGTATGACCTAGAGAACAGACTGAATAGCCCCCCACTACATGTATGACCTAGAGAACAGACTGAATAGCCCCCCACTACATGTAGCCCAGTATGACCTAGAGAACAGACTGAATAGCCCCCCACTACATGTAGCCCAGTATGACCTAGAGAACAGACTGAATAGCCCCCCACTACATGTAGCCCAGCATGACCTAGAGAACAGAATAAATAGCCCCCCACTACATGTAGCCCAGTATGACCTAGAGAACAGACTGAATAGCCCCCCACTACATGTAGCCCAGCATGACCTAGAGAACAGACTGAATAGCCCCCCACTACATGTAGCCCAGCATGACCTAGAGAACAGAATAAATAGCCCCCCACTACATGTAGCCCAGTGCTGTGCTGACCCACCTTCTGTCTCTGGGTCCTGCACACTGCTGTCGGATTCCTCTTTACGTAGGTTGCCGCTGGCTCCCTCCACTTTTCTAAAAGGACAAACACTGGTTTAAACCTTGGAATTAATGTCCAAACCACACTGGGCAAGAATCCAAAACACAGTGTACAGTTTAGGTTCACACACTTGTCACTTTGAAAGTTTAGGTTTGTCACACACTTGTCACTACAGTTGGTCCTGCTCATGTGTAACATAATTTATAGTAATCTCACTTCTGTACATAAATGAATATGAAACAGAAACATTGCACACAACACACACACTGCCACATTACACACACACTCAGAACAGACACACAACACACACACTACTACACACACTGCCACACTCAGAACAGACACACACACTCTACTCCTACACTCTACTGACTTGTGTTTGAATGGGGCAGCAGGGGGCGACTCTGCGTCAACCTCAGCTTTCCTTTTCTCTCCGTGGCGCAGTGGGTCTGGCACCTTCTCCCAGTCATCGTGGATCTTCAGCTGCTGGATGCGCCAGTCGATGGCTCGCAGCAAGTTCTCCAGATCCTTTGGGTTTGTCTGGGAGAGAGCACATCATCATGAACTCTGAGACATGCACAACCCATGTCAGCCACTTCCACCAGTGGATGGCTGTACAACTGACTAGTCATCTTTGTGGCAAACTTACTTTTCACCCAACATCCCCAACAACTGCACCTAATCTGAGGAACACGGTCGGTCTGAGTCAAGGACGGTCACTGTGGTTTGGGCTGCGTCACAATTCACTGACAGCAGCAAACACTAAGGTTTGGGCTGCGTCACAACTCACTGACAGCAGCAAGAACACCAAGGTTTGGGCTGCGTCACAACTCACTGACACCAGCAAGAACAGCAATGCTTGGGCTGTGTCACAACACACTGACAACAAGAACACCAAGGCTTGGGCTGTGTCACAACACACTGACACCAGCAAGAACACCAAGGCTACATCAAATCACTCATTATCTTGTCGACCATCAGAGACAAAAAATACAGTGCACACAGCTGTGTTCATGACTTTGATTTTAACAAAAGCTGACCTCCTCCCAACCAGCTTTTTTTCTTTCTATTCCTTCCCTTTGAACAGGGCCTACAATGCCTCTTCACTTGGGTACCCTTAAGGGCTGAGGGTGGGTACCCTTAGAGGGAGGTGGGTACCCTTAAAGGCGGAGGGTGGGTACCCTTAAAGGCGGAGGGTGGGTACCCTTAAAGGTGGATGGTGGGTACCCTTAAAGGTGGATGGTGGGTACCCTTAAAGGCGGAGGGTGGGTACCCTTAAAGGCTGAGGGTCAGTGTGCAGGAAGGGAATGGGAGGAAGACTGACCATGATGAAGGTCAGCGTGGAGGATGGGAATGGAAGACTGACCATGAGGGTCAGTGTGGAGGAAGGGAATGGGAGGAAGACTGACCATGATGTGGGTCAGTGTGGAGGAAGGGAATGGGAGGAAGACTGACCATGATGAGGGTCAGTGTGGAGGAAGGGAATGGAAGACCACGATGAGGGTCAGCGTGGAGGATGGGAATGGAAGACTGACCATGATGAGGAAGACCCGCACAGCCTGGTCTACGTCAGTAGCAGTGATGCGGATGGCTTTGGTGCTGGCTCTCTCCACATTCATCCCTGACCAGATCTTGGTGTTGAGGATCACCCGCAGGCTGCCCTGGGTCCTCATCACTGCAACATCATTGTGGCAATCACCACCGTGAATATCAACCACCAACCACCGTGGCAATCAACCACCATGAAAATCAAAAATTACATTTTCCTTGCATTTTAGAACATATTTTCCCAACTGAAACTGATTTTGTGCTGCAAAGTCATAGATCTGTTTGACAAGAGTAGAATGGGACCGAACCACAATCCATTTTTGTGATCCCAATATATTCTAGATGAACACGACACTAAAGATTCAAAATGCAGGCTACTGCACACCCCCTCCCCTTTCCCCAAAGCCTGGACTTCCCCCTGACAGCACGCTACTGACCCAGTCTGAAATGTGGGCGACTGCATGCCCCCTCCCCTTTCCCCAACACCCCCTGACAGCACGCTACTGACCCAGTCTGAAATGCGGGCGACTGCACGCCCCCTCCCCTTTCCCCAACACCTGGACAACCCCTGACAGCACGCTACTGACCCAGTCTGGACTGGAAGGTGTTGGAATTGGAGTTTTGTGGAGACATGTCGTTCAGTCGGACAGTGCCACGCCCTCGCTCCACCCAGGTCTGAGTGTCGCAGTCAAACACAAACAGCTTGCCATTGGCCTGCACAACAAGCAACATCCAGTGTCACGGTCATGTCACAAGCACCCTGCTGTCAGCCCACACAACATCCTACATCAGGTGTCACAGTCATGTCACAAACACCCTGCTGTCAGCCCACACATCCAACATCAGGTGTCACAGTCATGTCACAAACACCCTGCTGTCAGCCCACACAACATCCAACATCAGGTGTCACAGTCATGTCACAAACACCCTGCTGTCAGCCCACACATCCAACATCAGGTGTCACCGTCATGTCACAAACACCTTGCTGTCAGCCCACACAACATCCAACATCAGGTGTCACAGTCATGTCACAAGCACCCTGCTGTCAGCCCACACAACATCCAACATCAGGTGTCACAGTCATGTCACAAGCACCCTGCTGTCAGCCCACACAACATCCAACATCAGGTGTCACAGTCATGTCACAAACACCCTGCTGTCAGCCCACACAACATCCAACATCAGGTGTCACAGTCATGTCACAAACACCCTGCTGTCAGCCCACACAACATCCAACATCAGGTGTCACAGTCATGTCACAAACACCCTGCTGTCAGCCCACACAACATCCAACATCAGGAGTCACAGTCATGTCACAAACACCCTGCTGTCAGCCCACACAACATCCAACATCAGGTGTCACAGTCATGTCACAAACACCCTGCTGTCAGCCCACACAACATCCAACATCAGGTGTCACAGTCATGTCACAAACACCCTGCTGTCAGCCCACACATCCAACATCAGGTGTCACAGTCATGTCACAAACACCCTGCTGTCAGCCCACACATCCAACATCAGGTGTCACAGTCATGTCACAAACAACCTGCTGTCAGCCCACACATCCAACACAGTGTGTCACAGTCATGTCACAAACACCTGCTGTCAGCCCACACAACATCCAACATCAGGTGTCACAGTCATGTCACAAACACCCTGCTGTCAGCCCACACAACATCCAACATCAGGTGTCACAGTCATGTCACAAACACCCTGCTGTCAGCCCACACAACATCCAACATCAGGTGTCACAGTCATGTCACAAACACCTGCTGTCAGCCCACACAAATCCAAATCGGTGAAGTCATGTACAAACACCCTGCTGTCACCCACACAACATCCAACATCAGGTGTCACAGTCATGTCACAAACACCCTGCTGTCAGCCCACACACATCCAACATCAGGTGTCACAGTCATGTCACAAACACCCTGCTGTCAGCCCACACAACATCCAACATCAGGTGTCACAGTCATGTCACAAACACCTTGCTGTCAGCCCACACAACATCCAACATCAGGAGTCACAGTCATGTCACAAACACCCTGCTGTCAGCCCACACAACATCCAACATCAGGGTCACAGTCATGTCACA
Organism: Alviniconcha marisindica; assembly: GCA_018857735.1. Lineage (NCBI taxonomy): Eukaryota > Metazoa > Mollusca > Gastropoda > Provannidae > Alviniconcha > Alviniconcha marisindica. Next base: position 257,670 of record JABMCL010000176.1, read on the forward strand.
AACACCCTGCTGTCAGCCCACACAACATCCAACATCAGGTGTCACAGTCATGTCACAAACACCCTGCTGTCAGCCCACACATCCAACATCAGGTGTCACAGTCATGTCACAAACACCCTGCTGTCAGCCCACACACATCCAACATCAGGTGTCACAGTCATGTCACAAACACCCTGCTGTCAGCCCACACAACATCAGGTGTCACAGTCATGTCACAAACACCCTGCTGTCAGCCCACACATCCAACATCAGGTGTCACAGTCATGTCACAAACACCCTGCTGTCAGCCCACACAACATCCAACATCAGGTGTCACAGTCATGTCACAAACACCCTGCTGTCAGCCCACACAACATCCAACATCAGGCGTCACAGTCATGTCACAAACACCCTGCTGTCAGCCCACACATCCAACATCTGGTGTCACAGTCATGTCACAAACACCCTGCTGTTAGCCTGCACAACATCCAACATCCCAGTCACATCACATAAACTTCTTGTCAGCCCACACAACCAGTACAGCATGTTGATCAGCTGCAAGATACGTAACTGTCTCCTTGCTTTTGTAGTTTTCTATGGTCAACAAATGGTGAAAACGACAAATCATAGAACAAGTTTCAAGACGAATGCAGGTTAAATGTCAGGGTGAATGAATAATGAAGGCTTAAGCACAGTCTGGTGCATTTTGAAAAACCTATGCTGAATCCACTGTACAGTAGAATTTCCTCAAACATTATCTCTGCTGTAAGGCCAGCAGTTGTACCTCTAATCACTCTCTCCTTGAAATTGTTATGAAAAAAATACAAATACATCAAAATTACAGCGGTTTTTTGCTGAAGAACACAACAAAATCCAAGTTAGGTCTCCAACCCTACCATAAGATATCGGGCTCATCCTGTTCACCCATACCTACACAGGACTCATCCTGTCCACCCCATCTGTAAGACAATGGACTCCTCCATTGCACCCCTACCTGTAAGACGTTGGATTCATCCTCCTCTCCGGTGATGACCTCCACCTCCTTCAGGTCCACCTTGTTGTCGTGCTTTGCTTGATACTCTCGGGCTGACTCCTCCAGGGTTTGACCCGAGCGGGCGGCCGGCGCTGACACAGACATCAAGTTGGCGTTGAGGTTTAGCTTAAAATGCTGCTTCCATTCACAACCACAGCTGGTAATAACAGCACACAAGACGGCACTATTCTCACCAAGGTAAAATCAATGAAAAATAGTCCTGTCTCACAGCAGAACAGCAAACCGTGCACACTCTGAGGAAGACACCCTCGTTAGAAGGAAAGCACCCCTGCACACCACCACTCTTGTAAGAACTTGCATGGTCTCTCATCAACAGTGCCGATGCAGTATTGAACGGTCAAGGTTATGGTCTGACAGAAATGGCACAACAGACTGCATCCTCCTCCAGCCCCTAGCAAGTTGCAGCACGTACAAAAAGTAAACAACAGGGGAAGGAAGCAGATGGCATCAGCATTTAGATACATCCTTTTGCCCTCCTTTCTAGCAAGACAGCTGGTCTGGCCTGGTGGTGAGACTTTATCAGGCTGGTAAGCGGACAGACGCTGACTCATCTACTTTGGCTCTCCCTTCTCTTCAACGGTTGTGATTCACAGACATGATGTGGGACGCTGCCCTTCACAATGAATGAAACATCAACTTGACTAAAAATGGATCATACTGCTGCCCATCTTAATGCAAAATCATTCTGGTGGTGACAGTGTAGCATTAGGTACAGTCCCCCCCCCCATCTCAGTCCAAGCCAGTCTCTCCCTGGCACCAGCCTGTCATTAAAGACATCTCAGAACAACTGAAAACTGCTTGGTGCCCTGTCTGGATCAACTTGTCATCCCCTCTGTCACCACCATCAGTGTCACCAGCAACTGACCAGCAGCTTGCGCCTCGTTGTCTCCGTTCTCCTCGTGGCCGTTGTCTGGCAGCGGGACGCTGGTGCCGTTGGTCAGACTGCTGCGCCCTGAGAGGCTCTCTCCAAACACCAGGGGCTGGGACGTGGATGAGGCCTCTTCCGCAGTGCCCGGCACCGCCTCCCCCTCCGCAAAACCCTGCAACAGGCACCGCGTCCATGACCAACTCATCACTTCTGCATCGTGCCAGTCTCTGCCTCTGAGCAGGTTCCCTGCGCTCTAGTCGCGCAGGGCTCCGAATGAGTGACTGCAGCTTCACACAGTGTGTTTCTCAATAGCCACTGACGTGGTGTACCTACAGTGCTATTGGTTGTAACATGACTGGTGCCACATGAAACTGCTCCCATTTTGGTGCATGTTCTGGGCACACCATGCAACAGTGCACCAGTTTACAGTGTTATTCAAAGCCACATACACTCATTTGATTCTTTCAGTGCACACTGGCGTTTCCACAATCCACTGAACTCTGACATGGACTACAGGATCCTTAACGTGCTGAAGTGATCTTTTTGCACGCGTATACACGCAGGGGACATCAGTTTCTAGTTCAATCCCAAGGACTTGTGTCAAAACGGAGCCAGTCTGCGGATTTTAGCAGCACTCAACAATGAACACAAATGACGTCACTAACAACACAAGGCAACATTGGCAGCAGTGGGTACCCATGAGTTTAGGAAGACAGGTTTCTGCTTGTGTACTTTGTTTTGCTTACAAGTATGGAAGTAAGTGACTGGATGTTTGCCATGCTGCACAATGTATTCCCTGTCCTGTGTTAATGGTTGCTTGGCAATAAAGGGTTGTTATTCTTATCCTGTCCTAATAATAGTGTACATGAGGTGCTGATCTCCATTCTGATGATTTTTACCTTGATTTTCAAAACTAAGCAAAAAGGTGACATTAATATTACCACCTTTCATACTACAGCCACTGCATGTACGAGATAAACAACAATTTTCTCTGAATCATTTTAACTTTATACAAAAAAAGAAAAGAAAAAAGAAACATGTACAAAATATGAGAAAAAGAGAGGGTGCACTCTGCATTTTAGAATAAAGAGAAACAGAGAGAGAGAGAATGAAGAAGGAGAGAAAGCCACTGACACGATACACAAGGGCAAGCTAGGTAGGCAGATTACTCACTGTGACTCGCTGGGAGATGTTCTGACCAAAGACAAAACCTGATGAACTGCTGACTGACGTGCTGACACTGTCCTTCAGCCTGCAACATTCAACATTACTCTTCTTTTTTTTTTTTTATCTCATCAGAGAAATCAAAACGTGACTGAACATTAACCACATCACAGTACACAATAACACATAATTATTGTATATTTAAAAACTCAAAGAACAGTTATTGAAAATACAAAAGTTACATAATAACCTAGTAATTTACTTAATTTACACACACACACACACACACTGCTCTGACGTTTGAACAGATTTAACCTTTCAGAAATGCTACTGACTGCAGAACAGAACTTTGTTTTTGATTTGATTTAGGTACATCAGTGAAAGCCCTGTTGCATCACGACACCATGGGTACAAACTACAACAGGCCATGCACTGCTAGGACTGGCAACATCAGTGAAAGCCTTGTTGCATCAGGACACCTGGCAACATCAGTGAAAGCCTTGTTGCATCAGGACACCTGGCAACATCAGTGAAAGCCTTGGTGCATCAGGACACCTGGCAACATCAGTGAAAGCCTTGGTGCATCAGGACACCTGGCAACATCAGTGAAAGCCTTGGTGCATCACGACACCATGGGTACACACAACAGGCCATGCACTGCTAGGATTGGCTGGCATGGCAATTCTATCAAAAATACCTGAACAGAACAGTTGTAAACCAAGAAGTTGTGGTGGTGGTGTGTGTATGTGTGTGGTGGGGGGAGGGGGGCTCATTGTCAAAGGGGGTTGGAGGTCTCATCATGGAAGGTGAGGGGTGAGAGAGAACTTATAACTGAAATTTTAGTTTTTAAAGGGGGGAGGGGGGTCATGCTACACCACCACAGCCAAGCACCCTCACTGGTTGTTCTTGCTGAGTTCTGCGGCAAAGTTCTCGGAGCCACCGCTGGCTCCAGCTGGGGACGCTGAGCCCGAGACGTGTTCTGTGGATGAAGTGACCTCCCCGCTTTCAGCAGGGGCGTTGCTGGAGCTCACTTTGGTGCTGCTCTCTTTCGGCGCCGACTCTTTTGCAGGTTCTGCAACAAGGGAATCTTTAAACTACATGAGCAAGGTCAAGTCACCACTCTGAATACAGTGCATGCAATTAAGGGACGGTGCTCCCAGTGTTCACAGACCTGTTTACCCCCTAAATGCACAAGTGTAGTTTGGGTAGTCTAAATGTGTAGTCAGGAGGTACAATGTGTAGTCATAGTGCATCAGTTGAAACTGGACTGATTTATCATTCACACATTCAGATTCTCATTCTCACTCAACGAGTCAAAATAACACACAAGAAACTTTGTCTATACAAACTTAATAAAACAACAAATACAATTATTTTGCTGTAGTGTAACACTGTAATTGTAGTATGTTCTTTCTATCTCAGTTACAAATTTAGACAAGATAATCAGTTTGTCCAACACACACACACACACACACACACACACCACACACACACCAAGCACACACTTTCTCTCATCCTTTCTATGAGCTTGACTGAATTGATATAATTTTCAGAATCAGAAGACCACAGTGCCTGAAAATATAAACGTAAGGCGACAGCATGGCACTGCTACCAAGGTCTCGGCCACACACAAGTGGTGTAGATCCGTTCAGGTCTCTTGCTGGGCCGTGCACATGTGAATGTGGGAAAATTGTAAAGCCAACATCTTGACTCAGAATGAGAGTGCAGTTGTACAGATCAGTCTGCCAGTCAGCCCCCCCCCCCGTACAAACAACCCCGGCCGCAAGCACCCTACTCAACAGCCTAGTACAATTTTTTTCCGACCTCACAACAGTGTGAGCAATGAATTTTCTCATTGGCTGATCCCCAACAAAGTAGCCAATCACAACGCACGTTCTTTGTAATGGTGAAAAAAAAATGCTCAAGGGAGATAACTCTACGGACTAGTGCTATCGATGTTTGCAAGTGCAGGAAAACTATATCAGTTTGTTGCATTAAAATGAGGGGGGGGGGGGGGAGGGGGGGACGGAGAAAGAGACAGACTTGAAGCTGGAAAAAACTTTCCAGTCGCCTGAACTCCTTGTAGGACTTACTCTCAACAGGTTGCTTACAGTCAAATCGACCACCATGCTTGCATGATAAAAGTCCGATTTGCAGGTGGTGCAAAGAACAAGTTCGCTGCCTTTCCTTGAAGGAACCAAACACGGATAAGCTTAGTGGTCAGCTGGGAGAAACTTCTGGGATGGAACTTTCTTCCTTTTAATCGCAGCAGCAGAGCCTTTGGAGGCTAACACTGAGTCTTCTGAAGAAGAAGTTTCATACGCTCGCTTCTTCGACTCGGACATTTTCTCCCAACTGAAGGGAGTTTCGGATGCGTTCAGAACCTATGTTTGCGCCAAAACCAGCGCTGCTATTGCAAGACTTGATGCGCGCGTATCATAAGCGGGCGCATGTACCTTTTGAACACGGCGGCCGTGTCAAAAATAGGATCGCATCAAAAAAGAGGACCGAATTACGCTCGTCGCTATCACGTAGCCGAAACGAAGTCATTTGTGTAGTTTGTGTAATGCAAGCATAGATGCGTAGTTTGGGCTTCAAATGTGTAGATTTCTATGCCAAAAGCGTAGACTAAACAGGTCTGTGTTCACCTTGACTAATTCTGTCAAAGATGTTTCACCCATCACTTCATACAGGCTTAGTTAGTTGTTCATGAACCTGTGGTAACTGCACATCACTTTCAAGCATTAAGCCCTTGAACCAACACACACACACACACACAAAGCAACTGAACTAAACAGCTCCTGCTGCCAAACGCTAGTCTACTGCTGCTGACCCCCCTTTTACTTCTGCAGCCAACAGCTGCCAGGGGCATTACTTGACATCAGTGCTGCCCCATCCATGTACTCCCTGAATACCTCAGGCAGCAGACTGACAGTGATACACACCTTTGACCTCTGTGGCTGTGCGAGGATCGGGCAACTTCGCTGGTCGCAGAATTGAGGAGGAGACAACTGAAAAAGGAGCCCAAAAGACCAACATTTAAAACTTTCCCTCTCCATTTTGGCAAACTAAATCAGCTTCAGTTCTACAGAAATGACAACAAACAAACTTAAAGCAGCAGTCACCAACTGGCCCTTTTTTTAACACCTAGCTTTGTTATAGATGTGTGTGTGTGTGTGTGTGTGTGTGCATGTGCGTGTGGGAGAGTGTGCATGTTTGTGGGAGAGAATATGTGTGTGTGTGTGTGTGTGTGTGTGCACGCATGCGTGTGTTAAAGAGAAGTGTGTGTGCACCTGTGTGTGCACTTACATACTACCTGAGCCATCAGCCAAAATATGCCAACGCTGGTAATATTAACAGCACTTTTGCCCCAGTCAAAGTATGCTAATATTGTTAACAGCACTTTGCCCTGATCAAAGTATGCTAATAATGTTAACAGCACTTTTGCTCTGGTCAAAGTATGCTAATAACGTTAACAGCACTTTTGCCCTGATCAAAGTATGCTAATAATGTTAACAGCACTTTTGCTCTGGTCAAAGTATGCTAATAACGTTAACAGCACTTTTGCCCTGGTCAAAGTATGCTAATAATGTTAACAGCACTTTTGCCCTGGTCAAAGTATGCTAATAATGTGTTACCAGTACTTAACCTGAGCCAGTGACAGGTGTTATTGGTACTTCTTTCTACTTGACACCTAATCATGTGTTACAAGTACATCTGCCAGAGCTGATTGGTGAAAGTATGCTAGTGATGCATTACTGGTATTTCTGCCTGAGCCAATGGATGAAAGTACACTAATAATGCATTACCAGAACATCTGCCCCAGCCGATCGGTGAAAGGACACCCATGACTGATACCAGTACATCTGCCTGAATCAATCAGCAAAAGCTCTACCAATGTACATCTGCACGAACCATTCAGTGAATGTAAGATAATGATGCATTACCAGTACACCTGCCTGAGCTAATCAGTGATAGTATGCCAATTAAGCATTACCAGTACATCTGACTGAGCCAGTCAGTAAAAGTATGCTAATGGAGCATTACCAGTACATCTCCATAAGCCAGTCAGTGAAGTATGCTAATGTAGCATTACCAGTACATCTGCCTGAGCGAATCAGTGACAGTCTCTTAAAGAAGCATTACCGGTACATCTGCCTGAGCGAATCAGTGACAGTCTCCTAAAGAAGCATTACCAGTACATCTGCCTGAATAAATCAGTGACAGTATGCTAAAGAAGCATTACCAGTATATCTGCCTGGTAATGCATCTGCAGGAGTGAATTGGTGACAGTATAAAGAAGCATTACCAGTACATCTGCCCGAGTGAATCAGTGACAGTATAAAGAAGCATTACCAGTATATCTGCCTGGTAATGCATCTGCCCGAGTGAATCAGTGACAGTATAAAGAAGCATTACCTGTACTTCTGCCTGAGCCAAAGGTTGCTTCAAGGGGTTGTAGCGCTGATGGTCGCAGCTGGAACTTTGCGCTGGATGAAGCCATGTCTTTGGTGATGAAACCTGACAAAAGAGAGGTTAAACTGCTCTACTCATTTGCTATATACCCAAAAGCTAAAAAACAAGTCCATTAAAGCACCACATCAGTACTCCTACAGCAGTGAATGCTGACTTTTAACTGGCTATAAGGTAGCAACATTTTCTATGCTACAAGATTAGCATTATGCACCAAAGCAAGCATATTTTGAAATATGTTAATCATCACAATCATCATCACAAAAAACATCTTAATTCACTTCCCTTAATGATATGTTTTTTGCCTCAATATTACTCTGAAGACATCAATTCACAGCTGTGAAATGTACTTACTAATTTTTGATGGGGCTAAAATTGATCTTTTTGATGCCTGTAATCTGTCATCTGCAACACAAGCACATGACTTGACATATATCAATCACTCAAGTAACACCCACACATGGCTAAACCAACCAGGATTCAGTCATATGACCTGCAGGGTACAATTTCTGTGTTGATTCCGTTTAGTTTGACAGTGTACTAACATTTTACTTCAGTTTCACAGGATAAAGGTGTTTTTCAAAGTGAATCAAAGTAAGACACAAGTTGCTAACTGGAGACAAAAATTCTGAATAAATTTAAGTGAGTGATTACAGTATGGTGGGTGGGTGGGGGGGGGGGGGGGGGGTGCATGTTAAACTTAGGTAGCCTACAACTAAACTACCACTGAGCAACATTCAATTTTCAGAAAGAGATATTTTCAAGCAAATCTTCAGCTGTTTCACACATTACACACATGTCTGAGTTGATTATCTTACTTTGTCCATGCAGCTGGACACTTTAGTTGTAAGAGCAAACAGATGCCAGCCCAACTTACCACCACTATCACATTCACTGTCACTGGACTTGGTTCCTAAAGGGTTAAGGCGACTAGGGGCAAGAATACCTGCAAGAAGAAAAACAACAACATTGATAACAGGTGTACAAAACCAGGCATACACTGCTTTTTAAAACAGTGCCACCTTTGGGCAAAGGTATAGTGCGTTCAACAATATTATGCCATTAACATTGTGCCAGTCTCTGTTTGATCCTGCAAACCACGTTCTACCTGTGTCTCTCTGACCCTGCAAACCACGTTCCACCTGTGTCTCTCTGACCCTGCAAACCACGTTCTACCTGTGTCTCTCTGACCCTGCAAACCACGTTCCACCTGTGTCTGACCCTGCAAACCACATTCCACCTGTGTCTGTCTGACCCTGCAAACCACGTTCTACCTGTGTCTCTCTGACCCTGCAAACCACGTTCCACCTGTGTCTGACCCTGCAAACCACATTCCACCTGTGTCTGTCTGACCCTGCAAACCACATTCCACCTGTGTCTGTCTGACCCTGCAAACCACATTCTACCTGTGTCTGTCTGACCCTGCAAACCACGTTCTACCTGTGTCTCTCTGACCCTGCAAACCACGTTCCACCTATGTCTGACCTTGCAAACCATATTCTACCTGTGTCTGTCTGACCCTGCAAACCACATTCCACCTGTGTCTGTCTGACCCTGCAAACCACGTTCTACCTGTGTCTCTCTGACCCTGCAAACCATGTTCCACCTGTGTCTGACCCTGCAAACCACATTCCACCTGTGTCTGTCTGACCCTGCAAACCACATTCCACCTGTGTCTGTCTGACCCTGCAAACCATGTTCTACCTGTGTCTGTCTGACCCTGCAAACCACGTTCCACCTATGTCTGACCTTGCAAACCATATTCTACCTGTGTCTGTCTGACCCTGCAAACCACATTCCACCTGTGTCTGTCTGACCCTGCAAACCATGTTCTACCTGTGTCTGTCTGACCCTGCAAACCACGTTCCACCTATGTCTGACCTTGCAAACCACATTCTACCTGTGTCTGTCTGACCCTGCAAACCACATTCCACCTGTGTCTGTCTGACCCTACAAACCACATTCTACGTTTGCCTGTCTGACCCTACAAACCACATTCTACCTGTGTCTATCTGACCCTGCAAACCACATTCTACCTGTGTCTGTCTGACCCTGCAAACCACATTCTACCTGTGTCTGTCTGACCCTGCAAACCACATTCTACCTGTGCCTGCCTGACCCTGCAAACCATGTTCTTCCTGTAAGTAAGCAAGTTGGTGTTTTACGCCCAGTCAACCGGTATGGTTATATCAGGGCGACTTCCTGTCTGTCTGACTCTATAAACCACGTTCTACTGGTGTCTGTTTGACCCTGCAAACCACATTCTACTGGTGTCTGTTTGACCATATAAACCATGATCTACCGGTGTCTGACTCTACTAACCACGTTCTACTGGTGTCTGTTTGACCATGCAAACCATGCTCTACCCATGTCTGTCCGACCCTACAAACCAAGTTCTACTGGTGTCTGTTTATCACAGGAGCCCAAGCCTGTACCGACAAAGACCCCAGTCGGTACACTCCTGTCTGCAGCCTCCACTGATTCAGACAACATGACCAGTTAATGAGCTGTGATGGCAAACCTCAATAACCTCTACTGATTCAGACATGACCAGTTAATGAGCTGTGATGGCAAACCTCAATAACCCCTACTGATTCAGACATGACCAGTTAATGAGTTGTGATGGCAAACCTCAATAACCTCTACTTATTCAGACAACATGACCAGTTACCAAGTTGTGACGGCAAACCTCAATAACCTCTACTTATTCAGACAACATGACCAGTTAACAAGTTGTGACGGCAAACCTCAATAACCTCTACTTATTCAGACAACATGACCAGTTACCAAGTTGTGACGGCAAACCTCAATAACCTCTACTTATTCAGACAACATGACCAGTTACCTAGTTGTGACGGCAAACCTCAATAACCTCTACTTATTCAGACAACATGACCAGTTAACAAGTTGTGACGGCAAACCTCAATAACCTCTACTTATTCAGACATGACCAGTTACCAAGTTGTGACGGCAAACCTCAATAACCTCTACTTATTCAGACAACATGACCAGTTACCAAGTTGTGACGGCAAACCTCAATAACCTCTACTTATTCAGACAACATGACCAGTTACCAAGTTGTGACGGCAAACCTCAATAACCTCTACTTATTCAGACAACATGACCAGTTACCAAGTTGTGACGGCAAACCTCAATAACCTCTACTTATTCAGACAACATGACCAGTTACCTAGTTGTGACGGCAAACCTCAATAACCTCTACTTATTCAGACATGACCAGTTAATGAGCTGTGACAGCAAACCTTCTCAATAACCAACCTAAGATCATGTTACCACAGTCTTATCAACACTCACACCAGTTACTCCATACAAGCTTCCTATTACACTATCACACATGTTTCCATTACTATCATTGTATCAACATTGAAGAAACACCCATTTACTACTCATGACTTACCCATAAATAATCACATCAACTACTACAAGTTTACATTCCATGCACCGAGTATTACACAAGGCATCAATAAGTCAATGATGAATGAAATAAAATGGTATTTATATTAACAAATCCATATTAATTCAGTTCCAAACGCCTACCATAATACAATTGTAACACAAACACAAAACACTCATACATTCCACTAAAATAATACACAATTAGATAATACCAACACAACACAACCCCCCCCCCCCCCCCCCACACACAATTAATCACCACAAAACCCCCCCCCCCCCCTACACACACACACACAAAGGCACAGAGTTAGCACTTACAATCAGGTTTGGACTGGGTGTCTGCACTGCCGGTGGACACAACGTCTGTTCTGAGTGGCAGCCGAGGCAGGAACGGGTTGGAAAAGGCTGGGGAAAGGGAGATAAATCACTAAGACTTACAGCCAACATTCACACAGCAACAGTGTCAAACTCAAAGTATGGTAAGTAAGTAAGTTGGTGTTTTACGCCCAGTCAACCTCAAAGTATGGTACTTCAATGTAAACAAATAAAGTCCAACTAGATATGCAGTTTATTTACTGTTTGTTTGGGAAGCTCTGTTTGTACAAGGCTTTTCCTAAAGAACGTTTTTCATTTATCTTGCATTTTAAATGCCTCAGGACATGCATAATCGATATTAAGTGCCGAAACAGGTGTTGTGAATGTTCGCAGAAAAGCGTTGGTCAACCAATTTTTTTTCTTCATATTTTCTTTTGCGACCAGTTTATCAGTTTGTTCTGCTGATAACAGCTTACTTATACTGACAGCACGAACATGTCCATGCACACGCATGTGTGAACGCAAGCATGCACACACACAGTGACGCAGGCACTCAGCACCACACAGGTGTTTATCTGCTGTACTTACTGGGTTGTGATATCCCACTTGCCCCTCCAAACACTGCAACAATAAGACGACAAGGCAACACTGTCAACCATTTTCAACAGGATTCATGTTTCAGGTATCATATTCAAAATTATCACTTTTTTCTTCTTCTTTTTCCTGGGAGCTCTCCTTTTAAATTCAGTACTATATTCTATTTAATTTTAAAGGCCATTTCCCCCCATCCTGTTCACAACTGCAGTATGCACACAGCAACACAGTACTCTGGACAAACATTAGACCTTTGTTTCAGCTGATCAGTTAACAATGATAAAATTAACGTCTTTTTTTCTTCTTTTCAGTCAGTTTTCCTACTGCTAATTCTGCTAAAGATTTTACCATTTAACCATTTATGTACCAAGTAATTCTGACATACTGGCATCCCATTTGAAGCAAATAGGAATGAGATTCTGGTGAGACCTGTAGCCTTGTTTCCGCCATTGTGCAGTTTCCGGCAATATATTTTGTTGGAGTTTGAGAGAAACTTTAAATTTTCAAAAGGGATACATGATGGATACACGAAAATAAACAAAGGCCCAATTGTTGACGATGGCACTGGAGCTTCATCCCTGGAGACTCAAACTGCTAATTTTTGCTGTTGGTTACCCTGTGGACACCCTAACTAACCCAAGCAGCTTCATCCTTGGAGATCTGAACTGGACATTTTACTAAGTCGGTTACCCTGTGGGCACCAAAACAAAACCCGAAAATCAGATGAGGAGGATATTTCTGATTTTGGAATTTTGAGTGTAAAAAACGCAAAACCCTGTTGGATATACAAGAATAATGAATTTGCAAACTGGGAAAAATACAAAGTAAGCTAAAAGTGAAACATCTGTTTTGTGTCTGTTATAAACTTTTAAAGTTGTATGCAGGGTATGCAGGTCTCATTTGACAGACTTACTCCCCTTTGCATGGGACTTGACAGAGAAAGGGTGGCAGCTGGTCTGGGGCCAAGTGGGTTAACAGTATAATACTACAGTGTTGCTGCCACTCTCCGACATACCACTCCCCTTCTCCCCAGTTTATTCAGAATTAAGTTCCCAGCCACCATCCGAGTCATCAACTTTATGCTCGCTGTCATCATCCGTCAAAAGTCAGATATCCAACGCTTCAGAAAACTATTTCCTTGCCTAGCCATTGTATTTTTGCAGATTTGAACATCAACACAACACAAAAGGAAGTGATAGAGTTCTCTCCCTTCATGAGATAGAAGTTTTAAAGCCAGTTTTAGTTTGGTTGTGTTTTGTGAGAAACAAAAGATGGTGGAAAGAAGGGCTCATCCTGTGGCTGGCAAGAGCACGACCGCTCGGGACAAGGGCCTCATTCCGTAACACACAAGGTGATGATGACAATTCACGCAATATGATAACTTGCCAGTTGTCTGCCCTTCCTCCAAAAGTATGCATGAGGTATAGGTTCTTGTTATGAATACTAAATCATATAAATGAGAGCAAAATTAGTGATATAATCTCTCACTGTTTCTAAGTGGTGTCACTTTTACTACTAGCACTACTTCCAAGTATTTTCTCTCATTTCTTGTGAAACTGGAATGTGCTCAACATTTTGTTGCTGTTGTATACCCTGTATTTAGCAACAAATCATGACCCACCCATGCCAGTACTGTACAGGTAATGATTCATAGTTTACATGTGTAACATGAATAATTCAACTCATACTCATGCCAAATTTAAATGCATATAGCAAAACCTGAAATAAAATATCGCTTTCACCAGCTTCAGTTCTCATGCATTTTTTGTGAATCAGTGCATCCAAAAGAACGAACCTGTCCCACCAGTGGAAATGAAGCCACCCAGTTTTGGAGGGTGGACCAAGGGCGAGGAACCGTTTTTGTGAGGAGATGAAGCATCTGTCGTGCTGCTTGCTGGCTGTGAGGCTTCTTCTTTCTCACCGGAAACTGAAAGCATTAGGACCGTCTAGTTATTTATAGTTTGCAAGTCTCCTCCAGTCCACGCTGCCTCTGTGCAGAGGAAAGATTTTCTGAATACTGGCAGTAACAGCAGTTTCTATTAAAAGTATTATTATTATTGTGAGACTTAACATCCACTGAGACCACATATGCTTAATTACAGTATTACTATTAGCATAATTAGGGACTGCCCTGCATCCAGCGCTCTATCCTACTTAATACTACTGCCCCCCCCCCCCCCCCCCCATTTCACTTCTCTCTCTTTGTTTACAACTATATAGTATAGTATATACCTCACTGCTTTTAGTTTCAGACTAAGCGCAAGGCGACACTTTGCTTTGGACAGATCTTTGACCTTATTCAATCTTAGCAATAACCCAACAACACATCTTGGAATCACTGAATGATCAAAAACAGGAAAGTAAACATGGTGCTTAACATCCACAGAAACCATAAGGCTTATCAGAGACGGGGAGAAGTGGGGGAAGGGTGTATGGAGGTGGCAGAAGAGGGAGAGTATATACCTATCACTACACTGTCACCACCAGAATGACCTGCATTAAGATGGGCAGCAATGAGAGCCATTTTAATGTTTCATTAATTGTGAGGGACAAAGTCACAAGACAGTGTCCACAAACCACAACTTTTGAAGAGAAAGGAGAGCCAAAGCGGTATTGAACCAAGGTCCTTCCGCTTACCAGCCTAATGCCTTACCGCTAGGCCAAACCGGCTCTCAGAAGGGCTACACACATTAATACAAAAGCAACAAATCCTGGCATCAACTTGAGCATAAAATACTTTACCTTGATCCGTTTCTTTTGTGGATGAGACGACAGGTGTCTGAAAGTACAAACAAAATAATTGTATACAATAATTTGAATAAACTTGAAATTTGAATGTTTTCAATTATACTATGAACTTGAAATTTGAAAAAGTGACCCTATGGTGTGACTGAACACCCTTTTTCTAGTCCTGTGGTAGCTCTATGATGCGAGTCCAACAAGATCAAATATTAAACAAAAAACAAACAAAAACCAGGGTAGGATAGGGTGTATTATAAAAAATTCGAGACCATTACGGTGAACACTTTGATCCTTAATTTATAATTATGGGTCCTTGTACTCTGCTCTTGCAATGACAAATGAGCTCTTGATTAGGATCTCATACAGATGGTGGTTAACTGTCACAGCAGTACTACTTACTAACAATGTTAATTGGCACAAAGCACAGTTTAAAACAATGCTGCATGATGCATCCCAGACCAGCTACAACGTGGACTCAAGTAAACAATATATGTCTGTTGATAGAATGATGTGTTGTGTAAGTGACTCAAAGGGTTATTTCAAAGGTGCGTGGTTGGTGAGTGAAGGAGTTTTGAACTAATTATTGATCCTGTTTTGATTTAGCAGGAAGTGCACCTCCACATCATCTGGAGACGGCTCTGAATTACTGTCGCCCTCAACTGTCCTCGGGGTATCTGGGGAGAGAGAAAGTGGATAAAAAAACATTTGTTTTTAAACAAGTGTTAACTTCAACAATATACTGCCTTGGTGTCTGAGACTTGATAGTGGTATGGCAGAAGTTAATAGCACTGACAACTGACATGACACAACATGGGCAATCCTTGGGGGTCTACATGAAGTACGCTCGAAGTCTTTTTCAGTAACTTTTGTCACAGTCTCTGCTAAAATACGCAGGATTTCAACCAAAGAAATTCACAGCTGCACTTCTTGCGTGAACCGACGTTCATTCGCAAGCCAAGTAAGCAGCAGCAGAACAGCTCTGCCCCAATAACCCACTTCTGCAAGCAGTGTTGAAGACTTGACTTTCTGTGCCGGTTCAAATAAAAAAGCCACGCATGTGATCGTTTCGGGAATGGGAACTTTGTTGTAGACACAGTCAGATTGATGAGATCACATAACATACTACTGAGTAACACCCAAACAACATGAACATGACAATAAAGACCAAATCTTTTATTCAACACTTTCAATCCGCGCTCACCTGCAGCTTCGGCCATGTTGCCTGTGTTGTGTTTTACTCAGTCACGTGACCATCCAGAGGGCGCCCTGGAATGTTTTCATTACGGTCCCACTACTAACATTAGTGATACCGAGGCACTGTAAGTGTGCAGATACTGGGATAGGCTTGTTGGTGTGTGTGTGTTTTGTGTGTGTGTGTGTGTGTGTGTGTGTGTGTGTGTGTGAAACAATGTTTGAAACATATTTTGTGGGGCTTTTCCGTCAGCCTTTTAAATACATCGCGGCACTGGGGGGTCCCGAGCGTCGGCCGTCCGACTGCCGGAGTCCGCCCCGCCGGCGCCCTCCCCGTCCGTTGAAGGAAAGTTGCCGACGCGGACCGCCTCACAAAGTGCAATGACGGTGCGGCTTTACGTCAGTTTACTGTATAATTATCGGGTTGTCATGAATGGGGATATAACTGTTGATTTGCCAAGGCCATGGCGGGAACTAATCCCCACCCCACCCCCATCAGTCGGTCCTTGTGCACGCACTTCACGCTCGACAGGATTGGGGGGGGGGGGGGGGGGGGGGAGTGCTGGTGATACAAATCAAACTTTATGTAATGGCAAGACTAGTGACAGAGCTTCACTATCCGGCCGAAATTACTTCCTTACTAAAACTATTACACAGTGATCCCTTGGATTTCAAGGTCACAGCAGTGTCGAACAGATACAAGTTAAAGAGGTGTATTTCTCAGTAACTATGTTTTTCTGGACGGTCATGCCGTCAAACTTCTGATGTACATGGGACAGATCAGGCGCGGCATGTATGACGCTTCTCGTCAAGGGAGATAATTTATGTCTTTTCGAACTCAACATTACTAGGTAGGTAGACTTGCCTCTGCCGCGAGAATTTTCAAACTCGGCATGAACATAGCCCGTATCAAGTTACACTTGACTAGTTCATGCCAATTTTAGTGACCTTGGTCTTATTTGGAGGTCAAATGGACATCAGAAATGTACAACTGCGTTTCAAGTGAAAAATACTGATCCAAGCAAGTTCAAATTAGTTGGTGTGTCGTTGCTTATCTTGGGATGAGACTAAAAACCGAAGCCCCCCGTGTATATACGGAGGCAAAAAGATCACATACACACGTCAAAGGTCCTGTTGTCCACGTCAGCGTTCGGTGGATTGTGGAAACACCAAAATGCAATAAAAGTGTCAGTCTTCAGAATGTTAAAGTTGGACACTATATGGAAGAAGAGAAAGAGTTCAAGCCCTATAGCTTAAAATAGTAATACCAATGGTAATACCGTCAGATTTTAAAAAACAAAAAACACACACACATATTCTTCATGTTAACCAACCCAATCCCTCTACTGCAATAATTAAAATAATAGTAAAAGTCAAACTGTAAAAGTAATAAGCAAATCATTCAAAGAAATGACCACCTCAGAAAGCAATGAGCCGATTGATTTTGCACTGTTGTACATTTTCATTAGAAGAAAATGTTAGTTCCAATCGTAAAACAAAGAAAATTGATTAAACTTAAGATCAGTGTTATTGACAATTGCAGAAGTTTGCGTGGTGGTGGACATGGTCATTTTGAGTCATGTGATGCTTACCCTGGAGGCAACAAGACCCAGCTGGTGGTCACAATCTCCCATCAGAGCTAGAGCCTTGACAGTGGTTCACGCTTGGCTGGTTGTGTTCCTCAGCCCACAGATTCTTTACTCAGCCTAAAGGGAAGCCAGCAAGCTTAGCTTGCTACTTACGATTGTCTACCTTGATCCCCCCCCCCCCCCTCCCATTTCTGTTGTTGTGTTATTTAAATGTGAGGATTTATTCTGGTTAAGTTTTGTGTTCTTTATAATAACTGATTACTCAGACTTGACCACTTGTTATCTGTGTGGTAAATGGTACTCTGGCATACATTTGAACAGCTCTGTCCAAAATCTGCCAGACAAAATTCATGACATAACCTTGTCATTGCAACCACAGGGGTGCAAATAAATCCATTTTGAGGTTAGGAACATCACTGTTAAGCATGACACTGTTGCGGGTGTACTGCAATTTGTAGCACCTGGACAGGCCCTGTAACCATCCTAACACAGTGACAGTCACATCCTGAAGTGTCCCTCATTACCAGACCATCTGAAAGCGCTATTCTCCATGTGCTTGTGGTGTCATTTACTATGGAAAGAACTATTATTCAGTTATGTTACAGCTGAAACAGAAAATGTCAACCCATGGGCTGGCAAAAGGCTTCATGTTCCTGTCTAAATACTGTGTAGAATCAACAAACAAGGGAGTTGATTAGTGATCCAAAGATGTCACGTACACACAACAAAGACCTGAGTTACCTACAATAACTCTCACCTGGCATGCGGGTAAATACAAGCTACATAAACTCCACCAGAGGTGCATCCTCTAGATATAATAAAGATAACAGTCACTTGCTGTTCCTGAGAATATTTCCTGAATAAAAAAGAAAAAGAAAGTAATAAAAACCATCTTCATCAGCAAAAATCTTCTGTTCAAAAAGTGTAACCACTCCAGTGTTGAAATCACATCACAGTTACTTAAACCAGCATGATTAGCTCAAAATAGTTTATCATGAAAACAAATTTCTCCAATCTGAACACAAAATTGTCCATGGCATGGAACAAGAGAACATCATTACTTTCCACTATTTGTTTCTTTACACCAAACGCACACACACACACACACAACTATGCAAAGACACACAACCAACCACACACACAGGCACATGCACACACACAAAACCAACCACACATCTGAATAACAGCCACAGAAAACTGTACATAATTGTCAAGTTTATTTTAGCACAATCAAAGCAAGAATTCTGAAAACATACATTAAAAATATTACCTTTGCAATGCCTAAGGGTACCTATATCACTTTTTTCTACCAATATGATCATAAAGACATTTAATGCACACCCGTAATTTACAAATAAATGCAATACATGCATACATACACAAACATTCAACTTGCTGTAATTTTAAAGGAACTAGCCACCTCAGATTTTGTAAAGAAAGAAGAAGATTTTTTGTATGAATTGTTGTTTCAGTAAAACTTTCAGTCATGATTTGTCTGCTGCATTATTTATTTCATCTGCTGGCAAATTTTGCCCACACATTACCAAGCATCAGGAGTGAAAAACAGACTGTGGTAAAACCCGACAGACATCTTTTCTCATGGACATACATTTTTTCTAGAATGCTGCAACACATCATCAAAAGTCACTTCACAGAGATAAAAACAATGGGTGACAAAAATGATTGCAATCCACCTACATTTTTTCCCCTTTTACCTGTAAACAAAACTGAGGAGCTTCCTGGTGTTCTAGCCATGATGCCAAAGACATTTTGGGTGACATCAAAATGAAGCTGATGGAGTTGGGGGGGGGGGGGGGGAGTGAAAAGGGGCTGAAGAGCATTTTGGGTGACATCAAATGAAGGTGATGGGAGTTGGGGGAAGGGGAAAGTGTAAAACTTTATTTAGAAAGGGGGGGGGGGGGGGAGCATTTTGGGTGACATCAAAATGAAGCTGGGGGGAAGGGGGGGGGGGGGAGTGCTAAGAGGGCACAACGCTGTATGAATAATGAGCTCATGAAACAACTTTTAGTGCCGATATCCCCCCAAAAGTCACCATATAAAATCAACAGCATGTTCATTCGCAAAAAACATTTACAGCGGATCAAAGTGCAACACAAAAGACAGATTTAAAAACTGTACACACATAATACTGTCCAGCATGCATGGTCCATACTCTGTTCTTTTCCCTTTGCTGACTGAAAAATGAATTTTTAAAAAAAGAAGCTATACAACATTACTGGGTTGCTTGCTCTCCATAAAACTTAAAAGATAATGCCACTTTCATGAATTAGGTCGCAGTTTGAGTTTGTAAGTTTTACACAAGAGTTATAACCCATATTGCTTCCAGACATTTTTTTCTCTGCAACAGGGAAACAGTAGTCTGGGTCAGTGAGTCACTGAGTGAGATACCACAGCAGGTTGTCATGGGGTATTAAGGTTCTTGGAGTTGGAAGGGCTTTTCTTTTTCTTTTCTTTTTTTCTAAATTATCATTCATCATGGAGCATATAATGTGAAACTGAAAGGGGACACAATTATTATTGCACTGAGTAAAGGAAGGTTTCATTTTCCGTTGGCTTGGCAATGTTTGTATTGTTATTTCTTTTACCAACTTCGGCAACTAGACAAAACATATACTCTAACAGTCTAAGTCTGACTAAGAAGGCCAGAACCATTATGGAACTGTCAATCTTTATGAAATCCGAATACCAAAGTTATCAAATTTTAAAATCAACACTTGAAAATAAGGATTGTTTTTGAAAACCAGTGCAACTGTTTACATCAAATTCAAAGTATGACTTTCTCTGATACTTGTATTATATGACAGAGATATACTGTGTCCACAGACTCACTCCCACTCCCAGAACAAATGTCACAGACTGGCTGCAATCTGGTGACAGACTTTAGTACTTTAGACATTTGCCCACAAGAATGCAAGTGGTGTCATTATTATATTATAATATTAATAAGAATATTAAGATTCAAGAATACTAAAATAATAAAATATTTTTTAAAGAGTGGCTAAAGTACCTTCACAGGTACATAAAGTCAACAAAGGCATGCTTTTGTTGTTTTTAGAACTAAAACTGCTATAAATTTAAAGAATTCATTTTGATCTATTCTTACTACAACTGTACAACTAGTACAAATTATACAAGTAATACTACATCTGGACATGTGTCAAATGTCTATATTTCTGTGGCCTTTGTCAGTGAGGCTGACACCATTAAGTACTGGTCCATGGATACACTTACACTCAGTTACACCACAGTTCTGGTACTACATCAGTACATGTTCTGCTTTTACTAGTACTACTATTACTAATAGTAGTACTACTACTAGTAAAAGCATTAGTAATTAGTATTTCTACTAAGGTAGTACTAGTGACATAAGAGAACATTTTGTCAGGTTATGCAACTATATCATTATCAGAATCAGTATATATATATATATATATATATATATATATATATATATATATATATATGTCATTGTAAACAGAGGGAACATAAAAAAATAATTATAATTATCAGGGCTCCCATTAGCAAGTATTTTAAAGAGGTCCCTGGGACTCTCAGCTACAATGTTTAGAGGGTCCCTGGCCAGTTTTAAACTAAAGGGTCAAATCCAACAGACTAGTATGAAACGGCAGCTGTGCCGAAGTATTCTGCTTTGCATGTGATGCTATTTGTCCCTTCTACAACTCACTTCTGGTCAGATGGTGTCACTTTCAGTTGTACACTTTCAGGTATGCTGGCTCATTATAGCAGTACTTAATAGGTTTGTTCGAAGGCCTAAATTTGTAGTTCTCCATGCCAGTATTACCCTGGTGGTTAGCAAATAGCAGCCCTGCCAACTCTGTAGATATGTTTTATTAGCGTCCATCTGATACAGTGTTGGTATCAACGGGATTATTAAGTAACTTGTCATGTTTTTAATGCATCCCATGGGACCCTCTAGAGTTACATTCAGTGCACCCTTTTCACTTCTACTTCTACTTCTAGTGCATATGGGATGCACATTTGTGTGTTAATGGAAGCCCTGATTATTAAACAAGAGTACATTTGTTTATGATCATAATAATGATAAGCAAATGGAGAAGAAAAAAAGGCAATACAATGAAAAGCACTAATTTAAAATTACAACAGTACTGATTTAAAGTTGTACAATGAAACATGACAATAATCAAGAAGTAGAACTGATGCATTAAAAATTTGTTTGACAAAAAATACCAGCCATGTACAGATGTGGTCTTTTTACTTGGTACCAAACTAAAACAGCACAAATTCCCATTCCTTCCCTGGAATTTGGAAACACACCATACAATACCTGTAAGTCTTGCCACTATGCCAGCCTTGCTCTTCTTTTTTAAACAAATATAAATAATATTTTAATTTTATCAACAACTTATCGAGTTATTAATTTATTTGCAGTAAAACATAAGTCTAAAGGTAAAACTATCAAATTCAAAACCCGATATTTCCTTCTAATATCTAAAGATCAAATTATGTTGTCTGTAGTATTAGTATTAGATACTATTACAGTATTAGCATCATGCGTTCTGTACTATTACAGTATTTAGTATTACAGCATTAGTTGTTATAGTAAATTAGTATTGTTTGTTCTGTACTATTACTAGTAAAAGTAGTATTACAGTATTAGTATCGCTTGTTCTGTACTATACTACTATTACTCACTGTATTAGTAATAGATTACACTTACAATATTAGCATACTGCTGCTGTCCTCCCTCTGCATTTGCTGTATACAAGTTCTAAAACACATTTGCCACCCTCATGTTTACTAGTACTACATATATAAAAATCCTACTCCTAGTATCCAAACCAGTTTAATAATAATATTATTAATATCAAACAAAACTAAAACAAAATAATTGATAATCTTGAAGGAGACATACACCAGACATTTGATTTTTAACACTGATCTATAATTTAACAATACCCATTTCAGATTTATTTTTAAATGAAAATATTATACACTCCAAAAACAAACAAATACAAATGTATAGAAAAAAAAGAGAAACATTGACTGAATCATGAATGAAAGACAACAATTTCAAATAACTGCTAATGCTATTGGTTTAATTTTTTTACACTCCTGTGCAACAGATCTACCACTGCACCAGCACCACCTTTTCTCTCTCCCCACACATCCATCCACAAACACACACAGACTGTCACAGTGTCAGTGACGAGCCTTTAAGAGTCAGTAGTCAAACTCATCATCTATGCTGCCAACATAATCACAAATCTCATCAAACTCCATTTTGAGCACAAGGTCTCTGTCGGCCAGGATCTGAACAAGGGCACTGCACGAGTCTTTGTCTTTCTTGATAATCCTTCCCAGCAGCCCTTTATGCTTTCCTGCACACAGCATCACATGGGCTGGTTCAGTCTTGGGAATGACAGTCTCCAGCTGTGAGTGCGACAAGCCCTCCAACACTTTACCATCATCTGTCTTACACACAGCACTGTCCACACTCACAACATCCACGACAACTACTTTTTCTTTGTAGTATTTTCCTTTCTTGTAATGTTTGTCCACAATTCTCACTCGTAGGTGTGGCCGCAGCCATGCTGCTACGCTGACAGATTGGCTTGATTTTGATGATGACTCTGCATCTGACTTGTGGTGTTTTGAGCCAGAACTGTCCTTTGAGTCATGTTTTCTTTTCCTCCCATCATCTGCATGTTTTTTCCTGTGTTTTTCTTCTTTGTGACTG
Source organism: Alviniconcha marisindica (assembly GCA_018857735.1). NCBI lineage: Eukaryota > Metazoa > Mollusca > Gastropoda > Provannidae > Alviniconcha > Alviniconcha marisindica. The sequence continues at coordinate 280,796 of JABMCL010000176.1, forward strand.
TGAGACCTATGATCATCATCCCTGCCTTTACTGTTTGGGTCACTATGGAGATCATGTCCATTTTGCTTCGTTTCATCCTCTTTGTATTTGTCAGCTTTTCCTTTGTTCAGATACTTTGAGTATTTTTCATACTCCTTTCTCCCAACTGCTTTGACATTGTACTGTGTCATTGTAACACTCTGGCCACTCAGAGTCAATTTGATGACAGTTCTTGCATTGTCTTCATCAAATCCTTCCACCACACCATACAGATCCTTATGTTTTCCATTCAAGATGACACAGTATGACCCCTTCTTCAACTCAAGGTCTTCTTCTTCCTTCCCAGCATCTTTCTGGTCATTTTTCTTGTCCTTATGAGCCGCTTGACTTCTGTCAGCACCCAAGCCAAGTCCTTTGGGACGTAGATGGGCCTCAACTGGAGCAACCACTTTCCCGGTCTTGCCTATGCCCTCCCCCTCCTTCCATCCCATTCCCCGCAGCATGGCAAATCCAAACTGCTCAATGGGGATCTGTTCATAATCGGCATCGTCAGGTTCATCTGGGCGTAGGCCAACGTCGAGTTTGTCATCTGTTTCAAACCCTTCGGGAACCTTGTTCTGCATTAACAGTGGGATAGCCAAATTTGGGTCAGGCTTGTCTCGATCTTCCCATAACTCATTGTACTTAGCAGTCTCCTCGAGGACTTCCCTGGCGGCTTGTTGATCTAGGTCGTTTGGGTCAATTTCCTTCTTGACGTCGGCCAAACGTTTCTCTGCTCCTTCTCTCCATCGGTTCTTCTTGATGAGTGGGATCACGTAAGGCCCCTTTTCTTTCTGTTTAGGTACAGTGCTGTTAACTTCGTTGCCCTCTAATGACAAAACAAAGTCAGTCTCTGTTTTGTTGTCGTCTACACCTTCACCAACAGCAGATTTACTCAACTTTTTCGTCTCAACTTTCTTTGAAAAGCCGAAAGAGAACGCAGGTCTAGTGCTAGCGTCCGCCATGATGCACACAATGACTAAATTCTACCTTTTAGCACTAGAGAACGATTTACAGTTGTCTCCCTTGGATGAGAAATTACGAAGAAAAGTTGTGTCCCTTGCTGTACATTCGGAGAGGGAGGGAGAGATACTGTTTGGACCAGCAGTATGGCATTAGGCTGGTAAGCAAAATGACCAATATTGCATATATTTTATGACCTCCAGCTATAGCAAATCAGTCGTAGAGCTCGAAGAGGCCAGAACTAAGAAGACACACCATGCAAGCCGTATCAGTGACCGACGGCTGAGGACTGGCAGTTAGAACCGTCAGTGACTGATGATGATGGGACAGATGACAGAATCACAGCCTTTCCCCCAGAACCACCAGGGACTGGAACAACCTGCTCCCTCCTCCCCCACCCAACCCATCCAAGGCCTGCCCCTGACAGCCAAGACCTATCTACTTCGGCCGTCAGGCTTTTCCGGTTACACTGACGGACCCGCGACTGAAGACTGACGGCCTAGCTCCTTTTCATTTGCCTTTTTCTTCTTCCGCAACTCTCCAAAGTGACATAATGGTCAATAGTTCTGATAGTTCGTGCCGAAGGAAGAAGAAGAAGAAGAAGAGAGAGAGAGAGAGCGCACTAACCAGTTGTTTTTGTTTTTGTTGTTGTTGTTTTTTTGTTTGTTTTATATTAACGAGTGTAATGGAATAAGTAATAGTCAATACTTTTCTTCTTCTTTTTTTAATTTTTACGCCGTCCAACCGGCCGCTTCGCCAGGCCGCCGGCACTGAACTGTGACAGTCCAAAACGAAATATCAACTCAATATCAAAACACGACCATGTTAACTACTGACAGACAGACAGACAGAGAGCATGCATGCATATTTGACACATCGAAGAGAGAGGGAGAGAGGATGTCGTAAACCGCCCAGTGCTTGGAGTTGGGTAGGGTACAGGATACAGAGTTACCCATAGTGTTTCTGGAACTACGGTTTACCCTGATCACTTTGATTGTAGACAAAATGCTCGTGGCGCACTATCAGCATAGCTCTGATCACGATCGGAGAGCTGGAAGCAATCCCTCATATCTAACACCACGAATAGAATAGTTAGCCAACAGATGATTTGTTAATCAGCACGACATCGGGGAAGTTACGGCACTCCCTGTGTCCAGGTAAGTCCGGGGAGGGTGCCCATCAGGGCCTTGCCGGCAGCCATGTCCAGCCGCCCTAGCCGACGGCTGTACACCGCATGTGACGCACAGCTGACCACTCGCCTGTCCGTCCCTCCGGACGTCCTCAGGCATGAGGTTAGGACACATGACGAGATCCGGTTACAAATTGTCGACTTTATCAACGTTTTATCGCCTAAAGTGATTCGTGTTTGACGGGGCAGGCAACAGATCGTCGGTTATATCATATTGACATTAACTTGACATTGTTTGTGTCACTGATGGAATGGAATCTTGTTCAGGTGCAGTCACGTAACCCCGTATAATTATAGTTCATCTTTGAATATTCAACGAAAACAAACGAAGCAAAGCAACAATAAAACAAACAAAAACGAAATTCAAATCAGTAGCCTCTCAGTTCCGCCGAAAAAAAGAAAGACTACTGGGCTGAAAACAAACAAACAAACAAAAATGTACACAAGTAGCCTAATACCACCATCAACAAGTACAACAACAAGGATGATAATGATGACGATCGTGATGATGAAGAGGAGGAAGAAGATAAAATCAGTAATGACACTCTTGCTTATCACTATACGTGCAAGCATGTATTAATCCTATCTTCTTATCTTTGTAGAGATTTTTCTCCTAACGTTTGTACCGTCTTTGTGGCGTCTTCGTTTTCTGATTGGCGTGAATGTGAGAGTGAGCGTTCGGCACCATGACACATTCCTTGTGCAGTATTTTGTATGCTTGCAAAATGTGATAATAACATGACAGGGTGTATTAATTTTATTGTTTTCAAACCGATTCAAAACACCACAGGGCTGAAAGAATTCATTGAAGCCTGCTGCCAGTTGGAGCTACTCGCCGTGCAATTTACTACCCTGCAATTTACTACCCTGCAATTTACAACCACGGTACTAAATTTGGTTCCTCACCGAGTAATTCTGTGACTGATAATTAAGACAGCACCGTGAACGGACCTTTACTGGAGAGACTACAAGAAGAAGAAAAAAAGAAAAGAAAAGAGAGAGGTGGATTTAGCTAGTTTTCGACTGACCTGTTTACTGCCGGTTATACACTGCCGGTGTGCTGTGCTGTGTGCTCTGTACAAAAGACAGATTTAGCCGGTTGTTGACTGGCCGCAGCTCAGTGTCATACACTGTTTAGGCTACTGGATGTGTCAGTTATTGACTCCAAAGCGTAACTAACCGAAGCGTAAACAGTTCCTGATTCACAACAACGACGTGTTTTTGTTGTTGTTGTTTTCTGCGTGAAGTGGCGATTTCAGTCGCACCTAAAGTGTTAGAGTCACTTCAGAGCGAGGCAGCGTGACGGAAAACAACACTACGCTCAGATTGTACAAAGTAGCCCTTTACGTGTGTGGGTTTTTTGTTTTGTTTTTGTTTTTCCCTCCATAGAACGAGTCATGGAATGTGTTTAGTGGAAGAAAAGTCAAAAACTGAAGACAACTGGTTGTTGTGAGACTGAAGCGGTCGGTGGGGGAGAACTGGATCCTAGAATTACATGTGTCATAAATCTAATACATATATTATAATCATAGCCTATTTTAGGTAGGTAGTGTTGCTTAATGTCCTCAGATGTCAGTTGACATATTAGGGACAAGCTGTGACCATGCCGAAGCATGGTTCAATATAGCTTTACGTCCACGGAAACCAGAAGGCTCGTTAGGACGGACAGCTCAGGACGGCCACCTCGACTCTCACACAGCTCCTGAACTATGATAGCCTATTTTACATACGAATCTAATAATATATTGTATAGTCTATTTTACATATAAATTTAGTACATATAATTATTATATAGCCTATTTTACATAGAAATCTAATACATATATAGCCTGTTTTACAAAGCATCCTTTATAATCATTGCCTTTCCACTCATCCGCGTCCAGCCCCCCCCACCCCCCCCCCCCCCCTCCCCTCCGTCCAAACCAACCATCTGGATGCATACCAAACTCAACTGCAACTGGTCAGAAACCCGAGCTCTGCTCAATGACAAGTCAATGACATGGCTGATGCAGTTCGATAAATGCCCTGTGTTACAGTCAAGATAACCCCCCCCCCCCCCCCCCCCCCACACCCCCCCCCCCCTCCCCCCCTCCCCGGTGTTACAGCAAGCAGATTTAACACCCGATTTATAAGGTTGCCGTCAGGTCTTCGTCATCATTCAACGCGGAGCTGCTGCAGACGAAGACGGCGGCGGAGGAGTGGTGACTGACGTGTGCACGCTGGACCCAGCACTTGCAGCAGCTTGCCCCAGCATCTCTTCTGTCACCAGGTGAACTTACCGAACTCACGCTAACGTTGCTATAGTGAACTTACTGAACTCACGCTATCGTTGCCATGGTGAACTTACTGAACTCACGCTAACGTTGCCATGGTGAACTTACCGAACTCACGGTAACGTTGCCATGGTGAACTTACCGAACTCACGCTAACGTTGCCATGGTGAACTTACCGAACTCACGCTAGCGTTGCCATGGTGAACTTACCGAACTCACTGACGCTAACGTTGCCATGGTGAACTTACTGAACTCACGCTAACGTTGCCATGGTGAACTTACCGAACTCACGCTAACGTTGCCATGGTGTTGTCAAGTTCTCGCCTGTGATTGTCAGCACTCTGTGAGGAAAAAGACATCCGAACTCTTCACGATCTTCACATTATATTGTCATACTTTTGCTGTTCGCGTGTTACGTGGTACTGTTCAAAACGGCCCCACCATAATATTGGTATTAATGTACCACAATAACAGCATCGTTGAAAACACATACACTATGATTTGTTCATAATATGTGCTACAATAAAACACAGTTTAAAACTCCCAGAATTTTTCGATTTATGTATTACAATTAAAGCATCCAACAGTTTGTTGTTGTTGTGTTGTTTTTGTGAACGCTTTGACAATGTCAGTCTGAGTTGACAGAAACAAAATAACTCGTACATAGGCCACTATTGGCTGCGAGTGATTTGGACTGTATTGCCCGTTCACTGTTACACTGTTCAGTATCAGTGTTGTTATAATTGCACTGCTATGTTCTAAAGCAAGCCTTGTGTGCATGGACGTGAACGTCAGCTCCTTTGGTTGCACTGAGTCAAACAAATTATCTTCACTCCGCTAAATATTTCATCAGTTAACGTGAAAAAGATATCAGCCATTTGGAAATATTTGGAAGAAAATATTTATCGTAAGTTTGAGATTGAGGTTAACCGTGAACGATCCACTGTTCGGTTATAAAGGAAACAGTCAACCCTGTGATACAGTAATCCGATTGATTAATCATCGAACATTATTAGGAGAAAAGTGTCTTGACATATAGACAGACAGTATATTTAACTATTTTATATTTTATTTTAGTATATATAAATTAAGTACACATTTAGAAATCAAATTTCTTTTTGATTATGATCTCAATGTAAAAAGTGTTTTAAAAAAATCGGATTAATTACTGCCGCTGATGCTGCAGATAATCGCAGATCACTCATTTTTTCATTGTTGTTGTTGCTGTCAGCTTTATTCCTTGATTTCTCCTTCAACTCAGTGACTGTCAATAAGGACGCTTTCAGTGGCAGCTAAACTCCTTGTGCGTGTGTCGGTAGGTGTCACTGATTCCAACAGAAACGTCGTGCAGTCCAAGCTGACTTTACCACTAGATGGCGCTGTTGCCACATATCGTTGCCGTTGCCTTGGTGACCACCGCGCTTCACTTCCACCAGGGGGCGTCACAGCTCGCCACTCTGGGCTGTAAGTGGAACTTGGCTCCTGCACGCTGCTTCATGCAGTAGGCATATATATATATATATATATATATATATATATATATATATAAGAGAGAGAGAGAGAGAGAGAGAGAGAGAGAGAGAGAGAGAGAGAGAGAGAGAGAGATCACGGCCAACAGCGTCACTGCCTTGGATTTCAGTAATGAAGACGTTGAGGCTTCTAGACCCTCTCTCTCTGTCTCTGTCTCTGTCTGTCTGTCTCTGTCTCTGTCTCAGTCTGTCTCTCCCGGCTGTCTCTATCTCTGACTCTCTCTGTCTGTGTCTCTCTGTCTCTCTGTGTCTCTCTGTGTCTGTCTCTGTCTGTCTGTCTGTCTGTCTGTCTGTCTGTCTGTCTGTCTGTCTGTCTGTCTGTCTGTCTTCTTCTCTCTCTCTCTCTCTCTCTCTCTCTCTTCTCTCTCTCCTCTCTCTCTCTCTCTCTCTCTCTCTCTCTCTCTCAGTCACACACACACCACACACACACACACACACACACACACACACACACACACACACACACACACACACACACACACACACACACACACACACACACACACACACACACACACACACACACACACACACACACACACACACACACACACACCTGCCTTAACCCTACGCTAACCTTTTGTCCAGTTTTCACCCAGTGTTTGAACAACATCGTGGAGTGCAACAGCCTGGCCAGCGGTCAGTACCCCATGTGCTCGGACTGCGCCATGTTCGCCAAGTGTAACGGCGCGGGCAGTGGCGTGATCACGTGTCCGGCAGGCCTGGAGTATGACATCATCATGGGGGTCTGCGAATACATCGGGCAAGCAACGTGCGGGTGAGTGACGGTAATAATAATGACAACAACAACAAAGTACAACAACAACAACAACAACAATAATACTAATATTAATAACGTGTTATTTTACTGGTATCTTTTATGCAGTCGTAAGGCAAATTTCTATGTTATTCATAGACAACAAAGATTCTGTATTCTGTAATAATAATAATATTAATAATAATAAAGGGGATTTTCTATAGCGCCCAATCTGCTACACAAGGTGGGAGTCCAGGGTGCTTTACAATAACACTAAGAACACACACACGCACTCACGCGCACTCTCTCTGTCTCTGTTTCTGTCTCTGTCTGTCTCTGTTTCTGTCTCTGTCTCTGTCTGTCTGTCTGTCTGTCTGTCTGTCTGTCTCTGTCTCGTCTCTGTCCTGCCACCTGCCCTGTCCCTGCCTCTCATCTTCTCTCTCACACACACACACACACACACACACACACACACACACACACACACACACACACACACACACACACACACACACACACACACACACACACACACACACACACACACACACACACACACACACAACACACACACACACACACACACACACACACACACACACACACACACACACACGCGAATGACACCGCTGTCTATGTACAAACTAAAAAACGTTACCCGAGCGCTTTTGTGTGTTGTTGATTATCATTATTGTTAATTGTTACAGGACAACAAGTCCGACAAGTCCTACAAGTCCAACGAGTCCAACAAGCCCTACAAGCCCGACGAGTCCTACAAGTCCTACAAGTCCAACCAGCCCTACAAGTCCCACAAGTCCAACAAGCCCTACAAGTCCTACAAGCCCAACAAGTCCAACAAGTCCAACGAGTCCTACAAGTCCTACAAGCCCAACCAGTCCAACAAGTCCAACGAGCCCTACCAGTCCAACAAGCCCAACAAGTCCTACAAGCCCTACAAGTCCAACAAGTCCTACAAGCCCAACCAGTCCAACAAGTCCAACAAGCCCTACAAGTCCTACGAGCCCAACCAGTCCCACGAGTCCAACAAGCCCAACAAGTCCAACAAGTCCTACAAGTCCTACAAGTCCAACCAGCCCAACAAGTCCTACAAGCCCAACAAGTCCTACAAGTCCAACAAGCCCTACAAGTCCTACAAGCCCAACAAGTCCAACAAGCCCTACAAGTCCAACCAGTCCTACAAGTCCCATACCCACGCCTACAAGCCAAAAGTTTTACAGCCTTTACATAGTCCAACATGTCTAAAGTTGTGACAGTTGGAGGTGAGTTTTAGCTGGTGACTTATATGGTTCGTGTGTGTGTGTTGTGTGTGTGTGTGTGTTGTGTGTGTGTGTGTGTGTGTGTGTGTGTGTGTGTGTGTGTGTGTGTGTGTGGTTGTGTGTGTGTGTGTGTGTGTGTGTGTGTGGTGTGTGTGTGTGTGTGTGTGTGTGTGTGTGTGGTGTGTGTGTGTGTGGTGTGTGTGTGTGTGTGTGTGTGTGTGTGTGTGTGTGTGTGTGTGTGTGTGTGTGTGTGTGTGTGTGTGTGTGAGAGAGAGAGAGGGAGAGAGAGAGAGAGATGTTGTTTTTTGTTTTTTAAATTTCAGTCGTGAATTCTCATACGAAATTTAGTGAAGACATTTGCAACATTGTTAATGATGAACAAGTAGAATTATCTCCTACTGAGAGTTATTACATCCAGCTACACATCAAAGACTTCAAACTGTATAGGCAATAAAGATAGCACTATAGGCTATTGGTAGCATTGATTATTGCGATAATAATAACTATTGTAGGCTACTAAACAACAGTTATATGTCATCTGATTCTTGTTTTAATTGGGAATAATGGAATCACACACCGACACACACGCTCGCGTGCGCGCGCACGCACACGCACGCACGCACGCACGCACGCACGCACGCACAAGGCGATAGACTCAAAGAAAAGTTTTTAAAAAAAATCCATTGATATTGTCACAAACTATTCCCTCTGAAGATGGCCATACATGTGTCACAACCTAAAACAACGCCGGAATACACATACTGCTACAGGTGTGGGGAAACGGCTGCATACGCTGCTTTCTCTGCCCACCATTAGGCGAACCTCAGGGCTTTCAGCTGAGGAACTCTAACAAACTTCAAACTAATGTTTTTACCCCCCCCCCTTTCCTCCCTCGTGTGTGTGTGTGTGTGTGTGTGTGTGTGTGTGTGTGTGTGTGTGTGTGTGTGTGTGTGTGTGTGTGTGTGTGTGTGTGTGTGTGTGTGTGTGTGTGTGTGTGTGTGTGTGTGTGTGTGTGTGTGTGTGTGGTGTGTGTGTGTGTGTGTGTGTGTGTGTGTGTGTGTGTGTGTGTGTGTGTGTGTGTGTGTGTGTGTGTGTGGTGTGTGTGTGTGTGTGTGTGTGTGTGTGTGTGTGTGTGTGTGTGTGTGTGTGTGTGGTGTGTGTGTGTGTGTGTGTGTGGTGTGTGTGTGTGAGTTGTGGTGTGTATGGTGGTGTGTGTGTGAGTGTGTGTGTGTGTGTGTGTGTGTGTGCATGTGTGTAGTGTCGTGGTGTGTGGGGTGTGGTGTGAGTGCCCGGTGCCTCAAGTGATGACGTCAACTTCGGGTCTGCAGCTTCGCCTGTGTCAGCTCAGCCGCGGGTGAGTGAGCAGTCAATATACTCACTGGGTCGTGCACTGCTTTCGGATGCGTGTGTGTCAGTGTAAGTGTGTGTGTGTGTGGTGTGGTGTGTGTGTGTGTGTGTGTGTGTGTTGTGTGTGTGTGTGTGCGTGTGTGTGTGTGTCTCACCTGCGGTGAGTTAAAAACAAATATAAAAAAACAACATGGTTTGTGTTAGGTGACAGTAATGTGTATCTTCGTTGCAGGGTACTTTTTAGGGTACAACAAACAAACAAACAAAATAAAAAACAACAACAACAACAAACAAACAACATAATAACGAAATAGAAAAAAAAATTGACTTCTCATACAAGTTGCAGATTCTTCCTTTTATTGTTTTTATCGATATCAACAAGAATTTAAATTTTTTGTCGTCTACAAAAAGATGTTTGCACTGACATTTTGCATTGTTTTGTGTTGTCTAATTAAAACCATCGTTCTTTTGGACCGCTTCTTTGTTTTGATCTTGTTTCAGAACACTAGCAGTCATTATTGTTTTAGATTTTTTCTCTTCTTTTTTTCCGTGTGAGTAGTTTTGTATTATCAGCCTGACGAGAGAAATACTGTTAATATGCCTTGGAGTCTGATGTGCTGCTACAAGAAATGTTGTATGTGCCTGTATGTGATTGGTTGTAAATTAATGTTGTCTGTGCCTGTATTGGCGGAATCGCAATGTTGCAATTTCCAGTCTATTCTGCCTGCTCTGTTGTCCTAATGTATTATGCAGTTCCAGTGTAGTATTCTGTCCAGTCTATTCTGCCTGTTCTGTTGTCCTAATGTATTATGTTGTTCCAGTGTAGTATTCTGTTCAGTCTATTCTGCCTGCTCTGTTGTCCTAATGTATTATGTTGTCCCAGTGTAGTATTCTGTCCAGTCTATTCTGCCTGCTCTGTTGTCCTAATGTATTATGTTGTTCCAGTGTAGTATTCTGTCCAGTCTATTCTGCCTGCTCTGTTGTCCTAATGTATTATGTTGTTCCAGTTTAGTATTCTGTCCAGTCTATTCTACCTGCTCTGATGTCCTAATGTGTTATGTTGTTCCAGTGTAGTATTCTGTCCAGTCTATTCTGCCTGCTCTGTTGTCACAATGTATTATAGTATTCTGTCCAGTCCAGTATGCCTGCTCTGGTTTCCCAGCAAATTATATTGTCCCAGTGTATCATGTTGTCCCAGTGCATTATGCTGTCCAGTATAGCCTGTTATGTCTGCTCTGTTGTCCAAAGGCATTATGTTGTATATTATGCTGCTCTATTGTCCCAGTGGATTATGTTGCCCCAGTGTGTCACGTTGTCCAATCTGTTGTGTCACCTCCTTTGTCCCGATGTATTATGTTGCCCAAAATATTTTGTTGTCCCAGTGTATTTTGTTGTCCCGGTGTATTTTATGACATCAACGGGTCTTTTCCAACGGGAAACTAAGGTCGTTGTAACCAGACTGACTAACCCTCAGTTTTGTTTCTTCACAACTGTAACACAGAGAGGACAGCGCTGCCAGACTGACTAACCCTCAGTCTTGTTTTTCTTCTTTTTCAGAACTACACCATAGAGAGGACAGCGCTGCCAGACTGACTAACCCTCAGTTTCTTTTTTCTTTTTTTTCTTTTTCAGAACTACACCATAGAGGACAGCGCTGCCAGCAAGACTGGCAGAGAGAGGACGTGTCGATGAGAAGAATGACAATGAAGCTGGTGTCTAGCTGGAATGTGGACCCCCCCCCCCTCCACCCGCCCCCCTCCACCCGCCAGCCTACAGCGATCGCTCACAACCACCAATATATATATATCTCTAAAGTGGCCACACACAAAAAGACAGAGAGAAAAACAACAATAAACAAACAAACAAACGAACAAAAACAAACAAACAAAAACAAACAAACGAACAAAAACAAACAAACAAACAAAAACAAAACAAGAAAGACAAGGCATACACTTAGGCAGCAGTTTGTCGAGTGAATCTTAATGTAATAATTTGTATGTTTGTTTACTTTTGTTTCTTTTCTGGCTCTTAGCGGTCAGTTAATGACATACCAGATGAAGTAATGGTTTACTTCGATACGCGGTATTCATTATTTACTGGTTTGATCCGGTAAGTCACTGCCAACGATAATTATAGACAAAGAAAGTCATTGATGTACATTGTGTTTTCTGGGGGTCATATGCACTAATTTATCCAGTGAGTCTTTCTGTATTGAGCTCTGTGGAGGATTCATATCGACCAGTGGATTAAACGTTGAACAAATAAAACGACTGATTATCTTGAAATTCAGTGTTGACTGATTTGGGCTAGTAAGCGGTTTGTTGTTGTTGTTTGTTTTTCGGTAATTTTTTATATATAAATGTGTATTATTTCACTTCCTATGTTGTTTCTAGTTCTCCATTTGTTAATTATTATCTCGATGTTTCCATGGGTCTGGTTTTGTTCTTTTGTTATCTAGTTTTATTCATTCATTGTTTGATTACTCATTTGTTGTCAAAAAGATTGACTAATTCTTAGGACTATGATTTCCTATGATGTTATTTATAATTTACAGTCTCGTCAGTACGCGCACGTTCTCATTTTTAGTTTCATTTGTTTGTCATTATAGTTATTCCGTCATCTACACGGTGCGAGGGTTTTATTGTCACTGGGACCCGTTTACTGCTTGCTGCTGTAACGATAAGAATCAGTTAGTCAGACTAAATTATGAGAGAGAAAAAAGTCAGACTTGTCATTGTCTCAAGCGTGCATGCAGTCAGCAGACGCTGAGCTGAAAGATTTGTGTACACGTCAAATAAGGAGAAACAACAAACAAACAAACAACAACAAAAATGGAGTTAAGCAGAGAAAGCCGGGAGTGGTTCTTTCAGATGCAACAGAAAATATATTTATCCAAGTAGAGCAGAAAGTACTCTTTGAAACTCGTTTTAGTTTAACACAAAGCTCAGTAGATATTATCTCATATTTTTGATTCATTGGTCGGTGTCTTCTTCAAAACAAAATAATACATTATCTGTTCATTTGTTTGTTTATCAAATGAATCTATAGCTATTGACTCAATAGCGTATGCTTACGTTTATTTATCCTGTAAGAATTATTTGTGCTCCATCTGAAGAAAAAGAAGGAAAAAAAGTGTGAGAAACGAATCAGACTTATGTCGATGGATCGGGTTAATGTTTACCCCGAAGTTATCAGCTGAGCTTTGTATCACAGAAACATGCACTCGGGCCTTCCCGTCCCGCCACCCCACCCCTTTCAACCTCCAAATTCCTTTACACGCTCATTCCAGTGCTTAAAAGACTTGTACAGAGAAAACTGCATGAGTCTTGGGAGGGTATCGCTTGTATTAAAAACAACATGCCAAGTGAAAATTAGGCCACAACAGGATTCTTGTAAAGGTTTGTATGACGATGGTGTTTTTGTTGCTGTTATTGCTGCTGCTGCTGCTGCTGTGCTTGGCCCTGCTCAGTTTAGTTTGACGGAAGTGGGATGTGCCGGTGGGTCTTTAACTAACCAGGACGGGTTTGTTTTCTTATGATGCCGCCTTCATTTTGAGAGAGTGTACGGGTAAGTAAACACGGTGCTTAACGTGCACACAAACCAGAAACTTATCAGGGACGGGGAGAAGGGGGTACAGAGGCGGATGGAAAAGAGGGAGATTATATACCTGTCGCTACACTGTCACCACCTGAATGACTTTTGCATTAAGATGGGCAGCGACGAGAGCCATTTTTATGTTTCGTTAATTGTGAGGGACAAAGTCACAAGAGAGTATCCACAGACCACACTTTTGAAGAGAAAGGAAAGCCGAAGCGGATTCGAACCGAGGTCCCTCTGCTTGCCAGCCTAACGCCAACTGTACGGTGGTCGTGGTCAGACAATGAGCTGGTCAAACTGTACACAGTGCATCGGTGTTGCCTTCTCCCTTTCTTGTCACTGGTACATTGGACGTACACGATGATGTTATGCATGCATTTACATGTACTTGGAATTATTAAATACAACTTACAGCAGTGCTGAACAAAGTGTGTTTCTTTTCGTGAACGAGTGAAAATGATCTTTTACTCTGAAGGTTGAATGTAGGCAAATGACGAATCATACGCTGTACACTCGCACGCACGCACGCATGCATGCGCGCACATACATCCACCCCCTTCTCTCTCTCTCTCTCTCTCTCTCTCTCTCTCTCTCTCTCTCTCTCTCTCTCTCTCTCTCGAGCACACGCATAAGCACTATTTAGATATAACAAACGTCTGGACTGACATAATGATTTGTCCCAGAGTCTGCTAGTTCTCATAAGCACTATTTAGATATAACAAACGTCTGGACTGACATAATGATTTGTCCCAGAGTCTGCTAGTTCTCATAAGCACTATTTAGATATAACAAACGTCTGGACTGACGTAATGATTTGTCCCAGAGTCTGCTAGTTCTCATAAGCACTATTTAGATATAACAAACGTCTGGACTGACGTAATGATTTGTCCCAGAGTCTGCTAGTTCTCATAAGCACTATTTAGATATAACAAACGTCTGGACTGACGTAATGATTTGTCCCAGAGTCTGCTAGTTCTCATAAGCACTATTTAGATATAACAAACGTCTGGACTGACATAATGATTTGTCCCAGAGTCTGCTAGTTCTCATAAGCACTATTTAGATATAACAAACGTCTGGACTGACATAATGATTTGTCCCAGAGTCTGCTATTTAGATATAACAAACGTCTGGACTGACATAATGATTTGTCCCAGAGTCTGCTAGTTCTCATAAGCACTATTTAGATATAACAAACGTCTGGACTGACGTAATGATTTGTCCCAGAGTCTGCTATTTAGATATAACAAACGTCTGGACTGACATAATGATTTGTCCCAGAGTCTGCTAGTTCTCATAAGCACTATTTAGATATAACAAACGTCTGGACTGACGTAATGATTTGTCCCAGAGTCTGCTATTTAGATATAACAAACGTCTGGACTGACATAATGATTTGTCCCAGAGTCTGCTAGTTCTCATAAGCACTATTTAAATATAACAAACGTCTGGACTGACGTAATGATTTGTCCCAGAGTCTGCTAGTTCCAGCACAACCTTTTCGCTCCCATGGTTGACTGCATGTCACAGTTCAGTGACGTCGCCCCGCCCTTCCAGTACCTGTGTGTGTGTGTGTGTGTGTGTGTGTGTGTGCGTGCGTGTGTGTGTGTGTGTGTGTGTGTGTGTGTGTGTGTGTGTGTGTGTGTGTGTGTGTGTGTGTGGTGTGTGTGTGTGTGTGTGCGTGCGTGCGTGCGTGCGTGCGTGCGTGCGTGCGTGCGTGCGTGCGTGTGTGGGGTGGTGGGGGTGGGGGGAGCGAAGGGTAGAAACCTGACTTCATGACAAACGGTAACTCCCCCCCCCCTTCCCACACACACCAGTGAGCCGTGTCAGTATCTGTCCAAAGTGATTTCAAGTTCACGCTGTGACGCATGCACAGCGTAGACCTACTCCACGGCTGTCTCTGGTCAGTAGGCGCGGTACGCAATGCTCTGTGATAACGGGTTTCCTCCCCCCCCCCTTCTTTCTTTCTTCTTCTCTTTCTCTGGCACCACAAAGCGAGACGCCGACGACAATGCCGCACACTGCGAGGCACCTCCAAAGTGCCTCCAAAGTGCAATGACAAACGACGTCGTCCGCACCAAGAAAACGGGTATGAACAGGTGACACAGGCGCGCGATAAAATCATCTGGAAAAAAACCCGATTAGCTGAGTGGCAGACTACACTTAAATTTGTCTCCAGCAAAGGTGAACCGGCTTGGCCCAGCGGTCAGGCGATAGGTGAACCGGCTTGGCCCAGCGGTCAGGCGGTAGGTGAACCGGCTTGGCCCAGCGGTCAGGCGGTAGGTGAACCGGCTTGGCCCAGCGGTCAGGCGGTAGGTGAACCGGCTTGGCCCAGCGGTCAGGCGATAGGCTGGTGAGCGGACGACGTCGGTTCGATTCCCCGCCTCGGCTCTCCTTTCTCTTCAACAGTTGTGGCCTGTAGATACTGTCTTGTGACTTTGCCCCTCACAATGAATGAAACGTTAAAGTGGCTCTCGTCACTGCCCATCTTAATGCCGAAATCATTGTGGTGGTGATGGTGTAGTGTTAGGTATAGTTTCCTCTGTCCACAGCTCCTGGGATATCGGTCCCCACCACTTCCTTTCCGGAGACGTTGTGTGTGTGTGTGTGTGTGTGTGTGTGTGTGTGTGTGTGTGTGTGTGTGTGTGTGTGTGCGTGCGTGCGTGCGTGCGTGCGTGCGTGCGTGCGTGCGTGCGTGCGTGCGTGTGCCAATCACGTCAATGTGAGGCTTTTGTTCGGAAGAGCATGCATCCATCCAGTATACCTTTCACTCATGCTTCTTCGCGTAATCAAGTTACATATGGTAGTTTAATCCATCATTATATGAAGAACCTACAGACCCCCCCCCCCCCCCCCCCCCACCACACACACACACACACACACACACACACACACACACACACACACACACACACACACACACACACACACACACACACACACACACACCAATACTAGTACTAGTTCCATATATCAAAAATGCACACATTCACCAACTCCTACAAGACTATCGTGCAGAGAGAGAGTGAGAGTTAAATAAGTCGAACGAAGGAACGGGTCAAGAACAAAGCCCCCAACCAGGCGCCTTTGGCCACGATCTGACAGTTGACGGTAGGCAGGGAGGGAAGGGAGGGGCACGGCGAGCCTCTGTTGACACTGGGGTTTGATCGACGTGGGATCGATACGACAGCAAGCGGCTGGCGAGGGAAGTGTAACCTGTCTGAGTAACGCTGCTGGGTCGGCCTTCAGTGCAGACCTGTGCAGGTGACGTGATTCAGTTCCCTGCTGAGTTTGGGCCGTGTGCACAGTAGGTCAGCACACTACCACCGCTACGGCTACCTCCCAGTGAGGAAGACATTGTGACTGGCGATTCCTGAAGCGTGATTTCTTTGCAGGTGCTGTGCTTTGTTCTTTACTGCGGGGCTTGTCGGTTACACGAAGCATTTTGCCAAATAGCGGAGTTGGTACCCTGTGTAGCGTGCAGGTAGCTGTGGACTGAAGAGTGTCATGACCAGGATTAGATAGGTGATAGGTGTCGTGTGAGGGTGATACCTGTTTATCTTTGTCACGGTACTCCGTTTACTTCTTGTGTCGCCACAGTGAGCGAGCAGGTAAATCTCTCTCTCTCTCTCTCTCTCTCTCTCTCTCTCTCTCTCTCTCTCTCTCTCTCTCTCTCTCTCTCTCTCTCAGTGTGTGGGCACTCGCGCGTGCTTGCGTGTGTGTTTGTATAAGACAGTGTGTGTGTTGTTTGGATTGAGCAGCTGTGTGTGGTGTTGTGTTGGTGTTGTGTGTGTGTGTGTGTTGTGTAGTGTGTGTGTTCGATGTGTGTGTGTGTGTGTGTGTGTGTGTGTGTGTGTGTGTGTGTGTGTGTGTGTGTGTGTGTGTGAAGCTTAACATAATTTTCAGTTATGATCATGTTGATTGGCAGTCTATGACTCGTAACTGCGACTTCTTAGTACATGCTTATCATCAGTGCTTTTAGACTTTAGAACGCATGAACACTTTGCCCACACACAACTAATGCAGAACTGTGTATACTCCCATTGATCTCACTGTCTGACCTGCTTAAGTATATATCGTGGCTAAATGGTTTCAGTCTCACCCAAAGCAAAACGCGAATCGTTTCATCGTGTTCCGTCGAGTGGAGAGTCAGTGAAGAGAACAGGCAGGTAGTGGCTACTGACCCCAACTAGTCCGCTACAGCTGCTGTCTGCAGGCTACACGTCAGAGAGCTGTCACTGGAACAACTCCACAGACCAGACTCTTTTTTTCTTCTTCTTTTTTTTTTGGCCACAGGCAAGCGCGGCGAGCAGGAGGACACTTTCGTTCGCTTCAGTGACCTTGAGCGTTATTGTCTGAATTAGCAAACTGTGACCAGTACTGTGGCCTGTACCTGCCCTCGTGTCCAAAGGAATCCTCACATCAAGTTTCATGTCAATAGGTTGGACGGGTCGACTACCAAATGATGGCACACACACACACACACACACACACACACACACACACACACACACACACCACACCACACACACACACACACACCACACACACACACACACCACACCACACACACACACACACCCACACACACACCACACCACACACACACACACCACACCACACACACACACACACACACAGAGGGTCGGTGCTGTTATGTAAGGAACTTATCCTGGCTGAAAATAGCAGTCCTCACATAACCATGCAGTGCATAAGAACAGTTTAACGCAGCTTCGGCTGGCCCTCGGATGACGACTAAGAGCTTCTGGTCGTGTACCGTAACCACCCCACGTCACACGCTGCACCCGGCTGTTGCCCGTGTCCTCCGCTTGCTTTACACTGAACCTAACTGGGTGGTCTCGTAGTTGTGTTCATAGGGGTTTTGTTCTTGTTCAGCACCATGTGTGGACGTTAAGCACCATGTTTACTTACTTACTTACTTACTTACTTACTGTTCTTGTTGAACAAAGCATGTTTACAAGAGAGAAAGGATAGGTTTAAGACACAATCTTTGCGTATCTCGATAGGTAAACACTAGATGTCATCTACACTGGTAGAGGTATTTAGCGTCTCTCTTTAACCTTACTCAGCTAATGCCACCCGATAATGTTCACTCAAGAGTTTTGTCAAGCGCAAACATTTTTCAACAGACTGTATTTTATTTTTATTTTTATTTTTAACGCAGAAGAAGAAGAAGAAGAAGAAGTACACCTAATCTGTGTGCTCTTTATTCTCGATCAATACAATCAGTGTGTCGAATCAATGTTTTGAGCATATATACAGAGTTATGACGACCGCTTTTGTATTGTTACTGGAACTACTTACGCGTCAGTGAAGCCAGTAATGAAGTCGGTACGCCAAGAGGCCCTGGCTGATTCCCTTCTCAGTACTGTTCCTCTGGTGTTGCAGGTTATGGCACACAAAGGAAAGGCGACGGTAGGCCATGAACAAATCTCTGTCTGTCTGTCTGTATCTCTGTCTGTCTGTCTCTGTTTTTCTGTCTACACGTATCTCTGTCTGTCTGTCTCTGTTTTTCTGTCTACACGTATCTCTGTCTGTCTGTCTCTGTCTGTCTCTGTTTTTCTGTCTACACGTATCTCTGTCTGTCTGTCTCTGTCTGTCTGTCTGTCTGTCTCTGTCTGTCTCTGTTTTTCTGTCTACACGCATCTCTATCTGCCCCCCTCCTCTCTGTTAGTCTCAGATCTCTCTCCCTCTCTTTCCCCATCTCCCCCTCTCTGTCAGTGTCTCTGTTTCTCTGGGTGCGTAACTCTGTCTGTCTTCTGTCTGTCTGTCTGTCTGTCTTTCTCTCTCTCTCTCTCACTCTCTCTCTCTCTCTGTGCGTATCTCTGTCTGTTTATTTCTCATCTCTGTCCTTTCTGTCTGTCTGTCTATATCTCTTTCTCTCTCTCTGTCTCTCTCGTAATGCAGTATTTGAAGCATTCAAGCATGGCATGCACTCACTGTTGTGCTTCCTCGACTTTCAAACGTTGATCCACTTTAACACACAGGACCGGAAATCGAGTGAAACCGGCTGTGTGTCGATAGCTTATTCCATTCCTGTCAACACCACCATCATTCCTTCCGTTTCCCGCGGACTTTCTGCGGGCTATCTTTGTGTGATATGTGTGATGGCTATGACGCTTTTCCCCCCGTGTGCAGTCCCCGAATAGCCAGTAGCCAACTTTGTGTGATCTGTGTACGGTTCTGATGTTCCTCCGATTTGCCCCCGTGTGCAGTCCCCGAATAGCCAGCAGCCAAACGGTGTGTGCTGTGTGTTCAAACGGTTGTGAGATGTTGTATTGGCCCCCTTGCAGCCCCCAGAGAACCAGCAAGTGAACAGTGTGTGTGCTGTGTGAACGGTTGTGAGATGTTGTGTTGGCCCCCTTGCAGCCCCCGTAGAACCAGCAAGTGAACAGTGTGTGTGCTGTGTGTTCAGACGGTTGTGAGATGTTGTGTTGGCCCCCTTGCAGCCCCCGTAGAACCAGCAAGTGAACGGTGTGTGTGCTGTGTGTTCAAACGGTTGTGAGATGTTGTGTTGGCCCCCTTGCAGCCCCCGTAGAACCAGCAAGTGAACGGTGTGTGTGCTGTGTGTTCAGACGGTTGTGAGATGTTCTTTTGGCCCCCTTGCAGCCCCCGGAGAGCGGGATGAACGTGGTGGGCCAGGGACTGCAGGGCCGGGGGGAGGGGCAGCAGCAGAAGGAGGGGGGCGGGGCCGAGGAGGTCGCTGGGCCCGTGCTCGTGCCCTCTGCCGGCGTGTCCGTGGCCTGGTGCAGCCAGCCCAACTCTCCTAAAGACTTCGCTATGGTGGACCAGGTGGGTCACTGTGCTGGGAGCTGTAAATCATGTGTCTGCAGACTTTGTGGAGTTAGTGCAGCCTAGAGCGGTCAGGCCAGACTCGTGGAGTTAGTGCAGCCTAGAGCGGTCAGGCCAGACTTGCGCCGCCAGGTTACGGTGGGCGAGGTGGGTCACTGTGCTGGAAGCTACGTGTGTGCAGGTCTGTGTAGTTATTGCAGCCTAGTGCGGTCAGGCCAGACTTGTACCGTCACGTTACGGTGGCCGGATCAGCGGGAAGGGGAACTGACCGAGGAGTGCTGAGACCTGGACCTTGGCCGGCGATGGGAGCGGCGGTGAGTAAGGCCTCCACTCGGCGGCGAGTGAGGTACAAACGCAGGGCATGCAGGAGGCGGCACGCGACGGATGTGTCTGTTTGAATCGGCCACAGGTACATGCTGCGGTCGGACTCTGCACTAGCAAGACGGAGAAGTCTGTGCATTCCTTAAGCTCTCCTGCACGGCCGCGACAGCGCAAGCCTGTTTTCTGTTTCTCTTTCGCGCAGTTTCCCCCAGTATTATGTCCCAGTTAATGGCCTCCCACACGCCCCTTCCCCAGGTGATGGCGGTCAACCGAAGCCTGGTGCAGCAGATCGACACGCTGAGGCTCCGCCTGCAGGTGGACACGCGTCACCACGACGCCTCGCGCAGCGCCCTGCAGCAGCTGGGCGAGGACAAGCTGAAGGAGAAGGAGACGCGCATCGACGAGCTGAAGGGCGAGCTGCGGCACAAGGAGCAGGCGGTCAAGGCGCTGACGGACGAGAACCACCAGAAGCGGTCCGAGATCCACAGTCTGCAGCACACCATCAACGCCCTCAAGGAGGACGTGGAGGTCTCCAAGACCTACGTGGAAGAGATCCAGGACAGTCTGCACGTCCTGCAGGTAATCCCCAACAAGTCTAGCTCTTTCGTCTCACCAGACCTTCAAGATTGATGGCGGAGAACATTCAGGACAGTCTCCTCATCCTCAAGGTAATCGCTAACAAGTCTGTTGTCTCTCAGGAAACTTTCAATATTGCTGATGGATGACATCCAGGACAATCTCCAGATCATCCGGGTAATCGCAATCGCTTGGCAATCGCTTGATTGTCAAGTGGATTTTGATGTTGATAATGTACAGCGCCGTGAGGTGGTAAATGTTTACGGGGTGTAGCGCTACACAAGAGTTATTATTATAAGTCTGTTCATTTCTCTCATGAAACTCCCAAGACTGCCCACTGAACGTCACCTACGCCTTGAACCCGAAAGACATGATGTAGGATGCACCGAGTGACACCAGGACAGTTTCCACAACCTCCAGGTAATTCCCAACAACTATGTTGTCTCTCATGAACTTTCCAGTCTGCTGGTGAAAGACATCATCCGCTGGAACGCCCGCTGTGCCTTGAAGCCACAGGACATAGAGGTAGATGAAATCCAGGACAACCCCCCTCCACCCCCCCTCCCCCCACCTCCATGCCACCCTTTAGAAGTCTATTGTCTCTCGTGAAACTTTCAAGACTGCTGGTGGATGACATCTAGGACAGTCTTCACATCTTCCAGGTAACGTGCAGCAAGTCCGTTGTCTCTAATGAAACTATCAAGGTTGCTTGTCTCTCGTAAGATGCTGCAGATTGCTCGCTATACATATCACAGCCTTGCGTGAAGCCCGCACAGGACTCATAGGCCCCAAAGACCACGTGGACGACGTCCAGAAGAACCCCATCCGTAACTGTAGTGTGTGTCGGTCTGTGTGGACAGGTCCAAAAGAGCCCTGTACTGTCCGTAACTGTGGTTTGTGTCGGTCTGTGTGGACAGGTCCGAAAGAGCCCTGTACTGTCGGTAACTGTGGTGTGTGTCGGTCTGTGTGGACAGGTCCGAAAGAGCCCTGTACTGTCGGTAACTGTGGTGTGTGTCGGTCTGTGTGGACAGGTCCGAAAGAGCCCTGTACTGTCGGTAACTGTGGTGTGTGTCGGTCTGTGTGGACAGGTCCGAAAGAGCCCTGTACTGTCGGTAACTGTGGTGTGTGTCGGTCTGTGTGGACAGGTCCGAAAGAGCCCTGTACTGTCGGTAACTGTGGTGTGTGTCGGTCTGTGTGGACAGGTCCGAAAGAGCCCTGTACTGTCGGTAACTGTGGTGTGTGTCTGTCTGTGTGGACAGGTCCGAAAGAGCCCTGTACTGTCCGTAACTGTGGTGAGTGTCGGTCTGTGTGGACAGGTCCGAAAGAGCCCTGTACTGTCCGTAACTGTGGTGTGTGTCGGTCTGTGTGGACAGGAGGAAAAGGAGAAGCTGGAGTCGGGAGCGGCGTACCAGGAGAAGGAGGACCTCATCCGGCGGCTGAACAAGGAGGTGTCGGAGATGCGCAGCAACCTGAGCAAGCTGGAGCGGGAGCTGGCCAAGGCCAAGGAGGTCATCTCCGCCCAGGGCAGCAAGCTCCGGCTGCTGGACCACGAGAAGCACAACATGCACGTGAAGTTCAAGGACGAGCTGGCACGTGCTACACAGACCATGCGACACGAGGTGGAGAAGATGCGAGAAGTGAGTGAGTTACTTGTGCGTCACCGAGTTGGAGCATCAGTGGGGTCATCAGCCTGCTTATCACTCTGGGCATTTGATCGTCAGTTTGGCCCGGTATTAATTGTTTGGTTATCAGTTTAAAATCAGCATTAGTTTGGTTATCAGTTTAAACATCAGCATTAGTTTGAGCATCAGTTTGCTTATCAGTTTGAATATCATCATCAGTTTGGACATGAACATCAGTTTGATTATGAACCCCAACGTCAACCCCTTTCGTAACCATTTTACCGGTCACGCATTTAAAGAGGTGAACACTTGTTAAGGGTAAGGGGGGAAGGCCGAGGGGGTGGGGGTGGGGGTAGACGCGGGGTTTCACCGTTTTTGAAAATACGATGCCCCAGCACACTTTGTTGGGCCGCACCAGAGATACGAGAGTGAAACACCGACTGCTGTACCGCTGTGTGCAGGTGATGCGGGGTCAGTGGGAGGAGATGCGCGTGCTGCGGCAGCAGAACGAGGGCATGCGCAGCGACATCAAGGAGATCAAGGACATGCTGCTCGGGGAGGCCGGGGCCGAGCCGCTGGGCCCCACCTACAACATGGGGGCGCTGAAACCCTCGCTGCCGGCCCTCACCAACGGCTCGCGCCGGGGTCTGGCGGCCGGCAGGAAGAAGCCGCTCGGCTGATGCCGCAGCCAGCTTCCTGGGCTGCGGGTGTACGTGCATCTTCTCTCGCCGGAAGCTGGCGCGCTTGAGTGCGTGTCCGCCATTGCTTGGTTTGCTCCGATCGCCTGCACGGGGTTTCAAGGCTCGGATCTTGGACTGACCAGGAGGTACGCTGACCTCCCGCCATGCAAACATTCCAAGGTGCAGAACTACGTTTTGGACTGATTGAAAACGGATGCCTTTGTGTGTGTTGTCTGCAAATTCTAGATATGTGTGGAGTTGAGAGGCTGTGTCGTTGTATGGAGTGTGTGTGTGACGTGACTACTGGATCCCTACCGCCTTTTTTAAGACGCTGCTGCACAAACTTGTTGACGCGACCGGCTACCCACCTGAGTGAGATTCTGGCTGCACGAAACTGGATCATTCCTACCACGAGGACGGTGCTGACGTCACAGGCGCCGCTCGCCATTTTTGCACGCTCCAGCCTCGCGTTCGATCTCATGACCCTGCGTGACCTACTTCGTCAAGCAATAGTCACCATACGTATCGACTGACAGTCCTGCGTGGTGATCGATAGTCCCACGTAGCGATAATAATAAAATCTGAAACAAAGTTGACTGGCAGCGGTCAGAAATAAAGAACCAAACACACAAAATAACACCATGTCGCAGACACTCCCAATGTCAAAACACGCTTTGTTCTACCTTCATTGCTTGCATTATTTTTGTGTGTGTACCATCATTTTGTTCCCTGCCTTGACGAAGGCATCTCTGCCCAAACTTCACATGGTTTGCTTTGTCCAATTATTGGCTTTTTTCCTTTTTTTCCCTTTTGGTATGCATTGACGTGGGAAGTTATTTTTTAAATTTCAACAGCCCTGTTTTACAATAATCATGCAGTGAATAGTCATGTCAGATGAACTTGAAGTTGCTATGTATTTGAGAATCAGTTGGTCTACGTTTTAGACGAGCTGATTCAACTATTGTTTGACATGTTTCACCAGACTAAAGCCTTTTTGTTCTTTTTTTGTAAATCAAACAAAATTGTTTTTTTAATGGAACAATGCAATTTTGCATTGTGATTGTCTCATTAAAGCATACTTTTTAACCTTGTGTGTACTTCAATCCTTTTCTGAAAGCTGGCAGCCAACTCCATTCCCATTTCTCTTTTTTTAATGCAGTCAGACAAATAACAGTATTCAAAGGAAATGATCACCTGTTTCTATTTTACCTCATATGCAGTAACCGCCACCCCACCTCCCACCCCCTCATATTTTCACAAAGATGGGGTGATTTTGCTTCACACCTTCACAGGATTGGGCTATAGGTATAGTATAGTGCCCATGGGACTACCATCGCACAGGACTATTGGTCACAGAACTGTTGCCATGTAGGATTGGACTGCAAAGGAAACGTTCAGGTTCACAGTTCCGTCTTCCAGCTGGACGTTAAATTTGCCACATTTGTTATGTGTGTGTGTAAATATATATATATGTGTATGTGTACTTTTGCTTAAATCCCTTTGAAAGCACAGACAAAACTGTGTGATAACTTACTGCTGTGATATTTGTATATATATAATTTTATTCACTTTGGTGTGTTTGAAGTCTGACCCAATTTGAATGTCTTGATTATTAAATCAAAACTGTGGTTTGATAAATTGCATAGATATTTTTTTCCATTCCAATGCAAGAGTGTGTGCAATTGAATATATTGAATGAATGTACATTTTACTGGTGCATACATTTTTTAAACACAAAGTAAAGGAAACATGTTATGTAAGAAGAAAGGCTGACACGTCCCACATGAACAAAAATCAAAATGTATACACACAGATTACATCTTAGGGCAAAGCTCTTCCATTTTCCATTTCTTCTAAGTTTTAAAACCATGGTAATAGAAACTGTTTCCTTTGGGTAAAAGATGCAATCACTACAACTCAGTGTAGTACTGGCATGAGAAAACACATTTTTTTGTGCCAAGTTTACTTAGGTTATAGTTACATAGTTATATAAATTGTTACACACACGCATGCACGTGTGCGCATACACACACACACACAAGCATGTATATTATATATATGAGTACACAAACACAGAAAAACTCAAATAAACATGGATTCGATTTATTCCCATCCTTTATCATCACATGACACGTTCATTATTTCAACAATATCTCTTCTCATCTTTCACAAACCATGCACACACTTTTCCATTTGCACATCACCGAATTATGTGTAGTAGAAACTTGCTCCTCACTGCCCTATTCTGCTTGATCTTAGTTCTTACTCTGATCTGAAACACAACAAGGCCGAGAGTACTTGGGTTTATGCTAGCTTTACGTCTCTCCAAATTTCACAAGTTCCAGTTTCCTTTTGACGTTTTGTGTGGTAATTCTCAACAGTAATTAAAGAAAATACATTTGACAAAATAGTGTCAAATATTGCAGACCTATGAACTATGCTGACTAATGCGAAGAGAATGAAGTAACCCCACCATGATGGAAAAAGCAAGGTTTGTTTATGTTCCAGCTACACTGCAGAAAGTCTATGCTTATGCACACTGCCAAAGCATAAAATGAATACTAATGATTTGCTCAATTAACTGGAGAATGACAGCCACCATCCTTCATCAAGCTGGTGTGTACAGCAGCCAATGTACAGCCAGCTTCAACCAGAACACTGAGTGGGATCGATGCAACCTGATGGCACCATGGGCTAATAATAAAAAATAATAATAATGGAAATTTGTAAAGCACCTACCCTGCAGCTCAAAGTGCTGAACAAGTATTCTGGACTGAAGCTACATACAGTTTGGCCATGCAGCTTGGCTGAAATGGATGGACGTGCATGTTGCAGTACCCGAAAACAAAACTGACAACTTGCTACCCAATGTCAGCTCAAACACAGCCTAGAACGCTCTGTATCACCATCAGGGCCTGGTTCATTATTTTGGGGGGAGAGTGATGGCCCAAAAGCAGTCTAGGCACAGTTCAATAAGACTTATGATCAAAGTTTAATGATGAGAGTCGGACACTTTCACTGAACCACAACTGCTGCTAACTCTGAAGGCCTGACGTAGCAACCAGCAACCTAACTGGCTGTGTATTTCAACCTGGTACACACAGCACACGCTAGGCCTGCATTGTAACTCACTGAGCTGTGTATTTCAACCTGATACACACAGCATGAGTCAGGCCTGCATTGTAACTCACTGAGCTGTGTATTTCAACCTGATACACACAGCATGAGTCAGGCCTGCATTTAACTCACTGAGCTGTGTATTTCAACCTGGTACACACAGCATGAGTCAGGCCTGCATTGTAAGTTATGTAACTCACTGAGCTGTGTATTTCAACCTGGTACAGCATGAGTCAGGCCTGCATTGTAACTCACTGAGCTGTGTATTTCAACCTGATACACACAGCATGAGTCAGGCCTGCATTGTAACTCA
Organism: Alviniconcha marisindica; assembly: GCA_018857735.1. Classification (NCBI taxonomy): domain Eukaryota; kingdom Metazoa; phylum Mollusca; class Gastropoda; family Provannidae; genus Alviniconcha; species Alviniconcha marisindica. The sequence goes on from JABMCL010000176.1 coordinate 307,188, forward strand.
CTGAGCTGTGTATTTCAACCTGATACACACAGCATGAGTCAGGCCTGCATTGTAACTCACTGAGCTGTGTATTTCAACCTGGTACACACAGCATGAGTCAGGCCTGCATTGTAACTCACTGAGCTGTGTATTTCAACCTGATACAACAGCATGAGTCAGGCCTGCATTGTAACTCACTGAGCTGTGTATTTCCACCTGATACACACAGCATGAGTCAGGCCTGCATTGTAACTCACTGAGCTGTGTATTTCAACCTGGTCACAGCATGAGTCAGGCCTGCATTGTAACTCACTGAGCTGTGTATTTCAACCTGATACACACAGCATGAGTCAGGCCTGCATTGTAACTCACTGAGCTGTGTATTTCAACCTGGTACACACAGCATGAGTCAGGCCTGCATTGTAACTCACTGAGCTGTGTATTTCAACCTGATACACACAGCATGAGTCAGGCCTGCATTGTAACTCACTGAGCTGTGCATTTCAACCTGGTACACACAGCATGAGTCAGGCCTGCATTGTAACTCACTGAGCTGTGTATTTCAACCTGATACACACAGCATGAGTCAGGCCTGCATTGTAACTGGCTGAGGTTAATATATTCCAAATATGATCTGCTGTGGGACAATGTTACCTCTGATGGTGACACTGAGTAGGCCTCAGTGGGTTTTCCTAGCAACTCATCAGATCCCGCTTAACCCTGTGGTTGAAACTGACTGTGTACCAGCTGCTGAAAGGTTCTACTCATGTCTTGTATTACACAGCTTCTATGATGATCACTTTCACTGTCATTCACCATGGAAGCATCATCGGCTGTGGACTCTGTAGGTAAGACATCACCACCGCTGAGATCGACAACCTGCAACAGTTACAAAATAATCAAGGATGCCACCACGGCAGCGGCATTGGGTGTGGACTCTGTAGACCTTCAACATCACCACCACTGCTGAGACTGACAACCTGCAACTGTTACGAAATACACTGATGATGTAACCATGGTAGCAGCATCGACTGGGGACTCTATGACATCACCACTGCTGAAATTGACAACCTGCAACAGTTAAAAAAAGTATTAATGACACCACCATGGCAGCAGCAGCAGCAGCTGATGACTGTAGGTGTGACATCACTACTGCTGAGATGGACAACTTGCAACAGCTACAAAATATATCATCGATAAAACAATTCCAAACACTAACAGGCCATCACTTACAGCTGTTCACTAGTTTTTGAGAAACAGAACCTGTTTGTGGCCATGACAATGCAAATGGCAAATTGACCACCTGCTGTTGTGTAAGTGGGGTCCCCACTCATCAGGAGTGATTTAACAAACAAAACCAGGCTGTCAGAAAATTGTGGTAAAACTAAACGAAAGGGAGCTGGGGGAAGGGGAGTAAGCAGCAGTTCAACTGAAGCTTTACTGACAGTGACAGGCTGTCTACCTTTTCTGTAACAACAGTCCTGCAAGGTTTGATGACCGCAGCTGAAAATGGTCAACTGTCCCTAAAGCTGAAAACACTGAACGGGTGACCCCTTTTTTTTGGCCAGCCAGTCGGGTCCACTCACCCCTTCATGGTACCAGCATCACCCCTGTCATGGTACCAGTATCACCCCTGTCATGGTACCAGCATCACCCCTGTCATGGTACCAGTATCACCCCTGTCATGGTACCAGCATCACCCCTGTCATGGTACCAGCATCACCCCTGTCATGGTACCAGCATCACCCCTGTCATGGTACCAGCATCACCCCTATCATGGTACCAGCATCACCCAAGGCAGAGTTGACAGCAGCAGAACTGACATGCATGTCATACCACACTACAGCACCCCGACAAACTGCTGAATGAACAATGGTAGATAGCGACAGATTGTCCACTGACCATCAGCCAGTCCATCATGCTTCATTGCAGTCTTGGTTCATTTTGGTTTTGTTTTGTCTGTTTTCACCTGCTTGACTGAGGAAAAGACTTAAAATTACGCTAAAACATACAACATCAATATTACTGCACACAAATTATTCATCCCTTTGGCTACATTGTACGTATGTACTGGGTTTGTCTATGTACTTACTGTATTTTTGTACATTTAAAATGAAGATGTTTGTTATTGGACTACATCAAAAAAATACTCCCCATTTGTATGTAATTAGTAAAATGGTTATGTTTTTATCTCTATCTCCAACTTTATTTCAAAAACATTTCTGTTTCTTACTTACTATCTCTCATTCTCTGTACATACTGATGATGTGAACTAGACACTCACATAAAACTGCTGAGCATCTGTTTGGTGTCTTCTGAGGTCCTGGAGTTGGCAAAGCTGATGAAGGAGCAGTATACCGCCACCCATGCAGACCACTTGAGCTGAAATGGTAAAACATGTCTTGTCAGATCAATTCCACGCTCCATGAAACAATCGGTTATCTAATATATATACAGTAATAAACACTTCACACTGAATCTCTGATTTCAAAATCCTGCACAGTTACTCATGCATGCACATGCAGACACAGTGGGCAGCATGGCATTTAGCAAAGTGGTCAAGAGACTAGACTCAGATTCAAGAGGTTGTGGGTTCAAATGCTGGTTCATACAACAACCTACCCTTCCCTGTGGTCACAGTGTGGTGGATTCAGTGTCTAATCCTTTCAGTGGAACCCCAAACCAAGGTGATGTGTATTTCATTTACAGTACTTGCTTTGTTAGTGGTGTGTGCGTTTCAAACAACCCATGCCTATGGCAGCAAAAATGAAATGTCATTGAAAAAGGTCTGTGGAACTACAAATTCTACCCTATGCAGAAATTCCATCCTTTGTAGTCTGTAAGAATTCCACCATCTCAGGATCAGTAGAAATTCCACCACCTGTAGAAACTGTCAAAATTCCACCATCTGCCAAAATTCCACTATCTGCAGAAATTCCACCACACTGCTCTACTATTTATTAAAACTAATAAAAGACAACACATCCTCATATACTGAAGATCATACCAAGGAGATAGTTCCATGTACTATACCTTCATCATACTGAACAGCATACCAAGGAGATAGATCCATGTACTATACCTTCATCATACTGAACAGCATACCAAGGAGATAGATCCATGTACTATACCTTCATCATACTGAACAGCATACCAAGGAGATAGATCCATGTACTATACCTTCATCATACTGAACAGCATACCAAGGACATAGATCCATGTACTATACCTTCATCATACTGAACAGCATACCAAGGACATAGATCCATGTACTATACCTTCATCATACTGAACAGCATACCAAGGACATAGATCCATGTACTATACCTTCATCACACTGAACACCATACCAAGGAGATAGATCCATGTACTATACCTTCATCACACTGAACAGCATACCAAGGAGATAGATCCATGTACTATACCTTCATCATACTGAACAGCATACCAAGGAGATAGATCCATGTACTATACCTTCATCATACTGAACACCATACCAAGGAGATAGATCCATGTACTATACCTTCATCATACTGAACACCATACCAAGGAGAATGTGTACTCAATGCAGTACACTCTACCTTCACCGTAGGCCATGCCTGCTGAAGATCATACCAAGGAGATTCATGAATGTACTCAGCGCAGAACTATTCACAACTTTGTTTTGTGCCTTCAGCCATGTCTCGATACAAGGGCACTGCCATGTTTGGCACTGATTGAGCGAGTTTAGCAGTGTTGTACTGAGTTGTTTGTAAACACTTTCTAATTCTAGCTGGACTTCTTCCATGAATGTATTGCTAAAAAAAGAAAACAAGGAAGACTCACTCAACCCAGTCCATTGTTCTAGACAATACTTCATTCACTGATTCAATGTCATGGGTCGGGAAACTTGTGAATACTCTACCTTCATCATAAGCCATACAATACATGCTGAAGACCACACCAAGAAGATCCATAAAATATGTGTACTGTTAGTGTTACTGTATTCAGTGCACCTGTTCTCTACCTTCATCATAAGGCCACACATGCTGAAGACCATACCAAGGAGGTTCATGTACTCAGGGGTGGGATCGTCAAGAGGGCCTCCACTGCTCTGGGCTTTGTACCTGTAATTGTCAACCATAACATTAACAAATGCCGCTGGGGGAGGTGGGGGGGAATCCAGAATCATGCAAATTCCTTGCATGGAACTTATAAATTATATTATTATAAACATTAGGCCTATATGGTAAAATCCAAGTAGACAGAAATTCCTGGACTGTTTTAAAAGTTATTTTGGGTCACAAATATCATCACAATCATTAAATGAGGTCCATACTTACTGATTAGTGATTACAGCCAAAATCTGCAAAAATAGGTGCATTTTTTTCATATATTTTTGTCTTTGACTGTTTCAAGTCAGAACATGTTGCCCACTGATGTTTCACTGAGTTTCCCTGTAACAAAACGTGAACGCTTCCTTAGACTGCTGGTGTTGGCAAGGCAATTGTACTCACATTCACAACTCAATGTTCTCAAATTGCATTTTTTCTCATAGATTTTCCATGGGTTTTTAACTGCTGTAGCTTACCTAGCAGCACTTCATTGGCTTTGTGCGCCATTTACAATCCATGGCGCTGACTCAAAGCAATCAAAGACAAAAATGCATGAAAAAACTCACCTGTTGTTGTGGATTTTGGCTGTAATCACTAGATATGGACCTCATTGAATGATTGTGATATTTGTGGCCCAAAATAACCTTTAAAATGGTCCAGGAATGTCCGACCGTCTCCTTGGACTTTACCGGCCTATATCTATTATGACAACATTATATGCATGTTTTTTCTTACCACCAGCTGTTAGACTTAGACCTTTTCTTAAATATTATATCCAATTAAGTAGGGAATATCAGTACCATTCAAGAAACCAACTATTACAAGAAAAATTGGCATACATGTTTATACATACTGACTAACAAAGCGTAGTAGTTTAGTGATTAATACTGCTAGCTCGCAGCAGTGAGCATACAGTTGTCAAAACTAATTTGCGTTCGAAGGTCGCTTTATCATGAATCATGTTTAATGCTTAAATTTGTATTTATTCAATGTAAATAATGTTTCAGACTCAGCTAAAAGCAGGTGAGACTACCTCGTAACTTTGTTCGGACGGCGAACATCATTATTGTTGTTAGCTGCAGCATTCATTATGATCTGGAAAGTAAGGTTGAAATAGGAACACCAACAGGAAGTGTGAACCGGAAGTTTATACTGGTATAGTTACGCAGACAAATTTTCAATAACATTAAAGACTAATTATATAAAATCTAATTTATACTAATTATATTTAATAAATGATACTGCACATTAATTTATTGTAAACGTGCACATTTTATTTGCAAAATATTTGGCAATACTTTTGCAGATGAAGCGGTTGATGCGGGCCTGAGATTGTTTTCGGCGTCAGAGGCGATCATGGCAACTAAGGAAAAGGGAAAGAAGGGAAAGGATTCGAAGCAGAGCGCCAAAAAGGCGGAGGACATCCCCGAGGATAAAAAAGCTGAAACACCTTTCAGCGAAGCTCAAGAGAGTATATCGGAGGAACAGACAGTTGTCGAAGAGCAGCCTCCAAAAGAACCCACTCCCGAACCAGTCTACGATGAGCCAGTGCTACCAGAGCTTATAATAGAACTGTAAGAAACTTTAATTTATTTCTCCCTTCCCTTGTCTTTTGTTTCAGATGCAGCCATTATGATCATTATGTTATTAGTGTATGTGATGTATGCATGTTTCCATGCCACCAGCTGTTAGACCATGTCTGACTTAAGGTTGGATAGGCGCTGATAAATCTGTCACTGAGTAATTCAGAAGAATGGGAAAACTGCTTTATCTGAGGAGGGGTTGGACCTATGCTTGTTGCTTTCACATTCTCTGTCTTTAAATGTGACCTTTGAGATTGATTATGTAGTAAAACCAGTTAATTACTTGCTGTCTTTAAATATGACTAATTTTGTCCAGCAAGATTTTGCCACAGTTCATGGTCTGTGAAACAAGCAGGAAAGCAGTAATTAATATTTTCAACACTGCCATCAAAGAAAGATCATGATTTTTTTTGTAACAATAGGAAGAAGACAGACTTCTAAGAACACCAGTGATGTTTTAGGAATTTGTGTTAGCTGACAATCAAGCAACACGATCGTTTAATTTAGTTGCAGATATTGTAATTGTAATTTGTTGATATAGCCCAGCTTATACTAATATTTCTCAAAATTAACATGAAAAACTGTATATTAGAAATATGGCTATGGTTTCTGTTTACAGATATGAAGGTGAAAAAGTGCGTGGCCAGTTTGAAGGAGAGGGTACCAGCTATTTCAGGGGTGGACATGTGTACAAGGTAACTTTGAATATAGTTATTACTTTTTGCGCATTTTTTTAATATTAAGATTTTTTTGTCACCTGGTTTGTTAGTTGTCTTACCTTGAAGTCAACTGGCATTTTGTCAGACACTGTTCTGGAATTTTCAAACTATTTCATTATAACTTGTATGGCTAGTTTTAGCTATTCTTACTATATAAAATATATAGGCTGGTAACTATGAACTAATTTGCCTAATTTATGTTAGCCCAGAGATAATGTATTTCATCCATGGAAAAATCTGCTGAATGCTGATGATTCTTTTTATCTGCTGATAAAATGTGCAGAAGAAAATGAAATGGAACAACATGGCTGCCTGTGTTACATTCCAGGGACGAGACATCATTAATTTGTTCAGTGTCACTGTCATGTTGTAACACTGATGAGGGATCTTTTGTAGTGTGCTGCGTTGAAAGCAGTTTTTAAATGACTGACCTGGCACAGCCATCTTCACCAAGCTCCATGAGAGCTGAGAGCACTCATTTTCCCACAAACTGTTTGATGGTAATAGATAAATTTTGGATTGCTGTTAGAGGAGCTATAGCCTTCTCAAAACATGTTTTGTCCGACAGGTAAAAGTCAAGAGATCCAAATGAAAATTTCAAACATTAAAAAGAAAAGAAAAAAATGCTCCATTGATTTTATATTCAATTTCTAACGTGATTTTGCAATGCATGGAAGACTTTAAATTGAAAATAAAGTCAACATCGCCTTTGAACACAAATTCTTCTATTTTAAGTTTGCATTTGAATTTCTTTTTGCCTGTTGGAGAAAGGCTGGCCTTCTTGGACATAATATGCTTGGAGATGGCTAGCTCTGTTAAAGCTTTGCATTGTTGGTTCCCACACCTTTTCCGTCTTTGGAATGACCTTCCCCTTCCTCTCCAATGGAAACTCCCAGCCCTGGACTTCTTCAGATGTAACCTCAGGATGTTTCTTTTTCCAAAACAACAGTCCTGCCATATTTTTTGCTTCATGCCACTCTCTTCCTCTGCCACAAGTCCCTGTTTGTTATCTGTTTAAGCCGGCTGTAAATTAAATTGTGTATAGTCAATATACTCATGCGTGGGGGTGCCTGTATGCGTGTTTGTGTATATATGCTTCTAAGAATAGTCTCCCTAGACAAGATTTTGTGCTGTGTAAATACGTCTATTATTATTGATCAAACCCTACCAGTCAGAAGTGCTCTGTCTGGCAAGTGTGCGTTGCTGTTGGCGCTGCTGCTGTTGGTGCTGCTGCTGTTGGTGCTGCTGCTGTTGGCGCTGCTGCTGTTGGTGCTGCTGCTGTTGGTGCTGCTGCTGTTGGTGCTGCTGCTGTTGGTGCTGCTGCTGATGCAGGTGGTTGATGATTGCAGGGCCAGTTTGCGGAGGGCTTCATGCACGGCAAGGGCAAGTACACCTGGGCGGACGGCGTGGAGTACGAGGTTAGTTGGCAGTTTGTCAAACTTCACCTACGCTTTATTCACCGCGTATATATTTTGGTTGATGTGCTTTGCCTTTTTCTTTGAAGAATGACTTACACAACTTTGAATATAGGTACATTTTCGATTATTATAGTACAATGATGCAGCATGGTATTAGAGGGGCAGGGGGATTTGGGGGACAAACGTTAGCATGTGTCTGTAACTGACTCTTGCTGTTACCTTTTTCAGGGGGACTTCTTCAAGAATGCCGTGACAGGGAAGGGCATTTACAGATGGAAAGATGGAAGGTGAGCTCAGATGGTCTAAGTGAGTGGGTGTAGTGCAGTACTGTGACTGTGAATGTGATGTACCTCGTACAAATGATGCAACTCAACATCACAGAGACACATTCCTGTTCTTTGTGTTGAATGTACTGCATGGACTGCAGGGGTAATGTACTGTGTGAAATAACATGGCACAGTCTTGCACAGAGACATTCTTGTGCTTTGTCATTTGTGTTACATGTACTGCAGCACCTGTGAGGGTGGTGTACTGTGTGAAATGAGACAGCAGAATAGTCCTGTTCTTTGTGTTACATGTACTGCAGCACCTGTGAGGGTGGTGTACTGTGTGAAATGAGACAGCAGAATAGTCCTGTTCTTTGTGTTACATGTACTGCAGCACCGGTGAGGGTGGTGTACTGTGTGAAATGAGACAGCAGAATAGTCCTGTTCTTTGTGTTACATGTACTGCAGCACCGGTGAGGGTGGTGTACTGTGTGAAATGAGACAGCAGAATAGTCCTGTTCTTTGTGTTACTCACCCTGATGTAACCGTACCGGTTGACTGGGCGTAAAACACCAACTTACTTACTCTTTGTGTTACATGTGAAAAGAGACAGCAGAATAGTCCTGTTCTTTGTGTTACATGTGAAATAAAACAGCAGAATAGTCCTGTTCTTTGTGTTACATGTGAAATAAAACAGCAGAATAGTCCAGTTCTTTGTGTTACATGTGAGACAGAAGAATAGTCCTGTTCTTTGTTACATGTGGAATGAGACAGCAGAATAGTCCTGTTCTTTGTGTTACATGTGAAATGAGACAGCAGAATAGTCCTGTTCTTTGTGTTACATGTGAAATGAGACAGCAGAATAGTCCTGTTCTTTGTGTTACATGTGAAATGAGACAGCAGACTACTGCAGAGAGACATTCCTGTTCTTTGTGTTACATGCACTGCAGCACCTATGAGGGGGACGTGGTGCAAGGCAAGCGTCACGGACACGGAACGTTCCGCTGGAAGGACAACGCCATGTCCTACACTGGGGACTGGGTCCAGGGACTTCGCACCGGAAAGGTCTGTGTAGTTGAGAATCTTTAGAAAGGGTCTGTAGCTAGGAAAGGTCTGTGTAGTTGAGAATCTTTAGAAAGTGTCTGTAGCTAGGAAAGGTCTGTGTAGTTAAGAATCTTTAGAAAGGGTCTGTAGCTAGGAAAGGTCTCTGTAGTTGAGGATCTTTAGAAAGGGTCTGTAGCTAGGAAAGGTCTCTGTAGTTGAGAATCTTTAGAAAGGGTCTGTAGCTAGGAAAGGTCTCTGTAGTTGAGAATCTTTAGAAAGGGTCTGTAGCTAGGAAAGGTCTGTGTAGTTGAGAATCTCTACAAAGGTCCCAATAGCTAGGAAAGGTCTGTGTAGTTGAGAATCTCTACAAAGGTCCCAATAGCTAGGAAAGGTCTCTGTAGTTGAGAATCTCTACAAAGGTCTCTGTAGCTAACAACCACTAGAAAGTCCCCTGTGGCTTAGGATCATGGGATTTCTTTTTTCTTGTGACTGGTTATGTGATCCAAGGAAGTAATGGCATGCAAAAAAATCATTATTAAGGTCTGTAGCAAAGGGTCATGGGAAAGGCCTCTGTAGTTAAAGACAGTGAGAAAGATCTGAGTAGTTAATGGTCAGAGGAAAGCTCTCTAGTCTAGGAGTACTACAAAGATCACTATAGTTTATGGCCATGGCAAAGATCCCTGTAGCTTAGGATTACTACAAAGATCACTGTAGTTTATGGCCATGGCAAAGATCCTTGTAGCTTAGGATTACTACAAAGATCACTGTAGTTTATGGTCATGGCAAAAATCTCTGTGGCTTAGGATTACTACAAAGATCACTGTAGTTTATGACCTGGCAAAAATCTCTGTAGCTTAGGATACAAAGAACACTGTAGTTTATGGCCATGGCAAAGATCTCTGTAGCTAAGGATCATTTGAAAGATTTCTTGATAGGGACTGCTTAAAAGGATCAGAAATGTAGCCTGCTTCTTTCCACCTGTGTAAACATCAGTTTTACATAGTATGTAAACATCAGTTTTACATAGTATGTAAACATCAGTTTTACATAGTATGTAGTGGAATGCAAATGTGAGGAATGTTTGGCAAGCATCATCCTGTACAAAAATGTGAATCTGCAGAATCTTTGATGTGTTGCCAAGAAATGAGAGGGGGGAAAATGAAGCCTGCATGTGTTGGAAGAAGTCCCCAGAACTTTTAACATAAAATGATGCCTTCAGTGATTTCTGTGTAAATGTTCAGCATGCCAGAACAATCATTTGCTTTTATTTACTGGTCCATTGTATTTCATGGTCCACTGGATTTACTGGTCCTGTGTATCTGGTGGTTCAGCGTATGTAATGTTCCTCTGTGTTGGATGGTTCAGTGTATTATATGGATCAGTGTATTTTATGGTCTGTGTGTGTATTTGAAGATTCAGTATATTTAATGGTCCATTGTATTTAACAGTCCATTGTATTTAATGGTCTAGTGTATTTGATGATTTATTGTATTTAATAGTCCAGTGTAATTGATGGTCTGTTATATTTGATGGTCTAGTGGAACCCCTGCTGATAGACCCCCCCCATGGGAGGTTGCCCCTGACTTAAGATTGTGTCAGTGTTTCTGTTTCGAGTCACCTGGTGGTGATTTCTTACCAAAGAATCTCTCTTTCTTAAGACCCATTGCGATGATTTTGGGCAGGGCTTTCACTGTGGGTCTCAGTGTGTCAGTAACACCAGTCATGGAGGTGATGGTGCACATGTTCATGGTCTCAGTGTGTCAGTAACACCAGTCATGGGGATGATGGTGCATGTGTTCATAGTCTGTGTGTGTGTCAGTAACACCAGTCATGGAAGTGATGGTGCATGAGTTCATTGTGTGTGTGTCAGTAACACCAGTCATGGAGGTGATGGTGCATGTGTTCATAGTCTCTGTGTGTGTCAGTAACACCAGTCATGGAAGTGATGGTGCATGTGTTCATAGTCTCTGTGTGTGTCAGTAACACCAGTCATGGAGGTGATGGTGCATGTGTTCATAGTCTCTGTGTGTGTCAGTAACACCAGTCATGGAGGTGATGGTGCATGTGTTCATAGTCTCAGTGTGTCAGTAACACCAGTCATGGAGGTGATGGTGCACGTGTTCATAGTCTACGTGTGTGAGTAACACCAGTCATGGAGGTGATGGTGCATGTGTTCATAGTCTCAGTGTGTCAGTAACACCAGTCATGGAAGTGATGGTGCATGTGTTCATAGTCTCAGTGTGTCAGTAACACCAGTCATGGAGGTGATGGTGCATGTGTTCATAGTCTCAGTGTGTCAGTAACACCAGTCATGGAGGTGATGGTGCACATGTTCATAGTCTCATGGATAGCAACAGTGAGGGGATCATTATTAATGGCATTAATGAGATGACAAGTGTTGACCTGCACAGTACTGTGACCTTCACCTGTCCTTGATTCAGGGTCGTGTGGACTATGACAATGAAGGGAAGTCCTACTACGATGGTGATTTGGTGAAGAACGTTCGCCACGGCTGGGGGGTTCGTCAGTACCCCTCGGGCAATGTGTACAAGGGCATGTGGTTCAACAACGTGCGCCATGGCCAGGGAACCATGAAGTGGGTGGACCACAACCAGATCTACACAGGACAGTGGGAAAATGGCATCCAGGTCAGTTGGGTGTGTGTGTTGGGTGTGTGGTTTGGGGGTGTGTGTTGGGTGTGTGAGTTGGGTTTGTGGGTTGGTATGTGAGTTGGGTGTGTGGGTTGGGTGTGTGGGTTGGGTATGTGGGTTGGGTGTGTGGGTTGGGTGTGTGGGTTGGGTATGTGAGTTGGGTGTGTGGGTTGGGTGTGTGGGTTGGGTGTGTGGTTTGGGTACGCGAGTTGGGTGCGTGGTTTGTGTATGTGAGTTGGGTGTGTGGGTTGGGTATGTGAGTTGGGTGTGTCATTCGGGTGTGTGGGTTGGGTGTGTGGGTTGGGTATGTGAGTTGGGTGTGTGGTTTGGGGGTATGGGTTGGGTGTGTGGTTTGGGTACGCGAGTTGGGTGCGTGGTTTGTGTATGTGAGTTGGGTGTGTGGGTTGGGTATGTGAGTTGGGTGTGTCATTCGGGTGTGTGGGTTGGGTATGTGGGTTGGGTGTGTGGGTTGGGTGTACAGGTGGGATATGTGAGTTAACCCAGTGAGCCTGTGTTGGATTGGTTGCAGCATGGAATGGGTCAGCACATCTGGCTGCTGAGTCGCGTGCCGGGGTCCCAGTACCCGATGCGCAACATGTACGATGGGGAGTTTGTCAACGGGCTGAGGCATGGCTGTGGATCCTTTCACTATGCCAATGGCGCCACCTACAGTGGCTACTGGAAAAACAACATGAAACATGGCAAGGTGGGCTGCTTCTGAACTCTTTGGATCATTGGGTTGGTTTGTAGCTAGGTGTAGGTCTGTTTGAAAGACTGATGTTTTTTTCTCTCACTCATTCAGTCATTGATTCTAAGATACTCTTTTCAATATGTATAAACTGAGAGCAGTTTTCATTTCAATCTTCTTTTTTCTTTTACAGATTTGCATAAGTTTTGCTTGCTAACAGCCTGTTTGTTTCAGTAGATGGGTACATTTCCTTTTCAGATTTTGCTTTCTTTTCTTTCTTTGCACTCTGGGTTTCTGTGTGTTCACCTTGTAGGGCAAGTTCATGTTCAAGAACGGACGGGTGTACGAGGGCATGTTTGAGCATGACCACATCGTGGAATACCCTGACTTCAACATTGATGGCTCAACCACACCAGACATCTCAAACATCAGAACCAGAACTCCAGTCCCTTCAGGTATGAATGTAAACTCCCATCAGGTGTGAATGGGGGCTCCCATATCGTCAGGTATGAATGAGAACTCCCCTTCAGGTGTGAATGGGAACTCCCTTGCCTTCAGGTGTAAATGGAAACTCCCTTGCCTTCAGGTGTGAATTGGAACTCCTTTGCCTTCAGGTGTGAATGGGAACTCCCTTCCCTTCAGGTGTGAATGGGAATTCCCTTGCCTTGCGGTGTGTTTGAGAGGCGAAGTGGTGTGGAGGGTAGGGATCTGAAGATGATGTTTCAGTGCAAGCCAGTGGAAAAGGAGCATCTGGAACATCGTCTGACTCCAGCGAACGGAAGTCTGCTGATTTTGTTCAGTCTCTTGGAATATGTTACCGTTGTCTGGTGCTGGTGGCTTACGCACACTAGGACATTTTAGTGCACAGCAGCTTACCTATTTGTGTATGAAAGACACCGATTGCATGCTGCAGCATTTCAGTGTTGCTTCTGGATGAGTTTGCCGATGACACATTTTTAGGCAATGTGTCAGTGTTGTCAGTGTCTATGCCTGTTTTCAGACAATGTGTCAATATTGTTGGTGTCTAGGCCTGTTTTTAGACAACATGTCTGTATTGTTGGTGTCTATGCCGGTTTTCAGACAACGTGTCGGTGCACAGCAATGAGAGTCGCAACACGGTCAGCCCCAACTTCCAGCTGGAGATTGACCTGCTGCTCAGTCAGTTCCCCGAGGCTGACCGCGAGGAGGAAGCCAACCAGGTGGGCCTGGGGTGACTGTCCCATTGTAGATGTGGGAAAGGTGGGCCTGGGGTGACTGTCCCAATGTAGATGTGGGAAAGGTGGGCCTGGGGTGACTGTCCCGTTGTAGATGTGGGAAAGGTGGGCCTGGGGCGACTGTCCCGTTGTAGATGTGGGAAAGGTGGGCCTGGGGCGACTGTCCCGTTGTAGATGTGGGAAAGGTGGGCCTGGGGCGACTGTCCCGTTGTAGATGTGGGAAAGGTGGGCCTGGGGCGACTGTCCCGTTGTAGATGTGGGAAAGGTGGGCCTGGGGCGACTGTCCCGTTGTAGATGTGGGAAAGGTGGGCCTGGGGCGACTGTCCCATTGTAGATGTGGGAAAGGTGGGCCTGGGGCGACTGTCCCGTTGTAGATGTGGGAAAGGTGGGCCTGGGGCGACTGTCCCGTTGTAGATGTGGGAAAGGTGGGCCTGGGGCGACTGCCCCGTTGTAGATGTGGGAAAGGTGGGCCTGGGGCGACTGTCCCGTTGTAGATGTGGGAAAGGTGGGCCTGGGGCGACTGTCCCGTTGTAGATGTGGGAAGTGGGGAGAGCTGGTGTGTAGTGTCTCATTAGTGCAGCTGGAGTTTCACTTCCAAACCTTTCTTGGTTTCATCCGTTGTCTTTCTTACACACGGCACTGTTGTGTGGTTACGAGGGGAAGGGGCTGAGGGTTCTCACCCTGACAGTCATCAGCTAGCGTTCTGCACACCGGGGGTCCAAGGGTCAGGTCCTGGCTCCTTTTCCCCCACTGAACACTATGGCATTAAGATTCAGCATGTAAAGGCTTTGAAGGGGATTACCCAGCATAACAGCATTCTGCAGTAAGAGTGGTTCAGTGGATCACCTGTTCTCTGTGGGTGTGGGTGTGGATGTGGGTGCTGTTTATGTTTACCTGGCACATCAGCAGTCTGCTCTATGAGTGAATCACTGGGTGACCTGTTGTGTGTGTCTGTATGTAGGTGGTGTATGTGATCACATGACACATCAGCAGTCTGTTGTGTGTGTCTGTATGTAGGTGGTGTATGTGATCACACGACACATCAGCAGTCTGTATGTAGGTGGTGTTTGTGATCACATGACACATCAGCAGTCTGTTGTGTGTGTCTGTATGTAGGTGGTGTATGTGATCACATGACACATCAGCAGTCTGTTGTGTGTGTCTGTATGTAGGTGGTGTATGTGATCACACGACACATCAGCAGTCTGTTCTGTGAGAGAGTCACTGGGTGACCTGTTGTGCGAGTGTGTATGTAGGTGCTGTATGTGATCATGCAACATATCAGCACACTGTTCTATGTGTCTGCATATAGGTGCTGTATGTGATCACGCGACACATCAGCAGTCTGCGCAAGATCTACAACTACTACAGCCAGCTGGGGTACGAGGAGAGTCCTGACAACACCTTCACCATGACTCGCATGCAGTTCTGGCGCTTTCTCAAAGACTGCTGCTTCCACCACTACGAGGTCACACTGACTGAGATGGACCGCTTCATTGGCAAGAGTAAGCACAGTTAGAGAAAGGAATTCATTCATTGTTCCTAATACATTCCTACCATACTGCATTCATACTAACAATGCTGTGTGGTAAAAAAGATCCCACCACCCACCTCCAAAAGAAAAGGGGAACACACACACACACACACACACACACACACACACACACACACACACACACACACACACACACACACACACACACACACAACACACAACACACACACACACACACACACACACAACACACACACACACACACCACACACACACACAACACACACACACACACACACACACACAACACACACACACACACACACACACACACACACACACACACACACACACACACACACACACACACACACACACTCACACACACACACAAACACACACACAAACACACACAAACACACAAAACAACAACAAAAACACAGATGAAACAGCAAATCAGCAAGAGAAAAAGTCTCTAACACATGCAGTACTACAGTGAAAAACGGGGAAACTGATACCGACAGTCATACCTGGCGTGCTTTCATTGTGCCTTTATACTAAGTTTAGGCGCAGGAGAGACAGGGAGGGAAGGAGGGAGACAGAGAGAGAGAGAGGATCAGACATATCTATTAGTGATGCGAATATTGGACAGAAGGTTCATAGCTCACAGCTGACTCTGGTGTTACTTTACTGCTGCCTGGTCGCTAGCTACAAAGTATACTTCACAGCCACCTGCTCGCTAGCTACAAAATATACTTTATGGTCACCTGGTCACGAGCTACAAAGTGTACTTTATGGTCACCTGGTCACTAGCTACAAAATATACTTTATGTCACCTGCTCGCTAGCTACAAATTATACTTTATGGTCACCTGGTCACTAGCTACAAAATATACTTTATGGTCACCTGCTCGCTAGCTACAAATTATACTTTATGGTCACCTGCTCGCTAGCTACAAATTATACTTTATGGTCACCTGGTTGCTAGCTACAAATTATGAGTTATGATTGATACACAACAGTCAGGTGGTTATTTAGTGTGAATTGTGACTGGATTGTTACATTGTAGCAGGGTGTCAAGTATTGGGTGGTTATTTGTTGCAGACTTCAACCGCGCCAACTACGAGCTTCACAATCCCTATGAGCGTATTCTGCAGCGCCAGTTTGTCAACTACCTTGTCGTCCTGTCCTATCAGATCCACGGAGAGCGCTTTGGGTCCGACTGCTGGTAGGGTGTTGGGGGGGGAGGGGGGGGGCTGTGATTAAAAATTGAACACCTATGTAATCAACTGTGAAGGTCATATTAGGGCAAAATACAAGTCGTCAAGTCATAAGTAAAACTCTGATTCACTGTTACGGCACATGCCACTTTATGGTTGAAGAGGGTTTGAAGAAAAAAATGGATTTGAATGAAATGAGGAAGTGGACATTTTGAAAGGCAGAATGGTTTGCAGCAGCTGAAGCATGCAAGGCTATATTCTGACCTACTCCAGGCTTTAAAGGGGAAACCACTGAAAGCTCTGGATTCTCAGCAGAGTGGATCATAAATTCTGCACCCACAGCATCCTGGCAGTGGATGGGAAGATTTGCATTCTTCAGCTGAACACCCTGGGGGTCACCTGGTGTGTACAGCTGTACGCTGTGGGAGTCGCCTTGTGCGTACAGCTGTACACCGACCAACTGATTCCATGGATTGAGGTGATTGTGTGCATGACCAATTTTTTTCACCCTGCCACTTGGGCAGACACACGCCAGCTTGGGCGGATTTGTCAATATTCTGGGAGGGTTGATGCTGTTGTGCAAAGAGCTTATCATGGTTGAAGGTAGCCAGTGTATAATTACATGGCACATGACAACATTTTTATGTAGCCTTGGTGTTGTTGCTGGTGTTGTGTGTTGTGACACAGCCCAAGCCAAGGTATATCACTGTTTTATTTTCAGAATTGACTATTGCAGTGTATGTTATTTTATTGCTGTGTATGTTATTTCTGTTGTCCTTTTGTTTTAGCATGGCCTCAGTCAGAGAATTCAAACTGGTCAGTTGTTTTGTTTTTACTGATCAGTGGCTTCATGATATTAATATCGGTGATTTTTTTCTTCTTCTTTTTGTTGATAGCTTGTTGCACTCTGTGTGATTGCAGGGACTCCCAGCAAAGGATAGCCAAGTGTCTGAGTGCCTTGATCACCGAGAACATCCTGCGCTATGCCTGCAATGTTAAGGGTGAGCACCATACTCTCTCTTCCTTAAAAAAACCCCACACACTACCAAAACCCACCTGTTCAGAAAGGCTTTCTTCATGTAAAAATTCCTCCAACCTTTTCCTGCCTTGTAAGTAGAATAGTTATTGTTTATAAGTTTGAAAGATCCATTTGTGTGTGTCAGTTTTGATGTTTGTAGAGCATGTCTTTAAAGTAAGAGAAGTGTATACTATGTGCTGTTATTATTGTTTTACGTAGCCTGTCAATTTTTGTGCTAGAATGGTGTATGGCTCCTTGTAAACTCTCCCCTTTTGTATTGGGCGGTTCAGTGAAGCTGGTTTGCAAGAGTGAATGCCCTTTGCAATCTTTCACACAAGAAGTCGCTAAAGGTCTCAACTGTCATTTTTGGGCCGATTTCTAAGTAGGCCTTGCTTCACGCTGTGTATAACAATGGAAGTTGAACCTAGAATTGTGAAGCAGTACAATGCCACTACTGTTGCAGTTGCAAAAATTACCAGGGAAAGGGGATGGAGGGTGGAAAAAAAGTGTCTGCATCATTTTTTGGCTGACCAGAAGATCGCAAATTCATGAAAAATGCATTTTGGGGCATCATATAGCACAAGCAACAAGTTATTGCTTGTTGCCAGACACATTATGACTACGGGCCTCCAAAAATGCCTTTAAAATTGGCAGTGTAAAATTCACAAGTGGGTGTACCTGGCACTGTGACACAGTCCTTGGGCATCTGTCAGTGGGCAAATTCAGGCTGTATTGTCTGTTGGTCTGTGACTTGTCAGTGGGTTGTCCATGCGCAGCAACATCGTACACAGTGCATGGACAACCCACTGACAAGTTTGCTGTGGCTTTGTTGGCAGGCTACTTTTACCACGAGACCCGTCGTGCAGTCAATGCCCTGGTGTACATGGACCAGACCTACGAAATCTTCCAGGCCCTCTGCAAACCCAGGAAGTACGCCCCCAAAGAGCCAGTCTTCAAAATGAGGGAGTTCCTCTTCCTGCTGAAGGTACTGTGTGAGTGATGGTCACGACTTTCACTGCTGCTTTGACTGTGTGAATGGTATTTATGTGAATGATGGTCACGACTTTCACCGCTGCTTTGACTGTGTGAATGGTATTTATGTGAATGATGGTCACGACTTTGACCGCTGCTTTGACTGTGCGAATGGTATTTATGTGAATGATGGTCACGACTTTGACCGCTGCTTTGACTGTGCGAATGGTATTTATGTGAATGATGGTCACGACTTTGACCGCTGCTTTGACTGTGTGAATGGTATTTATGTGAATGATGGTCACGACTTTGACCGCTGCTTTGACTGTGTGAATGGTATTTATGTGAATGATGGTCACGACTTTGACCGCTGCGTTGACTGTGTGAATGGTATTTATGTGAATGATGGTCATGACTTTCACTGCAGCTTTGACTGTGTGAATGGTATTTATGTGAGTGATGGTCACGACTTTGACCGCTGCTTTGACTGTGTGAATGGTATTTATGTGAATGATGGTCACAACTTGCTTTTACTGTGTGAATGGCGACTGTAACCTGTACTGATAATTTGACTCTGTTGACAGTGACCTTTATCAGTGATTTTACTCTGTGAATGATGTAGTAACCGTTACTGATGATTTTACTCTGTGAATGATGGTAGTAACCGTTACTGATGATTTTACTCTGTAAATGATGGTAGTAACCGTTACTGATGATTTTACTCTGTGAATGATGGTAGTAACCGTTACTGATGAGTTTACTGTTGACAGTGACCTTTATCAGTGATTTGACTCTGTGAATGATGATAGTAACTGTTACTGATGATTTTACTCTGTAAAAGTGTTTTCAACTTTTTCTGTCTTTGGACCCTCTACATGGAATGGCCTTCACCTTCCTCTGAAAGAAATCCTCTCTGGTCTCCTTCAGATCTCAATGCACATCTTTTCCCCCAAAATACAACTGCCATAGTTTTCCATTTCACTATGCTGTTGTCTCCTGCCATAAGCCCTTGTTTAAGTTAGGGCTGTACATTTTGTACAGTGTGTTCATGTGTGCAGGCATCAGTGTGTGTGTGTGTGTTTGTGTGTGCAGTTAGAATGTTCCTGCCAATACTATCATTTTTGTTTGGATTCCTTGGTGAACTCCTCAGGACCTGAAGCTGATCAACAACGACCTGACGCCGCAGCGCGTGCTCGAGGTCCTCTCCATCGATGACATCGCCGTGGCTGACGGAGAGGGATGCTACAACCTGGAACTGGAGGTCTGCCCGCTCAGCACTCCCATGACACTCTGCACTCCCATGACACTCTGCACTCCCATGTCACTCTGTACTCCCATAATACTCTGCACTCCCATGTCACTCTGCACTCCCTTGACACTGCGCTCCCTTGACACTGCGCTCCCACGTCACTGCACTGCCATGACACCCAGCACTCCCATGACACTCTGCACTCCCATAATACTATGCACTCCCATGTCACTCTGCACTCCTTTGACACTGCGCTCCCTTGACACTGCACTCCCACGTCACTGCACTGCCATGACACCCCGCACTCCCATGACACTGCACTGCCATGACACCCTGTACTCCCATGACACTCTGCACTCCCATGACACCCTGCAGTCCCATGACACTATGCACTGCCATGATACTCTTCACTCCCATGACACTCTGCACTTGAGCCCCAGTCCTTTTCATGAAAACTTTAACATCAGATTTAGTTTGGTACAAAGGGAGTCAGTATTTCTGTTTCCTGTTTGTTTTGCTGTGAGTGTGTGGTGTGTGTGTGTGTGTGGGGGTGTGTGTGTGTGGTGTGTGTGTGTGTGTGTGTGTGTGTGGTGTGTGTGTGTGTGTGTGTGTGTTGCTGAGGGAGATTTCTGTCAAGAAGACTGTTGTGGTTCGTCCTGAAGTGACCCTGTGAGGTGGCAGGGGTGTTAGAATCCAAGAGCTAACTAACTTGTTGTGATAGTTGCAGACACTTTGTTGTCTTAGGCTGTGACAGTGTTTCACTGTCGTGTGTTGCTGCCTGATTGTGCAGATGACCTTCCTGGAGTTCTTTGAGGCACTGATAGGCTGTGCTGAGATCTTTGCCACTGACGCTGTTGTGAAGGACCCCACCACCCCCCGCCCCTCCACCGTGCTTACCCAGGATCCATCCGTCTACTCCATGCCCGCCTCACCGTCACGCATGACCAGTCAGGTATGTACCCCCCACCCCTCCACAGTACTTGCCCAGGATCCATCCGTCTACTTCATGCCTGCATCGCCATCATGTATGGCCAGTCAGGTATGTACCCCCCCCACCCCCCACCCCCCACCCCTCCAACCGTGCTTACCCCTACCCCTTTGTCATCTCTGCGCTTGTCTCAGTGTCACTGTTGGAAGTCTTGGCAGAGAACACCCAGTCAACTGTGACGGTCAAATTGTGGAGAAACACAAGTCCAGGTGAAACTCTGATTCACAGCCGAAGGTTATTCTAGGAGCTGTTCTGATGCACGTTGCTTTATGTTGGAAGAGGATTGGGAAGAAATAAGGTTGAATGAACCGGGAAGCCAGAACTCAGACAGGCAGAATTCCTGGTGGCAGACAAAGCGTGTGAAGTGACAGTCAGGTCTAGTCCTGGCTGTAAGTTAAAGAGAGAACTTTTGCTAGCTCAGGATTCTCAACAGAGAGGACCCGTTTCTGCAGCCACGGTACTCCACTGTGGAGAACTGTCTGTCAGTGTCTTGTCGGCAACAGTCAGCGCTGACCATAATCGTCAGCAACAGCCTAGATGAGCCCAGTATTGGAGCAACATTGGGTTTGGAGTTGTGTGGAGCAAGAGCACTTTCGATGTTGACTGTTTGGGGAACATGACTGTCCATCATCAGCTGTTGGGAGTCACATGACTGTTCCGGCAACATGACAATCCATCATCAGCTGTTGGGAGTCACATGACTGTTCCGGCAACATGACAATCCATCATCAGCTGTTGGGAGTCACATGACTGTTCCGGCAACATGACAGTCTGTCTACACCATGGGGACATGAGGAGGGCTGGAATCTGGTATTCCTGAAAAATACACTGCGTTCCACACTGCAAATCCAAAAGAGGAAGAAAAAAGCTGTGTGTCTAATCCATTGATTAGATGTTAAAGAGTTGTAAAGAAAAGTAATAATTAAGGTGTTTCGTTTCGAAATCTGGCAGAAATCTTCAGGACCAGGTTTGACACCTTACGCGCCATACAGCCATGGTGTCAGGCCGTTTATGTATGATACAGTTCACCATCAACTGGCACTAATGCAAGGATGTTCAGTCCAGTGACTTACTAGTGAACTGTCCACCTGCGTCTGGTTCAGGCACTGGTAAAATAGGGGGGGAAAAACAGGAGAGTTTTTGGACTGTTATATTATTTATTCATCATTTTGGTATCCTTCGTTATTAGCACTATGAAGTATTACCACACTGAGACTGCTGATGGTGTGATGGTTCCAATCTGTGCAGGCTGGCGGGGATGAGGTTGCTGACTCAGGTACCCAGCACACCCCGCACCATCCTGGTATCAGCCCCATGCCATCTGAGACCCCCAGGGCACCTTCGTCTGGCGCTGGAACCGTGAAAACCACCGGAGAGGGGTCAATGAAGGGGGGTGAGGTAAGTCAACCGGAACCAGGCTGAGGTGTAAACTGTCTCCATTTTGATTCAGCATCGGTCTGTGTCTCGCTTACCTTCCATAAGTCAGTGTACTGTTGTCTCTCTTACCTTCCATAAGTCAGTGTACTGTTGTCTCTCTTACCTTCCATAAGTCAGTGTACTGTTGTCCCTCTTATCTTCCTTAAGTCAGTGTACTGTTGTCTCCCTTAAGTCAGTGTACTGTTGTCCCTCTTATCTTCCTTAAGTCAGTGTACTGTTGTCTCTTTCTTCTTCCTTAAGTCAGTGTACTGTTGTCTCTTTCTTCTTCCTTAAGTCAGTGTACTGTTGTCTCTCTTCTCTTCCCTGAGCCAGCGTGCTGTTGTCCCTCTTCTTTTCCCCGAGTCAGTGTACTGTTGTCACATCATCCATAAGTCAGTGGACTGTTGTCCCTCTTATCATCCATAAGTCAGTGTACTGTTGTGTCTCTTCCATGGGTCAGTGTACTGTTGTGTCTCTTCCATAAGTCAGTATACTGTGTCTCTGTTTCTCTTATCTTCCATAAGCTGGTGTACTGTTGTCTCTCCTGTCTTCCATAAGTGAGTGTATTGTCTGCTTTCTAGTTTAATTGTTTCTCCATTACTTTGTCTCCATTTCTTTGTTTGTGTTTGCCTTATTGTCCATCTGTTTTTATCTCTCACATCTGTCCGTCTCACTCGCTCTCTTTCTCTCATTTCCTCTCCCTCTCTCACTCTCCAACAATTACCCTTTGTCTTATTTGCTTTCTCTCTCACTCTGTCATTCACTCTGTCACTCTCCTCTCTCTCTCTCTCTCTCTCTCA
>JABMCL010000176.1:332500-337500 GCA_018857735.1 Alviniconcha marisindica
GCTGGTCGCTTGAAGCGCGCTTTGAACTTGGACGTGGTTTTTGTTTTGAGCAGTTCAGAGCGTGGGGTGATGCGGGCCGTGGGGGTGGGGCGGGGGATCTTGGGAGCGGTGTGGCATAGATAATGCGGAAAATAGAGAAAAGGAACGAACTGTAACTAAACGGAGAACAAGCTGTGGTGAGTTCGCTTAAACAACAGGTGAAAAACAACACCGACAGCACGCAAGTGGACAGTGTTGAACACACAGTACCTTGTTCAGAACAGTGGAACAAAAGGAAGCAATGAAAACCAGTGCTGAAGAGAAGACCAAGTCTGGGGTGAAACCCAAAAGGGAGCTTACGGAAAACAGAGGTAGGTGTCTGCTAGAAAAATGAAATATGAAACAGATCAACAACAGGAGAAGACGAGATGGCGGGGGGCGGGGGGGGGGGGGGGGGGGGGGTAGTGACACCAAGGAACTGATGGGAGTTATTCCCCTTTGTTCCTGATTTTCGACTATGACAGTTGGGGGGGAAATTGCCGCCGAAACCTTGGATATCAGCTCTCACCAAAATGAGTTTTTTTTTCTGTAGGTTTCGTTTTGGGAATAGCACTTACAAGGAGGGCAATTTTGTATTCAGTCTGTGATATTAATAGCAGCTGTTCATTTTGTGATACACTGAGACGCTTGTGTGTGCATCTAGTTTATCTCTCCATTGTTCAGATGTAAAGCTTTTACACTAATCTGTTCTGATCATTCCAGAGGAAATCTTAGGTTTACTGGGTATATTTTACACCTGCCTTTTGTCATTTTGTAACATCATGACTATATTATGTGTTGTTTTATATGGTATATTTTGTGATCATAATACAGAGACTGGTTTCTGATCCAGTATGCTTGTACTGTGATTTTTGTGAGAGAATGTATGGAGGAGTGAACTGTTTTCTGTTGCTGTTGCTGATAGCATCTTTCTCTGCCACAACGAGAAATTTAACACTTTTAGTTTAAAATTAATGAAAACCAAGGAAACATGACTTTTTGAAACGGTGATTTTTATTAAAAGAATAGAATTATGGTGCTTGGGTTGCACACATGGCTGAACAGTGTTCACCCTGAATCTGTCACCCCAGACACTGTTGCCGTCTTCAGTCATGGAAGCATACAGCTTGTGCAGCCAGAGACTGCACGTGGAACAAGTGAAGTTTGTGTGAAGAACTCAGGACTGAAACACTGAATTTAGAAGCAGATGTCATGATGGACCAGAAGACTGTGTAGGGAAACTGGCAGTGTGCTCTGAAAGCTGCCAGAAATAATTTTGTTCCTAGAAACAGTGCTGAAAGATGGAAGTCATGTTACTTCCAGTTTTGAGTGTGCACCATAGCGCAGCATCGAGTAAATCAGTCATGAGCTAAAAACGAGAGACAAAAACAGACTCTGTCCCTTTCTGGGTACAGGCTATACTGACATGAATGCACCTGGGTGACTAGCTGTTCTTCAAGTACCACTTTGGAAGGGATTTTGTTGATCTGTTGGTAGCTTGTAATAGGAAATGACATGTGACCCCTAGAAATGAGTAGTGCACATGTGACCTAGTTTTGTGGAAGAGCTCCCAGATGCTGAACAATAAGCATGTTCAATTAGCCAGATGAGCCAAGCAGGACAAGTCATCACAAGCAGATGGCAGCAAAGCCTATGTGACCTTTACAGCAAAACAAAACGACTGAAACGACCAGATTATTTACAGTAGTTTATTGATGACAGTTTCCACGGTACAGTTAAACTAGGAGTAAAGCAAAACATGCAATGTTTGCGTTTAGCCTGTGCCACTGGCCCACGACACAGTGAGCACTGAAAGGTAGACAACTTCTGACAAAACTGACGGTAACAGCTAGGTTATGTCCCCTCAGTACGCTTTTCTTTCAACCGGCTTGTTGAGAGAGAAAGATAGCGACATTTCCCACATGAAGCAGCAAAACAATAGGAACACGCCACGCTGTCCGGGCTACTGTTTTTCATGGTTGTGAGGTTCTTGAACAAACGGTTTCCAGCCACAACAACAACAATTCTGTTTCTACAGCGGAGGGTTTTATACTAGGCTTCAGGCATGTTACTGTATGCGTCATTAACTGATCAATAAAACAGGTTTATTACTTCATTCTGGGATTATCAACAAAGGTGGAGGGCTTCAGAAATCACACCCCATGTTATTCCGACCCTGCGTTCTCTTCACACAAAGTTCCATAGTCTAATCTACAAACGAACAGTTAGTTAGCGCCGTAAAGACATCACACAAACACAACAACACAGACCCGAACTGCCTACGGTAACACTCACGTGGCATGCCGGTAAATACAAGGTTAATAAATTCCACCAGAGGCGTATGTAGGGGGAATTTATGTACCTTACATTTACTTCCATGCCAGGCGAGAGCTGATCCACCGTTGGTGGATTTTATGCACCTTGCATTTACTCGCATGCCAGGTGAGTGGTACCGTGGGAGATTCAGGTCTGTTGTGTTCACTGACATCTTTAGAGCACTAACTTTGTTTGCTGATGCTTATAATGAAACTTGTACGCAAACACTGTGGGCATCGTTCTGTTTCAGAAGTAAGTTCCAGTGTAGTTAAGAAAAGCAGTTGAAGAAGAACTGCAGCTGGTGCAGGAGAGATCCCCGATACATTGTCAGCATGGCACTGCCAGCACACGGTGGGGTGCGTCAGGTAGAAAGGTTGGCTGTGGACTTGGATCCACCATTAGGCCAGCTAATGCACGATTTTATACACCGCATCAAATATATATATATATATACATAATCATGTACTTGTACAGCTTTCTGGGATGCAGCAAAATAGTACACAAAAGCCAAAGGGTCGAGATTTTCCTCAGAAACAACACAGCGATCTTGTTGTACAGTAAGACACGGCTTGGCATCAGTCGCCTCTCTCTTTCACACACACACACACTGACACACACATACACCATACACACACACACACACACACACACACACACTGACACTACACAGACACACACACAACACCACACACACACACACACACTGACATACATACGCACTGACACACACACACACACACACACACGCACGCACACTCTGACACACACACACTCACCACACACACACACACACACACACACACACACACACACCACACACACACACACACACACACACCACACACACACACACACATACACACACACACACACACACACACACACACACTGACACACACACACACACACACACACACACACACACACGGAGTGTCAACAAAGACTCGCCTCAATGTCGGGAAAAAGGTGCCTTCAAAATGGTAATAATAACTACACTTCGCATAGCGCACCGCTGATCCCACTATATACAAACAGTTTAAGGCACTTGGGCTGGGGGGTAGGGGGGTAGGTAGGTGGGGGTGGGGGTGGGAGGTAGGTGGGGTTGGGAGGTAGGTGGGGGTGGGAGGGGGGGGGGAGGTGGCCGAAGACATCACAAGCAAAATGATAGGCACATTACAATAATAAATTAAATACACAGATGGTTGCTCAGAACAGCAAACAAAAGCATGAATAAAACCAAAGACGATATCGCACACCATGTTTACAGTGAACAGGACAGAGCGGTGGCAGCCCTAAGGGTGACGGCCAGGCCATGTTTACAGTGAACAGGACAGGGCGGTGGCAGCCCTAAGGGTGACGGCCAGGCCATGTTTACAGTGAACAGGACAGGGCGGTGGCAGCCCTAAGGGTGACGGCCAGGCCATGTTTACAGTGAACAGGACAGGGCGGTGGCAGCCCTAAGGGTGACGGCCAGGCCATGTTTACAGTGAACAGGACAGGGCGGTGGCAGCCCTAAGGGTGACGGCCAGACCATGTTTACAGTGAACAGGACAGGGCGGTGGCAGCCCTAAGGGTGACGGCCAGGCCATGTTTACAGTGAACAGGACAGGCGGTGGCAGCCCTAAGGGTGACGGCCAGGCCATGTTTACAGTGAACAGGACAGAGCGGTGGCAGCCTAAGGGTGACGGCCAGACCATGTTTACAGTGAACAGGACAGGGCGGTGGCAGCCCTAAGGGTGACGGCCAGAGGCACAGTCCAAGCCCGGCTGTCTGGCACCGTCCTCCGGGCAGGAAGGACACCGCGGTAAACTGATGCCTTGAGTATGGCTCAGTCTGTGAGAGGCTGTGGACTAACACCTTGTTAACTGTAGACTGACCTCCCCGTTAACAACGGACATGAAATGCATGCACACAACAACAACAGTAACAACGACGACAACAACAACAACAACACCAACGTGTCTGTGGTCTTTCTGCACACACGCGGGGAACCGTAGTGTCGATGTGGAAAGTCAGTGTATTCAATGCCAGTCAAGGCCACGGCTGGGCAGACACGTTCCTGTGACGTCACTGAAGGTAACCAACGACACGACCGCTCTACACGATTGACAAAGGACTCTTCAATACTGCTCTACACGATGGTAAATGGACTCTACACGACTGGCAATGCACTCTCCAATACTGCTCTACACGACTGTAAATGGACTCTCCAATACTGCTCTACACGATTGACAACGGACTCTCCAATACTGTTCTACACGATTGACAATGCACTCTCCAATACTGCTCTACACAACTGACAATGGACTCTCCAATACTGCTCTACACGGTTGACAATGGACTCTCCAATACTGCTCTACACGACCTTAAACGGACTCTCCAATACTGCTCTACACAACTGACAATGGACTCTCCAATACTGCTCTGTACGATTTCAAATGGACTCTCCAATACTGCTCTACACGACTGTAAATGGACTCTCCAATACGGCTCTACACGATTGACAACGGACTCTCCAATACTGCTCTACACGATTGACAATGGACTCTTCACTACTGATCTACACGATTGACAACGGACTCTTCAATACCGCTCCACACGATTGTAAATGGACTCTCCAATACTGCTCTACACGATTGTAAATGGACTCCTCAATACTGTTCTGT
>JABMCL010000176.1:342500-360000 GCA_018857735.1 Alviniconcha marisindica
TGACACCTGCACAGGTACCACCCCACGTACATGACACCGGCACAGGTACCACCCCTATCTTAGACACCTCACTTGGCGTACTCCATGGCCACGTACATCACACCTGCACAGGTACCACCCCTATCTTAGACACCTCACTTGGCGTACTCCATAGCCACATACATGACACCTGCACAGGTATGCCCCTATTTTAGACACCTGCACAGGTACCACCCCTATCTTAGCCACCTCACTTGGCGTACTCCATGGCCACGCGTAGACGCCTCACTTGTCATGCATCGTGAGGTCACCTCATCGTCAGCGCTGTCGTCGGCCATTTCCTCAACACACAGAACCCCAAGACTGGGTGTGCCACACAATACGTTTGAACCGGACGCTACTCTGCTGACGGTTCACTTGTCGCTGCTCTCTCAAATCATAGTGACCATTCTCCCGTTTGTCCACACTCACCCACCCACCCACCCACCACGCACGCACGCACGCACGCACGCACGCACGCACGCACGCACGCACGCACGCACGCACGCACGCACGCACACACACACACACACACACACACACACACACTCACGCACACACACACACACACACACACACACACACACACACACACACACACACACACACACACATACATTTGACATTGACTCACCTCTGATGTGACAGGCCCCCACAAGACAGACGACGTTGGGGTGTTTTCCCACTTGCTTCAAGATGACCAGCTCGTTCAGAAAGTCTCGCTTGTCCTTCTCCGAGGCGTTTTCTGGACAACAATGAACAGCATTCACACAACGATTAAAAGCATTCACACAACGATAACATCATTCACACAACGATAAACAGCATTCACACAACGATAACATCATTCACACAACGATAACATCATGCACACAACTATAAACAGCATTCACACAACGATAACATCATTCACACAACGATAAACAGCATTCACACAACAATAATCACCATTCACACAACGATAATACCATTCACACAACGATAACCTAATTCACACAACGATAACCTAATTCACACAACAATAAACACCATTCACACAACAATAAACACCGTTCACACAATAAACACCATTCACACAACGATAACACCATTCACACAACGATAACACCACTCACACAACGATAACAGCATTCACACAACGATAAACACCATTCACACAACGATAAAACTTTTTCACACAACGATAAACAGCATTCACACAACAATAAACAACATTCACACAACGATAAACACCATTCACACAATGACAAACAACATTCACACAACGATAACAGCAGTCACACACCGATTAAAAGCATTCACACAATGATAACATCATTAACACAACGATAAACAGCAATAACACAACGATAAACAGCAATAACACAACGATAAACAGCATTCACATAACGATAGCAGCATTCACACAACGATAAACAGCATTAACACAACGATAACACCATTAACACAACGATAAACAGTATTCACACAACGATAAACAGCATTAACACAACGATAACACCATTAACACAACGATAAACAGTATTCAACTAACGATAAACAGCATTAACACAACGATAAACAACATTCACACAACGATATCACCATTCACACAACAATAACAGCATTCACACAACGCTAAACAGCACTCACACAACGATAACACCATTAACACAACGATAAACAGCATTCACACAACGATAACAGCATTCACACAACGATAAACAACATGCATACAACGATAACACCATTAACACAACGATAAACAGCATTCACACAACGATAACACCATTCACACAACGATAACAGCATTCATACAACGATAACAGCATTCACACAACGAGAATACCATTAACACAACGATAACACCATTCACACAACCACAAACACCATTCACACAACGGTAACACCATTCGCACAACAATAAACGCCATTCACACAACGATAACACCATTCACACAACAATAAACACCATTCACAAAACGATAACACCATTCACACAACGATAAACACCATTCACACAACGATAAACAGCATTCACACAACAATAAACACCATTACGATAACACCATTCACACAACAATAAACACCATTTACACAACGATAAACACCATTCACACAACGATAAACACCATTCACACAACGATAACACCATTCACACAACAATAAACACCATTCACACAACGATAAACACCATTCACACAACAATAACACCATTCACACAACAATAAACACCATTCACACAACAATAACACCATTCACACAACAATAACACCATTCACACAACGATAAACACCATTCACACAACGATAAACACCATTACGATAACACCATTCACACAACGATAAACACCATTCACACAACAATAAACACCATTCACACAACGATAAACACCATTCACACAACAATAAACACCATTACGATAACACCATTCACACAACGATAAACACCATTCACACAACAATAAACAGCATTCACACAACAATAAACACCATTACGATAACACGATAAACACCATTCACACAACGATAAACACCATTCACACAACGATAAACACCATTCACACAACGATAAACACCATTCACACAACGATAAACACCATTCACACAACAATAAACACCATTCACACAAAAGGTGCCCGAGGCTGACACGACTGAATACTATTACCGTTTATCTTTCTACGACGGAAGTCCCTCAAACAAAACTCAAAACCTGTGATTCATGTTTCACAATTGTGAAGGACGAATGGATGTGTGGGTTTGTGTCTTTGAATAATCCACTCTGCTCTGGGACACAGACGTCCTAAGGTGACCCAGTGTCGTTGACAGGACGTTAAAATCCAGTTGCTGATTAACTAACCCGGACGCAGAGTTGTTTCTCACCTTTCAACGATTTGATGGCCACCGGCACCTTCGCGCCGCGCATGCGCACGAAGCCTTTCTTGACCTGTCCGAAGTGTCCGTTGCCAAGCAACTGCGTGGTGAGAACGAGGCTGGAGCGCGGGATGTCCCAGGGTCCCCCTGCCATCTGCTCGTAGGCGTTGCGTATGGGGTCGGCACAGTCCGCCTGTTGGCACACGACACGGGGCGGGGTCAGTGGGGTCGCCACAGGGCGGTACTCAGTGTCACGGCAATAAAAACACATGCACAGAGAGAGAGAGAGAGAGAGAGAGAGAGAGAGAGAGAGAGAGAGAGAGAGAGAGAGAGAGAGAGAGAGAGAGAGAGTATAACAAAGTCCAAGCATGTTTTGTATTGGAAACTTTTTCCTCCGAATTTTCGCCCCTGAGGGCTTTGTCCAGGCCTGCCCGGTCGGCTTGGCTGATTCCTACAAAAAGTTTGAACTGTGCTTGTGCTTCTGTGACAGTTTCCAACACAACAGCTTGGTTTTGACCTGCGCTGCTTCTCTGCGCGTTGTTCTGCATAAAGTCCCCGTTTTCAGGACAAATACAAACGTCTCTCAGCTTCCGAAAGGAATTGAGCGCTGAAGTTATTCTTGCCACAAAAAGGCTCTACGACCTTGACCCTCGCCCTACGACCTTGACACTGCACTGACCCCTTCTGTGTAGAGGCGGTTGAGACGGGCCGGTTTGGAGCGAGGGCGGAGGACGAGGAAGTAAACGGCTGCCGCCGCCGCCAGCACCACCACCACCACCGTCACCACCACCACGGCCGGCAGCAACGACTCCATCTGCAATGGCCCACTCCCCGACACCAGAGCTGCAATCAGCAAAACAAAGGGGTAAAACGGCGGTAAGGATCAACGGTACTCCGGCTTGTTCGCCCCCCCCCCCCCCCCCCCCCCCCCCCCCCCCCCCCCCCCCCCCAACGCCACTCCCGCCTTTCTCCTTGTGGTTTGTTCCTTCGTTGAGCTTCTTTAACGCCGGGTCGTCTCTGGAGAGGTACTGGCGGGGACCGAGATCCCAGGAGGTGGGGGATGGGGGTGGGGGGGGACTATACCTAACGCTACGCTGTCACCACCACAATGATCTGCATTAAGATGGGCAGCGACGAGAGCCGTTTTAATGTTTCATTAATAGCGAATAGCAGTGCCACAAGACAGTGTCCACAAATCTGAAGTTCTCATTTAAGAGAAAGAACGAAGCGGGGAATCGAACCGTCGTCATCCGCTTCCCAGTCTAACGCCTTACCGCTTGGCTAAGCCGTATAACATCCTTCTTCCCCGCCACCATCCTTCTTTTTAGGAAGGTAATGCGCAGAACCAAGACAAGAAGTTAGGGAAATAAGAAAGGCCACAGGCGTTCTAACAATCAGCCATCATTATTTAACCCTTGTCCTGTCCTTAGGGCGGCATAGGACGGGACAGAAAGAGTGGTTCCCATCGGATCAGCTGATGTCACATCTTGCCTGAATCCTGACTTTAGGTCTGTTCTCGTGTGGAGCAAACGTCTGAGAGTGAACACCTCTGGCTCGCTCGGCTTCGTTTTGAGGCGATTTCATTCTGTGGACACCTCAGAGCCTGCAGTACAGACTCTGGCACGCAAAGGGTTCAAAGTCTACTGCGCTGCACTGTCAGTTCTCATCCGTATACACACAGAAAGATAAATTGATATAAATACAGAAAGATCAATTTATATAAACGCAGAAAGATCAATTGATATAAATACAGAAAGATCAATTTATATAAATACAGAAAGATCAGTTTATATAAACACAGAAAGATAAATTGATATAAATACAGAAAGATCAATTTATATAAATACAGAAAGATCAATTTATATAAAGGCAGAAAGACAAACTGCTGTTTAAGCAGAGCGGGAAAAAGACATTACATGTCCCCCATTTACTGCAGGCTTTAAACGTTTTCATCAGTTCTTGCGGCGCTTTGAAATGGGACACACGCCTGGCCACCTAATTGTTGTCGGCGTTGAAAAGAAGATGGCGGCTGGCGTTCTGCAAGCAGATCAAAGCACGCAAAGCAAATGGCGCGTCGAGCTTCGCTTTCCGGCGCGCTTCCTCCGCTCTGCCGTAATTGGTCAGGCTACTGACGCCTCGCTATTCTACTCTCTGATTTAATGAAACATGAAGTGGGTACTGTGACTGTGCGTTTAATTTCTGTATTTTGTGTTTTGTCGAACTTTTTGTTACAGTATAATTATAGCCTACACTGCCAGCCTGTTAATGTTACTGTGAATATGTGCCTGATTACGTATGCTCTCAACACCACGCCTCCGTCCATGTGTATGTGTATTTTACTTGACACTCGTGGCAACAGATATACTGACTGACTGATTGATCAATTGACTGATTGAGGGGCACTTCCTGTCTCTGTGCATCTGTTTACCGAAATCGCTTCTATAATATTGACTGATTTATTAATTGATTAACTGAGGGGCACTTCCTATCCCTGTGCATCCGTTTACCGAAATCGCCCCTATAATATTGACCGACTGATTGATTAATTAACTGACGGGCACTTCCTATCTCTGTGCATCTGTTTACCCAAATCGCCCCTGTAAGTCTCCCGCTGTCGGCGCCTCCGTACAACTTGCCACACGTTTGAGTGGCCTGCTTAAACTGTGGAAGCAACACGGCGTCAAGGCCAGCACCCCGGGTAAAGACATCAATTCCGTCTCGACTGGAACGACTTGGGTTTTATTGGGTTTTGTTGGGTTTATTGGGTTTTGTTGGGTTTCACTGGTGCTGGGGTAAGCACTGTGAGTGGTTGCAAATGAAACGCGGCCTGACATAGTCGGAGTTGTCTGCGTGGATGTAAACTTACTGCCATTTGCGGAGCACCAACGGTTTTCGCTTTCAAGTTAGCCGACAGTTTTCGGAGGCCTAGCTATGACGTCACCAAAAGGCAGCGGTTGCAGGAAGGCTCGGGAAACGGACGCTTGGAGTCTGGGTCACTTGGGCAAGCCAGAGCCACGACTCACCCTGGTCACACAGAGCCATGACTCACCCTGGTCACACAGAGCCATGACTCACCTTGGTCACACAGAGCCATGACTCACCTTGGTCACACAGAGCCACGACTCACCCTGGTCACACAGAGCCACCAGGAAAGCCATGACTCACCCTGGTCACACAGAGCCATGACTCACCTTGGTCACACAGAGCCATGACTCACCTGGTCACACAGAGCCACGACTCACCCTGGTCACACAGAGCCATGACTCACCCTGGTCACACAGAGCCACAGAGGCATGACTCACACTGGTCACACACAGCCACGACTCACCCTGGTCACACACAGCCACAACTCACCCTGGTCACACACAGCCACAGAGCGGCGATGACTCACCCTGGAAACACAGAGCCAGAGTTGGTATGACTCACCCTGGTCACACACAGCCACAGAGCAATGACTCACCCTGGTCACACAGAGCCAGAGTTGGTATGACTCACCCTGGTCACACAGAGCCAGAGTTGGTATGACTCACCCTGGTCACACAGAGCCAGAGTTGGTATGACTCACCCTGGTCACACAGAGCGGCGATGACTCACCCTGGTCACAGTTGGGTCCGGCCCAGTCGTCCTCACAGCCCAGCGGGCAGCGTCCAGAGGAAGCGACGCACGGCTCGCCCTTTCGGCACTGTCCGCATGAATACTGACAGTCTGTGCCGTAAAACCCAGGGGCGCACTCTGTGTTGAACGTGGAAAACAGACAGTCATGACTTGACAAGATGAGCATTACACACACACACACACACACACACACACACACACACACACACACACACACACACACACACACACACACACACACACACACACACACACAACCAAAGAGAGAAGAAGAAGAAGAAGAAGAAGAAGAAGAAGAGAGAAAGAGAGAACTCGAACTCGAAAACTTTATTTTACCATGTTTAGGTTCAGTCAAAAACCTGTCTAACAACTAGTCCTTGCTAACTACTGATGAATAGATATCAAATTACAGGCATTATTTATATACATATAGGCATGAATGAGTGAGTGAAACGTTATACATGA
This sequence comes from Alviniconcha marisindica, assembly GCA_018857735.1. Taxonomy (NCBI): domain Eukaryota; kingdom Metazoa; phylum Mollusca; class Gastropoda; family Provannidae; genus Alviniconcha; species Alviniconcha marisindica. The sequence continues at coordinate 349,451 of JABMCL010000176.1, forward strand.
GAATTTCCACACAAAACATAGCGTGCTCACAGCGCCAGATGAACACATGCCATACTTCATTCAGTTACATATTATGAGCATACAGTGAGCATATTATGAGCAAATGAAGCAGCAGAACATCTGATCAGTTCATATGACTAGTATCGGAAAAGAAAACAAAAGCAGTCACTGCTTATCTTATAAAGAACAGTAAGGGAGAAGGGGGGGGAGGGAGGGGGGGGAGGTCGGAAGGCAGTCGGAAGGACTGGGCGGAGTTTATGGGTGTATAAAATAGGTCTCAAATGACCAGTCATTGCAATGGCAATCACTCGAAAACCTCAGTCTCTCTCTCTCTGTCTGAAAGAGACAGAGAACTGGAACTCGAGCTCTAACACTTTATTTTACAAAGAGAGAGAGAGAGAGAGAGAGAGAGAGAGAGAGAGAGAGAGAGAGAGAGAGAGAGAGAGAGAGAGAGAGAGAGAGAGAATCAAACTTATGTACAATCTACATGTTTAAGTCAACACGGTCGGCGAATCTGGCCTTTGTGGCATTTAAATTTGAATATATCACCTTTTGTTCAAATAAGTGGATTTTGACGGCCCAACCACATTAGATTACTATGCTATGTATAGTAATAACAATAACAGTAAAGGGGATTTCTATAGCGCCCATCTACCACAACAATATGGTGAGAGCGCAGGGAGCTTTACAACGACACCGGCAACACTCACAAACACACACACACACACTCACGCACGCACGCACGCACGCACGCACGCACACACACACACACACAGTCGGACGGGAGGGGGGTAAAACTAGTCACTGAACAGGTGCTAAAATATTAATATCATCTTTATTACAAGTTCCTTTTATGTTCGCCATGTTGATCAAGTAGATGTTTGTGACGCCATCAATTTATGTAAGTTTCGGGTTGTACTAATATAAGTCTTTTTGCCTGTTGTACGGCCCAACTGTTATGATTGTTAATGTATTGCTAAATATGAAATACATTTCGTTTAAACAAAAACAAACAAAAAACTAAAAATGTGCGTCTTGAGGGCGACCTTTAAAGAAGAGGGAGAACGAGAGTGGCGGAGTGTTTGTGGCAAACTGTTCCAGAGAAGTGGACCAGAATAAGAAAACGGCCTTTGACGGTTACGGTGGGTACCCCTCCTCTGACGGCAAGGACAGGTATAGATAAAAACTCGATAAGCACAGAGTAAAAACAGCAAAGCGCACACCGGAAATGGAAAACGTGCTCTCAGTATTTTCATACCTCTTGTGCAAAAGACGCCTCTCCACCCGGGCGCACATCCTTTTGAACATATCCCATTGACGCTGTCGCACGGGGTAGCGTTCAGACAGTGGCCACACGTCAGCGAGCAGTTGGTGCCGTACGTCCCCCCGCTGCACTCTGCAATGAAGCCACTCACAGTTCCAGGAAAACCAGACCACACAAGGGCAAGGAACAGGCAAGAACAGACAAGCTTTGGCCTTTCAAGTAGAGTTTCTCTCCCGCGGACTGAGAGAGACGTGTGTGTGTGTGTGTGTGTGTGTGTGTGTGTGTGTTACACTGAGCTCACCTTGCTCACACAGCTCGCCGCTCCAGCCACGGGCACAGCCGTGGGCACAGACTCCAGTCACGTGATCACAGGTGCCCTTCAGGCATCGTCCGCACGTCCCTCCACAGTCCGGCCCGTAGCGACCTGCACTGCACCCTGCCACACACACACACACACACACACACACACACGTCATTGCTAATCCGTGATTTGAGCTAACCCCCACACCCTTTCTTTTTCTGTCTCTGTTGTTGGTTTTGTGCTGTTTATTGTGCATTCTGTAATCGTTTTCATATGCTGTGCTTTGGGCCTTCTGAGTAGCCTGCTTAGAAAATTTAACAATTGTAAAATCATTTCATCATTGCAATGACTGTTTATTTGCTTGCTTGCTTGACTATTCGTTGATCGAATGAGTCAGTGACTGACTGACGGATTGTTTGACTGACTGACTAACTGACTGACTGACTGACTGACTGGCTGACTGACTGCCTGACTGGCTGACTGACTGCCTGATTGGCTGACTGGCTGACTGACTGCCTGATTGGCTGACTGGCTGACTGACTGCCTGATTGGCTGACTGCCTGACGAAAGGTCAGTGCACGAGAAGAGGGGCGGCGGAAGCGAGAGAGAATGAGCCTCACTTTCAGTGCAGTGGGGGCCGGTCCATCCGGCCTGACAGCCGCCGTCACAACTTCCGGTCACGTGGTGGCACGTGCTGTTGTCGGCGCACATCCCGCAGTCCTTGCTGCACTCCACGCCGTGAGTGCCGTTCACACACACTGCACAGTCAAGCCAGATATAAAGACAGGAACAAACGAGTGCACCACACACACACACACACACACACAATATGACTAGCAGAAACTGGGTACTGATATTAGTTGGGGCGAAAATACTGTGAGATGAGGAAGGTTTTCAGTTTGGCTTTAAAAGATGACAGGGTTGAGCAGTGTCTAAGATCTTATGGGAGTGAATTCCAAATGTGGGGTCCAGAGCAAGAGAAGCTACGAAAGCCATGAGTCATGCGTTTGTATTGTTGGATTTTCAGCATGCGGGTGTCAGAAGAAGAGCGTAGTGTACGAGACGGAGTGTAGACATGTAGCAGTTCAGAGGGTAAGCAGGACCAGAACCATTTATAGCACTGAAACACATACAAGCGACTTTATACTTAAACGTTCTGAAATGGGAAGCCAGTGCAGTTTTTCCAGGAGAGGTGCTGAGTGGTGGCGGCGGGGTGCCAAGAGAACGAGTCTTGCAGCAAAGTTTTGAATTTTCTGGAGAGGTTGGATGACAGAATTAGGTGTACCCATGAGGAGACAGTTGCAGTAGTCAAGCCGTGAGAGGATATAGGAAGTAACAAGAGTCTTGGTTGCGTCTTCAGTGAGAAACTTGCGGACTGCGTTTAAAGCTCGAAATAAGCAGTTTGACAGATTTTTATGACGTGCCTCTTCATGAACAGTTTAGAGTGAAGAACGAATCCAAGGTTCCTGGCAGAATCAGAGAAGGGGATGTTGTGAGAGCCAAGAGTAATCGAGTCAGGGAGGGGAACGGTGGAAGGTTCCGAGGAAGACGAAAAGGGAAAGAGAAGAGCTTCTGTTTTGTCGTCGTTCAGTCTGAGCTGATTTTTGGTCATCCATGTTTTTATGTCGGCTGTGCATTCGTTCGTTGGTGAGGCTGATCACTCCACTGAGAGGAGCGGATTTCTGGAGCTGTGTGTCATCCGCGAAAAGTCGATGGTTTACAGAGTGGCTAGCTATGATATCGGAGAGAGGCGTAGTGTACAGGATGAAGAGAATGGGCCCCAGTACTGATCCCTGAGGTACACAGTACATGAGCTTTGCTTTGGGTTTGTCTTGACAGTGTTTTGGTTCTTTGCTTTGTAATGGGCCACGTGCTCCAATTCGGAGAAATGGCACAAAAAGGAGTACATTATTATGAAGCACTGGATCATTGGCGCCGTCCTCCACCTCTCAGTTTGGGCAGGACGCGAAAGAACGGCAGGCATGCTTGCAAACGTCATTACCGACAATAAGTTAAAGGGAAAGGACCAAAAGAAGCAAATACTACACTGTAACAGACTTCAAGCAGGTGTAGGCGGCGGCTTTATAACGGTCTCCGTGCCGACACAACGACTTGAAAGCAGTCGGAGCGCGATAAAGGGCCAGAAGAATGGCTGGCAGCACAATTGCTTGCGTCACTGCATTTGTCTGCCTTTCGTCTGTCGGCGCACGTTTTTTATCGGCGTAATGACACACCCGCCATTCTACCCCCGCTGTGCCACATTCCTGTGATAGGAGCAAGGATACACCCCACTCTCGCACGCAGAGTCGGGGATGGTCCATCTCAGTGTCACGTGGGTGTGCTTCTTGCACTGATCAGTGGAAAAATAACTCTCCATGAACCCCCCCCCCCCCCCCCCCCCCCCCCCCGCCACACACACACTCCTTGGTTTCCCTCTTCTCTTTACTGATCTAACACGCCAAGCAAGACAGTAGGCCCAGTAACCCATAACAGAGACAGACAGACAGACAGACAGACAGAGAGGGACAGGGTCGGATGGCCACATGGATCCAGTGGATGTATATTCTATTTCCCAAATATCAGTCATGGTTGAGTGAACTAATGTCTGACTTGCACTAAACATCAATTGATGCACGTGATGTCCGCAGGACTGTCCGTTCTGTCAGCAAACGCTTTACACTCCTTAACTTTCACAGAAAACTTTTTTTTTAACAGTAAACGTCCACTTACAAAGAACTACTTACAAAGGGCGATAAATAAAGAACTACTTACAAAAGACAATAAAGGGCTTACAAAAGGAGATAAATAACGTACAAAGGGAGATAAAGAATGTACAAAGGGCGATAAAGAACGTACAAAGGGAGATAAAGAACGTACAAAGGGAAATAAAGAGCGTACGAAGGGCGATAAAGAACGTACAAAGGGAGATAAAGAACGTACAAAGGGCGATAAAGAGCGTACGAAGGGCGATAAAGAACGTACAAAGGGCAATAAAGAACTTACAAGGGGCGATAAAGAATTGACTAAGGGTGATGCAGTGCAACAACCAAAGTCTGACACCACCAGTAACGGGAACTAAATTCTGTTTGACCTGAACGTCCGTTAAAACCGAAATCACTGAGCTGTCGGAAAGTTCGTGGTTGTGGTTATAAATATGGACTGGGCAGAGGAAGCCGTCATGCAGTTGATTCAGCGGCCGTTTCTGTCCAAGATGAGTTGTAGCACGTCACGTTTCCGCTTCGTCCTTAACAGCTTCTCACACCGGCTTCTGGCTTACAGGCTTTCTTATACACAACTGACAACACACACACACACACACACACACACACACACACACACACACACACACACACACACCAACAACAACAACAAACTCAAATTTGTCAGCAAGTGACTGGTTCTGAACACCTATTGAACCTCGTAGGCGATCATGTGCGGGGAATCTGTCAGGTACAACCACTTCCTCAGTTCCCCCATCACTGATCGGCGAACTGAACCTTTTAGCTGTGAGGCACAACCACTTCCTCAGTTCCCCCATCACTGATCGGCGAACTGAACCTTTTAGCTGTGAGGCACAACCACTTCCTCAGTTCCCCCATCACTGATCGGCGAACTGAACCTTTTAGCTGTGAGGCACAACCACTTCCTCAGTTCCCCCATCACTGATCGGCGAACTGAACCTTTTAGCTGTGAGGCACAACCACTTCCTCAGTTCCCCCATCACTGATCGGCGAACTGAACCTTTTAGCTGTGAGGCACAACCACTTCCTCAGTTCCCCCATCACTGATCGGCGAACTGAACCTTTTAGCTGTGAGGCACAACCACTTCCTCAGTTCCCCCATCACTGATCGGCGAACTGAACCTTTTAGCTGTGAGGCACAACCACTTCCTCAGTTCCCCCATCACTGATCGGCGAACTGAACCTTTTAGCTGTGAGGCACAACCACTTCCTCAGTTCCCCCATCACTGATCGGCGAACTGAACCTTTTAGCTGTGAGGCACAACCACTTCCTCAGTTCCCCCATCACTGATCGGCGAACTGAACCTTTTAGCTGTGAGGCACAACCACTTCTTCAGTTCCCCCATCACTGATCGGCGAACTAAACCTTTAAGCTGTGAGGTACAACCGGGCCACTTCCTTTCCCCGTCACCTATCGTTAAACCTTTTAGCTGTGAGGTACAAACACTTCCTGTCTCCCATCGCTGATCGGTGGAGTAAACCTTTTAGCTGTGAGGTACAAACACTTCCTTTCCGTCGTCACTGGTCGGTGAAGTAAACCTTTTAGCTGTGAGGTACAAACACTTCCTTTCCGCCGTCACTGGTCGGTGAAGTAAACTATTCCAGTCAGCTGTGGGGTCGTTGGTGCAGCCCCGCGCCGTTCAGACATTCATCCGCGCCGTGTTACGGCAGGCAGATTAAAGCCATTATTGCTCGCTGAAAGACGGCGTTGTTACGACGGGTTCGGCACCGCCACGCAGCCCCACCTAGCGGGGATTCTGCCGGCGAAATCTCAGAAGAAGTCATCTGCAATGAGTGAAATTTCAGCACGACCCCAAGCGACGAAAACAGGTGCACGCGCCGTGTTTATGCGGGTGCCATGGGAAAGGGGCGGTAACTGAGGAGGGGAGCCTGAAGACTGCACATGTGTTACCAAACAGAGTTTGATTGTCGCGGAAAGTGTTTCTCTCTCAGTTTAGCAGCGGCAACCTGTCAAAACAACGTGTGAAGTTTACACAACGCGCAGAAAAAGAATTTTAATGTTTTGAGGTTTTTGTTTTCTTGACTGTGTCGATAATCTAAATGGCATGGTTAAGTTTCAGCCATTATTATCGTAAACCACGAACATGCTAAATGATAGTATTGAATAGCCTATGTAATATTCCCCATCCCCATTTTTCTCCCCCCCCCCCCCCCCCCCCCCAATCCCCCTTTGGTAGTCGGAGCTGGGGACCCACATTCGTGTCTTGTGTGAAACTACAGCTAAAGGTTTTCTAACAATTACCCATTCCAGTTTGGTACCTAATATATATGCTTCGACTCTTTGAAACTCTGCAAATAACGCTTTGCTAAAACCACCGAAATCCCTACACATGCAAGCTTCACCAGTGAAGACTATAAAATTGCTCATAATTCCTCTAAACTCTACATTAATGTCTACGAAACCTTGTTTGTGCACAAAATCATTTCAGGTAGGACAACTAGCTTTCAACAAAAGTTTCCCGGCATTACAGCTCGGCCAATAATTTATCAAGCTGAATGTTCCAGTACCTCTGAATTGGACAGATTTGTTCAAATTATTCAGTTCCTGTTCTTTGGAATTCACTGGCCTGTGGAGCAGGGTGCGCGCAGTGTGGAGTGGGTACGTGTGCATGTGGAGCAGGGTGCGCGCAGTGTGGAGTGGGTACGTGTGCATGTGGAGCAGGGTGCGCGCAGTGTGGAGTGGGTACGTGTGCATGTGGAGCAGGGTGCGCGGAGTGTGGAGTGGGTACGTGTGCATGTGGAGCAGGGTGCGCGCAGTGTGGAGTGGGTACGTGTGCATGTGGAGCAGGGTGCGCGCAGTGTGGAGTGGGTACGTGTGCATGTGGAGCAGGGTGCGCGGAGTGTGGAGTGGGTACGTGTGCATGTGGAGCAGGGTGCGAGCAGTGTGGAGTGGGTACGTGTGTATGTGAAGCAGGGTGCGCGCAGTGTGGAGTGGGTACGTGTGCATGTGGAGCAGGGTGCGCACAGTGTGGAGTGGGTACGTGTGCATGTGGAGCAGGGTGCGCACTGTGTGGAGTGAGTACGTGTGCATGTGGAGCAGGGTGCGCACTGTGTGGAGTGGGGGTCGTACTATGGAATACACGTGCTGCCTTACCTCCCTTCTTTCACAGTTTGACATTCACTGTTCTGCCAGTTCTAAGTCGTTTATTTTGTTCTCATGTCTTTGTATCCGTGCGTGGTGTAGTTTTATCGCATACTCGGTATAATGTAGATTTGTATTTTATCATGCATTCAGTATATTATAGATTTGTGTTTTATTGTGCATTCAATATAATGAGGAACTGTGTTTTTATGTAATGAACTGTGTTTTGTCATGCCCATTCAATGTAATGAACTGTGTTTTATCATGCCCATTCAATGTAATGAACTGTGTTTTATCATGCCCATTCAATATAATGAACTGTATTTTATTATGCCCATTCAATAATATAATGAACCGTGTTTTATTATGCCCAGTCAATGTAATGAACCGTGTTTTATCATGCCCATTCAATGTAATGAACCGTGTTTTATCATGCCCATTCAATGTAATGAACCGTGTTTTATCATGCCCATTCAATGTAATGAACTGTGTTTTATCATGCCCATTCGATGTAATGAACTGTTTTATCATGCCCATTCAATGTAATGAACTGTTTTATCATGCCCATTCAATGTAATGAACTGTGTTTTATCATGGCCATTCGATGTAATGAACTGTTTTATCATGCCCATTCAATATAGTGTACACTATTTTACTCGTAGCTTTAGTGGCATTCTCTCCTAGGCGAGGACTGAGTGGTAAGTAAGCAAATTGCTGCTTTACGTCCAGTCAACCGGTACAGTTACATCAGGGAGAGGACTGTTTGGAAGTCGTTATTATTTTCATAGAGACTTGCTCTGCAGTCTTTCACAAAGGTCAGACAAATACGATATGGTTGCTTCTGCAGAAAGACTAATAACACCTAACGCTGTATTCCCTTGTGGATGGTCTAAAAGCAAAGTCCTCGGTGTTATTCAGCGTATTCTCTCTCTCTCTCTCCCCCCCCCCCCCCCTCATCCCCACTGCCCGCTTTCGGGTACGGCGGACGCAGAAATGAAAGTCTGGGACTGTGCAGATGATCAGTCCAGCGCTGTTGAAAAGTCTGTCCTTAAAGCCGGGTGTAGGTTAGAGCGTAGATCCGGCTCTGCGTGCTTTGCCGCCTACAGCTAGGAACTGTACCCGTCTAACTTCTGCCTTTGAGGTTTGTTCAGTATTACCACCACCACCACCACCACCACCTCACTTGCACCCCCCCCCCCCCCGCCCACCCCACCCAACCGTGTCAGACTCGTTAGTTTGACTTATGACTTGAAGACCTGTGTTCATCTTGACCCGACCTTCGCTGTTAACTTGCTGGGCATGATTAAATACCGAAAATCAACCAACCACTCCCTCTCCGCCTCGCCCCTCTCTCTTTTTGATTTTATTTAGTTCTTATTTTCCCCTACTGATTTTTGGATGCGTCTCATTAAGTGAAATGACAAGAGACTGGCGATGTTTAAAACAAAATGTCCATGGAGAGATCAGACCTTTTTCTCACGGGCAGCGCGTTGCGGACTCTCTCAGTAATAGACATAAAGCGATCAGTTTTTGTATTTGTTATTTTGCATCCAGTTACCGCTGTCCTTACATTCAGTCCCTCTCTCTACTCCCCCCCCCCCCCCCCGCCCCCCCACCCCCACCCCCACCACCACCTCTGAATAACTTATATTTTAGTCAGTCGGCAAGATCCACTGCACCGACTGACGTCCGACCACAACAGTGGCCTCGTTGGTAACGGCTTTTTCAAAGCTTCTTCCGCGCTAATACGCCAGAGCGGCATGTTGTTGCCAGCGAAACCAGCGCGTGACTTTGCCCAGCGTGGATATCTGACACACGTGTCCGCGTGCACAACAACGGCCGTTTCTCTTTCCTCACAAAGCCCCCTTCTCGCCGCCACAAATGGCGGGCCAGGGGAGATAAGGCCAAACAGCGTGTGACCGGAGAGCGTCAAGATGGCGGGTGCGGCGGTAGGAACGTACGTCACTCTCTTCGCCCCCACCCGACCCACGTCAGACAGTGCGGTAGCAATCGGAGGCATACCCGCTATTAGACAGGGGACGGCCCAAGGTTGTAACAACAACGACGACGACAAAACCATAATCATACATCCACTTTGCCCATCATATAAATAATGATAATATTAACAACAGATAACTTTCGATTAGTGCTATTCTCTGGTGTGCACAAACTCACTGCGCTTTGCAACATTCTCCAACAGTTTCTAAGTTAACCGAGAAAAAAATAGAATAATCGAAGACCTCATACATATGTCCGCGTTGAACAGCAACTGGCGCTTACACTGTTTTGTATTGAAGGCCCAACTGAAATGAGGGTTATGTGTTGGTTGGTTTGTGTTTTAAACCTTTTGTGTGATGGGTTTTAAAATATTAGCAGTCCAGCCACTTTGTTTCAGATGACTTTTTAAAATATAGTGTACCGTGTTCAGCTTTTGTTCCTGTGAGTGCAACCGGCCTTATCCCCCCCCCCCCCCCCCCCCCCCCCCTCCCACACACCCCCCCCCCCCACCACACACACACCACAGCTGACAACAACTTGCTGGAATAGTAGTATCGTTATTATCGTTTCACCATTACGAGTGTAAGCCTAATAGACTAAGCAAAATAACAGCCGTTGAAAGAACACTAAAATACCACGAAGACAAATAGCACCTTGGCTACATCGACTGTACAGACATGGTATGGCACGTGCGTGATGGTCAGGTGTCGTTGTCACTTGGCCTTGCCGGAAGAAGGAGAAGGGGAAGGGGGAAGAGGGAGGATGAAAGGGGAGGATGAAGAGGAGGAGGAGGGGAGGAGGGGGAGGAAACAGAAGAAAAAGAGGATCGAAGGAGAAGCACAAACTTGATAGGGGCGCACATTTCTCGTCTGTTTCAACTAGGAACAAGTGATGGAATAGTTAACTTGTTTTCTTTTTTCTTTACTCCCAACAAGCGAAAGAGGGCTGAAACCCTTCTTAACGCGCGCATTAACAGCCTAGTGTTTACACCACTGAACTGCGTGAGCTATGCTCACCCGTCTGTAATGAACAACTTGGCAACTTGAGCGGCACTGAACTGCCCAAATATGTCCAGCGCCCAAATATGAGCTTTGCTAAAGGCTGATGTTGCAAGCGCCACCAAGACAGATGGCGACTTGCCTG
>JABMCL010000176.1:365000-372500 GCA_018857735.1 Alviniconcha marisindica
AGCGAGGACTGTGAGACTGCAGAGTTCGGAACTGCCAATCACTTCAACGCTTCAGCCAATCAGAACGTCTTAATTAATTCCCCGTGCGAAAACCGAAAGTGGCCGTCATGTTTGACCTCGCTGGCTAAAGCAGCAGCGGAGAGACAGACGGCGGATTCCGAACAAAACCAAAGCAAGCAATGGCGCACGTTTACTGATGCCGATAGAGCACCTACACTGAAACGAGGCTAACAGAAGGCACTTTGAATGTTGAATGAGTCTCAAAGCATAGGTCAACACTGTGTCACGTGGTGGTCAGATGGAACTGAGGAAGGAGGCGCGTCTCAGAGCTCGACGCGAAAGCCTCTGTAGTGTCACAATGGAACAGACGTGCAGCTTCGTCACCATGGGAAACGACAACCACTACACTAGAGAGACTAAATTCTGTTGAACTCATTTGCTTCTGACTGTGCACGTTGAAGACCCAGCAGCAGTTGAAAATCGACATTATGACGCCCCCTGCTAAGCCAGCAAAATCAAAACGGCATACCACAGATCAGTTAGCGCCCTTCTTCTGTTTAATCGGCTGTCGTTCTCGTCGGTAAAGTAACCGTTACCAAACAAAGAACAGCAGACCAGATCAGAGACCCTTATTATTTGACAGTTTTCGAAGAGACAAGAAGACAAAGAAGCACGAAATCTGCTCCACCGTTTAGGTCAAGGAAAGTTGTAAGCTGTCAGCTGCACAAAGAGAACGTTACTGCTGAAGCACAGCTTACACAATGATGCATTAGCAGGTCGGCATTTAGGATTCTACGTTTCGAAAACAAACTTGGCTCTTTTTCAAAATCTAGTCCTAATATTGTAATAACCACAGTATTTCATATTATGGGTAAATAATGAGCGGGGTCACGGCGGGTCACGAGATCGAAAGCGAGGCTGTGGTGTGCAAAAATGGCGACAGCGTGTACAGAATTCGTCGTCTGCGGCGTAGCCTTCACCTCGAAGACTCTCTTTCCATCTCGGTGAGCTTGGTGACGTCACTCATGAGCATTCCTTGCAAACAGTCCACGGGGGGGGGGGGGGAACAAGGGAGACAAGGCTAGTTACGTTTGATGCAGTTGTCTCCCGACCATCCCGGTCCACATCCGTGCAGACACCGCCCCGTGATCCGGTGACAGCCGCCGTCGCAACCAGGACTGCAGCGCCGCCCACACTGCTTCCCGTACAATCCCTCGGCACAATCTGCACACACAGCAAACATCCGCATCGTCACCGTCAGCTGGGTCATCGTCAACACCGTCACCATCGCCACTGTCGTCATTATCATAGCACCGTCAGTGTCAGCCTCCTCCTCATTATCACCATGACCACCATTTTTGTTATCATTATTGCTGTCATCATCACCGTCTCTCTCGTCATCATTACCATCCTCACCGCCAGTGTCACCCTCGTCATCGTGATTATCATCACCACCACTGTCGTCATCGTCGTCATGATTATCATCACCACCACTGTCGTCATCGTCGTCATGATTATCATCACCACCACTGTCGTCATCGTCGTCATGATTATCATCACCACCACTGTCACCATCGTCGTCATGATTATCATCACCACCACTGTCACCATCGTCGTCATGATTATCATCACCACCACTTTCGTCATTATTACAATCGTCACCGTCGCCATCATCATTATGATCCTCACCATGACATCACCATCGTCATCATTATCAGTCTCACCATCAACATCACCTCGTCATCGTTAACATCCTCACCATGACATCACCTTCGTCATCATTATCAGTCTCACCATCATCATCACCTTGTCATAGTTAACATCCTCACCTTCGCCGTCAGTATCACCTTCGACATCACTACCATCATCGTCATGAATGCCATATAATCACCATCGGACATCACCGTCTGGTATCGTTATCATCTTCATTATTGTCATAATTGTTTTCGTCCTTCTCACCATGCGTTGCGTTCAGCCAGTGGTGGAATTTCCACCAGTTTATTGCTAGCGAGAGTGTGGTGTGACTGGGACAGCTGGGAAGGCCTTTGGGTGTGGTGTGACTGGGACAGTTGGGAAGGCCTTTGGGTGGGGTGTGACTGGGACAGCTGGGAAGGCCTTTGGTGGGGTGTGACTGGGACAGCTGGGAAGGCCTTTGGGTGGGGTGTGACTGGGACAGCTGGGAAGGCCTTTGGGTGGGGTGTGACTGGGACAGTTGGGAAGGCCTTTGGTGGGGTGTGACTGGGACAGTTGAGGAGGCCTTTGGGTGGGGTGTGACTGGGACAGTTGAGAAGGCCTTTTGGCGGGGTGTGACTGGGACAGTTGGGAAGGCCTACGTGTCAATGGGCTGAGCATGGCCACGTCTGGCTTGCTCGTGACTCACACCGATTCAGCCAGGACTTAGGCTTGCCCCTCACTCACACCAATTCAGCAAGGACTTAGGTTTGCCCCTCACTCACACTGACTCAGCCAGGACTTAGGCTTGCCCCTCACTCACACTGACTCAGCCAGGACTTAGGCTTGCCCCTCACTCACACTGACTCAGCGTGGAGCTAGACTTGCCTGTCAAGCGACGGCAATTAAGTCCTGACTAACGACCCTAAGCCATTTGCAAACGTCAGCTACGAGTTTGCTCGGCGGCCAAAAAAGGTTCGCTGCCAAAAGCTGAAGCCGAAGCAAGAGGTGAGGTGAGGGCAAGGAGCGGAGTTAACCTACATACCGGCCCCTGGAGGACGGGATTTGTGTCAACCGTCAAGTGTTTTGGACGTCGTGGCGGAGCTGGCCGGTTGGTACAATGCGAGTGTGGCGGATATGACCACTCCAGTACTTACCGTTTCTGCACTGTAAAAAGGACCCTACCCTCTGCTTGATTAGGTCACCACGGATGGGAGGAGGCGAAGAAAGGGGGGGGGGGGATCTGCATTTTCGTGTAATGTTCTCGCCATTTTGTTTGTTTGCCGTTTATCATATTAATGAGAAGATTATTATCGTAGTGTCATTGGGACAATGGGGTTGCGTTAAATTGTTCCGTGTTCTGGTCTATGGTTGTTGTTTTATGATTGTTTTTACCCATCAGGAATCGTGCTGGACCCTGTCCGATTGGCAGGATGCTAAGATCCAGTTAGTAACCAACCATCAGGACACCGTCACAATTCTGGCGCTTTGGGGGTGTCTTTTATTATCCAATATATACATGTGATATTTTGCGTTTTACTGTGTTTTTAACTGCTCCACACGAGGACAGTAAAGCTGTAATTTACTGCACAGTAGAGTGCTGAGCTCACTCACTGGTCAACTTTGAAATGAGACTAAAATAATGATGCATTAATTTTGTGCAGCGCCAGACCAGCAGGTTATGGTGCATTGCGAAAGAAAAGCCCAACACTCGTTCATTCAGCAACATCCAGAAACATGTGACAGTACAGGCGATTAGACATGTGAGACAGGCAACAACTACCAAATACACAAAGTAGTTCAATATCAGCAGCAGCAAAAATGCCAAGCCAAGTTAGGTGTCTTTTAAGATAAGGCTTTTTGAAAGAGAAGGATTTCAAACCAGATGTGAAAGCAGAAAGCACTGAGTTGTCTTGCGAATACGTAGTGGAGGAGAGTTCCAGAGAAGTGGTGATTGGTACTGAAAAGCCGGAATATATATATATATATGTGTGTGTGTGTGTGTGTGTGTGTGTGTGTGTGTGTGTGTGTTTCTCCACTAATTTTGGGGCCAAGGAGGAATTACAAAGTGAACACGACACAATTCGTTGAACGATCTGCCGGAATGAAAATCACTGATTTATTTATCACCGAGATGCCGGCGTACCCCCCCCCCCCCCCCCCCCCCCCCCCCCCACCCCCCGTCAGTCTGGAAGAGTTACACTGATGCTGCAAGTTTGTCTGGGAGTGCGGTCTATTTTATCATCAGCAAGTCAAGAAGACGCAGAAAAGCTTGTGTTTCTAGGTCGTTGTCACGAATAGAGTTAGGGGTGCGATGGGGAGGCAAAGGGCGACAATCCTAGCACCAGTCGGCAGAGTACCAGACTGAAACAAGCAGTCATAGCGTTCTGTCTCTTGAAGCCTCTCACTGCTGCAGCATTCACATGTCCACCTTGGCCGGAGGTTCCCTCGCTGTGGTCCATACAAAACTCGTACCACAGCATCAAGGGCCGCAAGTGTGGCCCCACGACTGATGTCAGTCATGTCAGTGTTTGGCGATGGCAAGGCTTCAGGACTCCACTGATCAAGAGTGTTAAGCGATCTCCCACAAGTGCAGTCCTTACCAGAAATACTTCGTGTGTGTGTGTGTGTGTGTGTGTGTGTGTGTGTGAGAGAGGAGAGAGAGAGAGAGAGAGAGAGAGAGAGAGAGAGAGAGAGAGAGGAGGAGAGAGAGAGAGAGTGTGGTTGTGTGTGTGTGTGTGTGGTGTGTGTGTGTGTGTGATTGTGTGTGTGTGTGTGTGTGTGTGTGTGAGTGTGTGTGTGTGTGACTGTGTGTGTGTGTGACTGTATGTGTGACTCTGTGAGTGGGTTGATGTATATGTGTGTGTGTGTGTGTGTGTGTGTGTGTGTGTGTGTGTGTGTGTGTGTGTTGTGTGTGTGTGTGTGTGTGTGTGTGTGTGGGGTGTGTGTGTGTGTGTGTGTGTGTGTGTGTGGAATGTGTGTGTGTGTGTGTGTGTGTGTGTGTGTGTGTGTGTGTGTTGTGTGTGTGAGTTGTGTGGTTTGTGTGTGTGTTGTGTTGTGTGGGGTGTGTGTGTGTGTGGGGTGTGTGAGTGTTGGCAATGTGTGTGTGTGTGTGTGTGTGTGTGTGTGTGTGTGTGTGTGTGTGTGTGTGTGTGTTGGCATGTGTGTGTGTGTGTGTGTGTGTGTGTGTGTGTGTGTGTGTGTGTGTGTGTGTGTGTGTGTGTGTGTGTGACGAAGACAAGGGCGAGAAGGGAGAGAGGGAGGGAAGGAGAGAGACTATCAGCTTCAGCCGACAGAAACAGACTTTACGATAAGTTCTATAGGTGTGGTTTTGTAGATTATTTCCTGCGGCTGCTGATATATGGGAAGTGTTAAATGCCACTTATCTGCATTTGCACATTATTTACGTGACAATAGCTAACTTACACCCCCTCAGGTCCCACAGACAGACTGAAACACAAACCGATTCTCTCTCTCTCTCTCTCTCTCTCTCTCTCTCTCTCTCTCACACACACACACACACACACACACACACTCATTCACTTACACACACTACCCATACACCCACACACACACAACACACACTCTCTCTCTCTCTCTCTCACACACACACACACACACACACACACACACACACACACACACACACCGCACACACAAACCTTGAGGCAAACGCATACTGTGTCAGACAGTCACACACGCACACTGTTAAGTACACATTGTTTAGCTCTTTCGTATTTTTCTCCCCCCCCCCCCCCCCCCCCCCCCCCCCCCCCTCACCCACCACCGCCCCCACTCCTTGGTCCAGTCACAGAGCGGGCCCGCTCTATGGTCCAGGTTCCCCCCGCCTGTCGAGTAGTCAGTCTAGTACTGACAAGTAGGAGGCTGTTCGCTGGCCCCGTTTCCGTCCAGTTGGACAGGAAGCGAGTTGGTTATCAACTGGATGTCAGCAGCCAGTAGACCCGATGTGTATCGTTACACAGAACATGGCTACATCCTTTCTACCTCTCCA
The DNA here is from genome assembly GCA_018857735.1 of Alviniconcha marisindica. Taxonomy (NCBI): domain Eukaryota; kingdom Metazoa; phylum Mollusca; class Gastropoda; family Provannidae; genus Alviniconcha; species Alviniconcha marisindica. The sequence continues at coordinate 370,684 of JABMCL010000176.1, forward strand.
CACCCCCTATCACCCAGCCCACTGTCCTCGATCACACGCCAGCCGCATGCGTCTCTATCACCTTGACAACTGCCTCTGTATCACCCCGGCAACTATATCACCCTGACAACTGCCTCTGTATCACTCTGACAACTGCCTCTGTATCACCTCGGCAACTGTCTCTGTATCACCCTGACAACTGTCTCTGTATCACCCCGACAACTGCCTCTGTATCACCCCGGCAACTGTCTGCATCACCCTGACAAGTCTCTGTATCACCCCGGCAACTGCCTCTGTATCACCCCGACAACTGTCTCTGTATCACCCTGACAACTGTCTCTGTATCACACCGACAACTGTATCTGTATCACACCGACAACTATCTCTGTTTCACCCCGCTCTGTATCACCCCGACAACTGCCTCTGGTCACCCTGAAAACTGTCTCTGGTCACCCCGACAACTGTCTCTATATCACCCCGGCAACTGTCTCTGTATCACCCCGACAACTGTATCTGTATCACCCCGACAACTATCTCTGTTTCACCCCGCTCTGTATCACCCCGACAACTGTCTCTGTATCACCCCGGCAACTGTCTCTATATCACCCAGACAACTGTCTCTGTATCACCCAGACAACTGTCTCTGTATCACCCCTACAAATCTCTCTGTATCAGCCTGACAACTGTCTCTGTATCACCCCTACAAATCTCTCTGTATCACCCTGACAATTGTCGATGGACTGGGTGTTGAAATCCATGCATTATCTATCATATGTATCATTCGTTTTCTTCCACTGAAAGCCAAGCCTCTTGTTCTGGTAATCTCTACCCCCCCCCCCCCCACCCCACCACCATGGAAGTTTACCGATTTACTGATTAATATTTAACTGAACACCTATCGAGCGCCTCTAACCTTCCTCTTTCTCAGTTCCTCTTCAAGCTTCTGGCGGTCATGTGTCTTTACATGTAATAAGTCTGTATACGTAATCTGTGTTTATACGTGATACATATTTATGTGTAATGTGTATATATGCAATATATCTTTATATGTAATATGTATAACTTATGTACTCTCTCTCTCTCTCTTTGTGTCTGGGTGTATGTCTCTCTTTCTCTGGCGGAACTATATGAAATACGAAGTAGAGAAACGACTTTTTTTTAAACAGAGTAAAAAAATAAAAAATAAAAATAGGAGTACGCGTGGCCAGGTGTGGCGGACACTGATGAAAAGACGGTGGTGGCCGTCCGCACAGGGCTAGCAGGCCGACGTCAGGGCGACCACTGAGAGCGGGGCCGACACGGGGGGAAAGCGGAGTGTGTGTAAACAGAGGGCCGACACGGGGGGAAAGCGGAGTGTGTGTAAACAGAGGGCCGACACGGGGGGAAAGCGGAGTGTGTGTAAACAGAGGGCCGACACGGGGGGAAAGCGGAGTGTGTGTAAACAGAGGGCCGACACGGGGGGAAAGCGGAGTGTGTGTAAACAGAGGGCCGACACGGGGGGAAAGCGGAGTGTGTGTAAACAGAGGGCCGACACGGGGGGGGGGGGGGGGGGGGAAAGCGGAGTGTGTGTAAACAGAGGGCCGACACGGGAGGGGAAAACGGAGTGTGTGTAAACAGAGGGCCGACACGGGAGGAAAGCGGAGTGGTGTAAACAGAGGGCCGACACGGGAGGAAAGCGGTGTGTAAACAGAGGGCCGACACGGGAGGAAAGCGAGTGTGTAAACAGAGGGCCGACACGGGGGGACAGCGGAGTGTGTGTAAACAGAGGGCCGACACGGGAGGACAGCGGAGTGTGTGTAAACAGAGGGCCGACACGGGGGGGGAAAGTGGGTGTGTGT
>JABMCL010000176.1:377500-400000 GCA_018857735.1 Alviniconcha marisindica
CGGCCACCTCCACTTTCACACAACTCCTGAGCTCTGAATCATGGGACGAATATATGGTAATATATATTATATGATATATATATATATATATATATATATATAGAGAGAGAGAGAGAGAGAGAGAGAGAGAGAGAGAGAGAGAGAGAGAGAGAGAGAGAGAGAGGAGAGAGAGAGAGAGGGTTAGGGACGGGACGAGGGGAAAAGGGGGGTAGAAGAGTGAAACCTCGAAACAGGCGCCAACCCGGAAGACCGAGGCTGCCGTGGACCGCCGCCAGAACAACAGGATGTTAAGGCAGTGTCCGTCCGGCATTGCGCAGCGACCACCGCACCACGCACTTGCTGTCCCAACTGCTATGCAGAACGCACTTGCTGTCCCAACTGCTATGCAGAACAGGGACAAAAGCGCCAGGAACTTTATACAGAGACAGGCCCAGGTGGGAGTCATCATGCTCTGATCAGCGACTCCAATGTCTGACCCGTTTGACCCCCCCCCCCCCCCCCCCCCTCCTCCCTCCCCGCTTATTAGCCTGTTTCTCACGGGCGGCCCCTCCATTCTCTTGTTCGTGGTTCTGGAGTTTCGGCAATCCGCAAAGTGAAGCCCACCAGCAGACATTTCCACTGGCATTGTGCCTGTTCCATGCATGGACGTCGGGCTTTGATATCTTTGACAACCCATCTGGGCAGGAAGCTTGTCCACTTCACTTCACAGTCACGGATGGAAGTGAGGGAGGAGGGAGGGGGGCGGAGTGGAGGGGGAGGGGCGGGGGAAAAGGAAAACGTATGACGTTCCTACCGGGGGAAAGGAAAAGCCACTCAAAGTACATAGCCGTTTGTTCTCTGGCTTCGCACTACAATAGCTCGGAGACGAGGCCGCTTTCTCGCGGACTTGGGCTGTGTCAACCTGCAGCGAAAGGAGGCGATGCGCGATGCAACACGAGACAGTGACTCAGTGAGTGGAGAAGGTTAAAGCCCCACGCACAGGACCAAGTTCCGAGAGGCGGAGAGCTGAAGGCAACGCGATATGCGATGCACCAGGCAGGCGAGAAGGTTACAAGTCGTACACTCACACCACGAAGGGGTAGCGTTGGACGTGACCAGAGCGAAGTTTATCTACCGCATATTTACCCGCTCGCCCAGTGATTGTTATCGTAGGCGATTTTGAGTCTCTGTTGCAGCGTCCCTCGCAATACGCGTGACGTCAGTCAATCGCCATTACCGCCCTTTGTTTGTTAACGCTACGAAAGGGTGTGGACTCGGAAAGAACGATAAGCGGTGCAGAGGAACCAAGACACCTAGCTGAGAAGGTTAAAGTTAGTCAGTGCTTGGAGTTTTACGTCTCGTCAACTGCCAGGGTCACCTCAGGACGAATCACAGTCACAGTTTACTCCGCACCAGGGTCGCCTCAGGACGAATCAGTCACAGTTTACTCCGCACCAGGGTCACCTCAGGACGAATCAGTCACAGTTTACTCCGCACCAGGGTCACCTCAGGACGAATCACAGTCACAGTTTACTCCGCACCAGGGTCACCTCAGGACGAATCACAGTCACAGTTTACTCCACACCAGGGTCACCTCAAGACGAATCACACAGTCACAGTTTACTCCACACCAGGGTCACCTCAGGACGAATCAGTCACAGTTTACTCCACACCAGGGTCGCCTCAGGACGAATCACAGTCACAGTTTACTACACACCAGGGTCACCTCAGGACGAATCACACAGTCACAGTTTACTCCACACCAGGGTCGCCTCAGGACGAACCACACAGTCACAATTTACTCCACAAAGTCGAAAATGAAAGGCGCCAAAACACAAGTAAAACGCTGACTCACAGATCTAAACAGTCAATAGCAAACAACCAAGCAAAGTAATTTAATAAAGATCAACAATCAGCATCAATACTTATATTCTACTTAGTTACAGCTAAGAAATTTGTTCCAAACAGAATCCCCGAGACGTATCCAGCACAAAATCAAAACATTATTGATCAAACCCCACGTACAGTGTGTGTGTGTGTGTGTGTGTGTGTGTGTGTGTGTGTGTGTGTGTGTGTGTGTGTGCGTGCGTGTGCATGTGTTTGTGTGTGCGCGCGCGCGTGCGTGTGTGTGTGCGTGCGTGTGTGTGCGTGCGTGTGTGTGCGTGCGTGTGTGTGCGTGCATGTGTGTGTGTGAGAGCGAGACAGTGTGTGTGTGTGTGTGTGTGTGTGTGTGTGTGTGAGAGAGAGAGAGTGCGTGTGTTAATATGTGTGTGTGTGTGTGTGTGTGTGTGTGTGTGTGTGTGTGTGTGTGTGTGTGTGTGTGTGTGTGATTGTGTGTGTGTGTTGCGTATGTCTTCCTTCAAACGCCAACTCAAAACATTTCTCTTCTCAGAAATATTCAGTTAAGCCACATTACTATCAGTCTGTACAGTGTGTGTGTGTGTGTGTGTGTGTGTGTGTGTGTGGTGTGTGTGTGTGTGTGTGTGTGTGTGTGTGTGTGTGTGTGTGTGTGTGTGTGTGTGTGTGTGTGTGTGTGTGTGTGTGTGTGTGTGTGTGTGTGTGTGTGTGTGTGTGTGTGTGTGTGTGTGTGTGTGTGTGTAGTTATGCTTGAACCCTTGTTGATATCTGTTCTTCTTCCTTTTTTGGATACCATTGTCCATCTCGCTGTACACTATGTGTGTACACTATGTGTGTTACACTATGCTTGGTCAGTGCTCTGAGCCGCAGGGTAGGCGCTTTACAAATGTCCATTATTATTATTATTATTATTATGGTCAGTTATGTTTGAACCCGTGTTGATGTGTACATTATGTGTTAGCTGTTTGTTAAATTGATAACAGCCTCTATAGTGACGTCTAAATCACAACACGTAACATATACGTAAAAGATCGAATGACGTACACACACGAAAGAAGACTGCCAGAGCGACACACAGAGTACAACAACACAAACACAATGTGCAGATGCAGTCGGTTACACATTTTTTTTAATGACTCTGCGGTAATAGTAGTATGTGTTTAACAGATAGGATATTTTTATTAGAGAGAGAGAGAGAAGTAGAGGGTTTTGGGGGAGTTGGGGAGGGGGGGGGGGGTTCGTGCTGAGTAAGGATGGAGAGAGAGAAGGAGATATCATTACTTACACGCTCAGTAAGGATATCTGCGATCGGAAGTTCCGTTTAGATAGAATTTATTTTTTAAACGTAGCTTCTTTATCTTGTCCTTGTTTGTTTGACAATGGGCGTTTCTGTTTTCCTGTGTTTGTTTGTTTGTTTGTTGGTGTTGTTTTTGTTGTTTTGTTGTTGTTTTCCTTTCAGTCTTACCTGCTGCTGTGGCTTGATGATTCTGATACAGCTTGTGAGCGCGTTTAACATGTAAACACAACAACAAAGACTTCACCTGGCATGCGAGTAAATACAAGGGACATAAACTCCACCAGAGGTACATCCTCTGGTGGAGTTTACGTACTCTATATTTACTCGCACACCAGGTCCGAGTTACCGTAGTTGTTTGTGTGACGTCTTTCGGGCGCTACTTAACTCCCTTGTTTGTGGATTCTGCACAGGCGCTCTGGAACTCGTTCCGTTTCACACTGCGTTGAACACTCAACATTGAAAAGGTCGGGTACACTAGTGAGCCGGTTTGGCTTAGCGGTAAGGCGGTAGGCTGGTAAGCAGAGGGACCTCGGTTCGAATCTGCTTCGGCTCTCCCTTCTCTTCAAAAGTTGTGGTCTGTGGACACTGTCTTGTGCCTTTGTCCCTCACAGTTATGAAACCTTAAAATGGCTCTCATAGCTGCCCACCTTAATGCAGGAGTCATTCCGGTGGTGACAGTGTAGCGATAGGTATATAATCTCCCTCTTCCCCCACCTCCGTAACCCCTTACCCCCTTCTCCCCGTCCCTAATAAGCATTATGGTTTCTGTGGACGTTAAGCACCATGTTTACTTACTATGGTCGGGTACACCACCACCCGCGGAACACCGGGCATCATGTTGTACTTTGTGGATTCAGGGTAAGGCTTGAAAGAGAACCAAACGTCTGTTCAGTCGGTTTGATCCTGTGTTCTGATGGGGGGAAAATTAACTGACTGTTGCCGGACTCTGTCTCTGTCTCTCGGCATCAGTAGAATTAGTCCCTAATGGGCGAGGGCTGGATATAAAACCTTTATCTACTCCGCTTCTCGTATAAGTTTAAAAAATCATTCTTTTATACATTCATTCGCTCTCTTTCAGTGGGGTTGTACCTACCTACCTGTCTGTCTGTCTGACGATCTAGTTCATCTTTCTGTCTCAGTGTCTATTATTTTTGCATGCAAATAAAGGTTAAGAAAGTAGGTCAGTGGCAGTCTGTACCGCTGTTCTGAGTACATACATCCTGTTAAATAACTTGGTGTTTTACACCCAGTCAACCATTACGGATATATCAGGGCTACTGGTCCTGTTCCGGCACAAATCAAACAAAAGACGTCTTGCGGTAATGCAGCAATTTATTGGCGGAATCGCAGCTCGAGTTTTTGCAGAAACGGTAACGCCAAAACTTTCGGTAACGTAGCAGTTTTGTGGAAATGTGGTGCCCCCCCCCCCCCCCCCTCTCCCCCGCCCCCCTCCATTCCACTTTACACACCCTCCCGTACTCAGCGGAAGACGGTCACAGATTTAAAAAAAACAAAAAAACTGACGAGACCATCGTGCCAGTTATTTCCTAGGTTCCCCGATGTCCTTCCGTGACGGAATGGCTGGCCCTCAATACGCGCGGGTGGTCCGCGGGCAGCTGGCTCTCTTCCGATTAGTGGCCGGTCCGGCAGTCACGTGGCCCGGATAACGAGGGCCTTGTAGGGCCGGCAGTCTCGGGCCAATCACCAGCCTCTGATTACACTGGACGGCTGTGCGGCCGTTAAACAGTTCACCAAGGGCTGCACTCCGCACACTGGGATAAAATGGGAACAGGACACTACTTTGTGGACACCCCGCCAACCGTGACAACGTAATCATAATGATGATGATAAAATCAAATAATGATAATGCTGATGATGACGATGATGATGAAAACAATGATGATAATGCTGATGATGACGATGATGATGATGAAAACGATGATAATGCTGATGATGATAATAATAATAATATGTTGTTTTTTCACAGCGTATGTCTGTCGCAGCTCAGTGCGTTTCGTCCAGGTGAGTGTGGGGGGTGGTGGTGGGGGGGGGGGGGGGGGGTGGAATAAACGTAGTTTACCAACTAGAACTACCTGTAGGCAGCCAGTCCATGGACCCTGACGACACTGGCCTGGGGCAGCGAAAAGTCGGGAGACTGAAGTAAGTGTACGTACCAACTACAACTAGGCAAACAGTCCGTGCATCTTGACCACACTTGGGGAGGCGAAACGTTGGTGAAATAGGCCTTGATTTTCACGTAATATGCTTTTGATGATGATGATGATGATAATCACTACTGTCTTCGATGTGCCACCACCACCACCACCACCACCATCATCTTCGCCGTATTCATTACCATCATCATATTCCCTCCTTTAAAACATGTATTATTGATATTGGTAATGTTAACAGTTGCTATAACTTTCCATGCTTACCAGAGAGGAAGACAGAGAGAGAAACACAGAGAAATGGGGAAGGGGAGGGGGGGGGGAAGAACTGATTTATATTTTTAAAAATTGGAGGCGAAAGCGAGAGGTGAAGAGAGGATGGGAGGGAGAGAGGGAGAGAGAGAACGAACTCTAAAACTTTATTTTACAAGGATCGTAGTTTAGGTTTAGTCAAAAACCTGTCTAACAACTAGTCCTTGCTAAGCTACTGATGAGTAAATATAAAATTACAGGCATCATTTATATACTACTACTAATAATAATAAATAATTCTTATAAAGCGCTATTCTTTGACCAGAGTTAAACTCACTGCGCTGTACAAACATCTTATCACAAAAACTACATTAACATACATTTCAGCAAACAAAACCTTAACTATAGGGCTTAAATTACCATTATCGCCTGTCGAACAACACACACACACACACACACACACACACACACACACACACACACACACACAATGACTGACATCGCACACCAGTCTCTGCTCGTCCACTCATACAACAATTAACAAAATATTAACTTAATGATCTCAAACAACAACACTAATTTGAATCTGTCTTTTCACCCACCCAACCCGTGCCTCCTTCTCTTGCCTAGATCTCTCTTGCTCTCTCCGTCCCCCCCCCCCCCCCCCTCCCCCCCCCTCCCTTCCCTTCCCCCTCTCCCTATCCATATGCATCCATCTACATTCAAATGCCACACACAGACACACATTTCTTCAGATTCTACAGGAAGGCCTGGGCAAACAAGAAGGTTTTTAGCTGCGATTTGAACTGAGACAGTGTTGGTACATTTCCTTACAGTGGCCGGCAGAGAATTCCAGAGAGATGGTGCCATGAAACTGAAAGAACGTTGTCCAAATGTTTTGAGATTTCGCTTTGGAATTTTTAGCAGCTTTTCATTAGAAGATCGGAGAGAGCGAGACGGTTCATAAGTGCAGAGAGATGAAGAAAGATAAGGAGGTAAAGACCCTTCAAAATGGCGGTATGAATGAGTGAGTGAAACGTTCTACATGAGAATTTTCACACAACAGCGTGTTTATAGCGCCATATGCACGCATGCATACATCACTCAGTTATACATTATGAGCATACAACCAGCAACCAAAGCAGTAGAATATCTTATCAGTTCATATAACTAGTACTGGAAAAGAAAACAAGCAATCAATGCTTATCTTATAAAAAACAGTAAGGGGGGGGGGGGGGGGGGGCACTCTCACAAGCAGTCGGAAGGACAGGGTGGAGTTGTATGGCTGTATAAAGTGTGTCTCAAATGACCAGTCATTGCAATGGCAACCCCTCGAAAACCTCACTGTCTGAATGCGAACCCGAAAACTCCATTTTACAAGGACTGGAGTCCAGGTCCAGTCAAAAACCCGTCTAACAACTAGTCCTTTGCTAAGCCGCTGCTGAATAAATACAAAATTACAGGCTTCATTTATACACAGAGAGAGAGAGAGAGAGAGAGAGAGAGAGAGAGGAGAGAGAGAGAGAGAGAGAGAGACAGACAGACAGACAGACAGACAGACAGACAGACAGACAGACAGACAGACAGACAGAGACAGAGACAGAGAGACAGACAGAGACAGAAAGGCAGAGAGAGAGACACTGACAGAGAGACAAAGACATAGAGACAGACAGACAGAGCAACCCCCCAAAAAAAATGGAGAGAGAGAGAGAAGCAGAGGACTGGGGGTGCGGAAGACAGGTAACTATGAGAAAATGACACAATTGCTACGTATGCAGGAAATAAATAAATAAATAAAAACGCCCAAAACTGATCCTCCGCCCCCCCCCCCCCCCCCCCCCCCCCGCCCCCAGCACTTTAACTAACTTAAAGTTATGAGCACCTGTGGATCTGGCATGAAGAGGCTGCAGACAGGTAAGTCCCAGAAGAAACAGCAGCAGCAGCAGGTGCAGGTGAGATCGGAATTCCATCACCTCCAATAAGCAGTTCGTTTTCATTCCGCAAGGTCCTCCGCTCCAACAGTTCCGATCCCACAGAATTCCACTAATGGCGGCTTTTTTCTTTTTCTTTTTAAATTCCAGGGTTAGAATAAACTGCCCGTTACCTGAATGCGAATCAGTGGGTTTGCTGTGTCGGTACAGTGATCCTTCCCGTACGATTCCACTTGAAAAAGAAAGTGACGATCTCTTGAAATCGAGTCTTTGACGTGGCGTCTGTGGAGAGGTTGTCTGAAGGTGTTACTCTCTACAAGCCTTGTTCTGTTTCACACTGCAGTCTTTTCACCATCAAAGATTTCTGTTTGACTGATAAAAAGGCCCGTCCAAAACAAACACTTTTTGATCAGTCTCAAGTATATAATATTTTTGCAAGAATAAAAAAAGCTCACTTCACAACAATAGTACTATATTCGTGAATTTTCCAAGCTGAGAGGCATAGAATCGACGATTTAGTCCAACACTAAGCACATAAATCAGTGAAACAATGAACACACTCCAGCTGATTAAACTATTGCGCCGTTCAGTGATGATTACTTACGTCCAAAGACAAACGACAAAACAGCTGTTGAAGCTTCACGGGAACTGGAGAAGGAAGTGTCGGAGGGAAGCTCAAAGACAGACACGCACGGAAGAACGTAAAGCAGAAAATGGTTGATACCGTGAACAGAATGGAAAATCTAAAACCAACCAACACTGCACGGCTGGTGGTGTCGCCACTGACTGGCTGGCGGAGAGAGAGGGGCGGGGGATGGGAAGGGGGCGGGGGGTGACTGGGTGAGGGGGCGGGGGGTGACTGGGGGAGGGGGTACACCGATAAGAGGGCGACTCTCGAGGCCGAAGAAAGGGCTGGCGGCAAAAGGAAGTACGAAGGGCAGCCAGCTTCCTCTTCCAGCCAAGCGTGCTACAGTGCAACCCTGACCAGCCCTGACGTCATATAATGCAACCCTGACCAGCCCTGACGTCATACAGTGCAACCCTGAACAGCCCTGACGTCATACAGTGCAACCCTGACCAGCCCTGACGTCATATAGTGGAACCCTGACCAGCCCTGATGTCATACAATGGAACCCTGGCCAGCTCTGACGTCATATAATGGAACCCTGGCCAGCCCTGACGTCCTACAGTGGAACCCTAACCAGGCCTACTGTCATACAGTGGAACCCAGACCAGGCATGACGTCATACAATGGAACCCTGACCAGGCCTGACGTCACAATGGAACCCTGGCCAGGCCTGACGTCATACAGTGGAACCAAGACCAGGCATGACGTCATACAGCGGAACCCTGGCCAGGTCTGACGTTATACAGTGGAACCCTGACCAGGCCTGAGGCCATACAATGCAACCTTGGCCAGGACTGACGTCATATAGTGGAACCCTGACCAGCCCTGACGTCATACAAGGAACCCTGACCAGGCCTGACGTCAAACAGCGGAACCCTGGACAGGTATGACTTCATACTGTGGAACCTGACCTGAGCTCAACCCTGACTAGTCCTGACGTCATACAGTGGAACCCGGACAAGGCATGACGTCATGCAGTGGAACCCTGACCAGGCATGACGTCATACAGTGGAACCCTGACATAAGCTGAACCCTGACCAGGCATGACGTCATACAGTGGAACCCTGACCAGGCCTAAAGTCGTACAGTGGAACCCTGACGTCATACAGTGAAACCCTGACCAGGCCTGACGTAATACAGTGGAACCCTGACCGGCCCTGATGTAATAATTGCACGGTCGAACACCGGCCCGCAGTACACTGACGTCATACGGTGGAGTCCTGACGTACGTACTACAGCCGAACACTGACCAGTCCTGACGTCATACACTGAAACAACAGCCAAAAAACATCTCAAACGCATCACATTGTTTTTTGTGGACTTCCCCACCAGCAGAGGCACGTGATGCACTTCTCTTTTTTTCTGACACTTAACTCGACAAGCCCAGGTGGGAATTCCACACAGGAATGTGTCGATGGTCGACAGCCACCTTCCAAAACTCCTGTGGGTGTACTGCCCTGGACATGCTGGAGTGAAGGGAAATGACCGAGCCGATAGACTGGCGGGCAAAGCAACCCTCACAAGTGGTTCGTTTCTCGGAAGATCTGAAGTGTTGAGGAGCTTGAGACACTACCTGCGGGTACAAAGCCAAAGACGTCACACCATCGATCGCTTGAAAGAGAGAGGCGTAGAAAGAGGAAGCACTAGACGATCTTCCTTGAAAGGACGAGAGGGCCATCGTCAATCAGACGAACACTGGAACCGTTTCAAAGGCAACGTTGGGGAAATTTCTGAGAGACGGGGTGGAGCGCATATGGGCTTTTCCGAGCGCATAGATACTGTCTTGAACTGAACTGAACTGAACTGGACAACATGAACAGAGGCCATTGCCAGCCGAGGGAGTACACGGCTACTGAGCAATGTAAGGTGCCCCTGCCGCTCTCATACAAAGGGGGCTTCTACAGCAGCTACCTGCTGGAGCACAGGGCCCACCTACAGCCAAAACACAGCAGAAACTTAATGCTGAATTCCTAACTGTTATTCAACCGATGCAGACAGTCCAAAATACTACAACACGCCTTATTCTCAGAGCACCATGCCATCAAAACTGCACACCTCTTTTAGCAACTCCACTGGCTCCCAACTTCTAACGAATGAAATCAAAAACTGGTTGCATGTGTTACTACACAATCACAGGTTCCGCCCCTCTTATCTTTCTGAGCTACTACACCTTTACAGTCCTTCCCGCTCTCTCCGATCTTCGTCAGACATACGAATGCTCAAACTCCAACGCTTCAATCGCAAAACCCATGGCTTTTGCACTTTCTCAAACTTCGGTCCTCACATCTGGAACAATCTCCCCCAAGACATCAGGCACTCTGCTACTTACTCTCTCTTCCTTCAAGAGCAAACTCAAGATATTTTCTTCTCCGAATATTTCAGTTAACCCTTTCACTGCCATGAAATTTGAAATGCTTAAGCCTTTTTCTTTTCTTTTTCGCATTAGCACGTGAAAAGATTTTCATCAAAATGCACAATATTCAAATCAGATTTGTTACAGGACCGGAAAATATACTGTGTGGGGGTGTGTGTATGAACTTTGCAGCCCGGAAATTTTACAGGCTGGGGCAGTGAAGGGGTTAAGCAACACTGTCCTTCACCCTCTGTTAATCTGGATAATGTGCGTGTGCATCTTGCACACAGTTATGTTTGACCCCTTGCTGATATGTGTATAGATTTTTTGTTAGCATTTGTTCAATTGCCGATAACATTCTCTGTCTCGATGTACACTATGTGTGTTATATTAGGTCTGTTCGGCGCTTTGAGCCGCGGGTTAGGCGCTTTACCAGTTTCCATTATCATTCAACAGAATAACGAACCGGTAGAAGAACGCATGGACACTAGTCGCTTTAACTTCCGACAAGGACACCTTTCTGACTCTGCGGTTGAAGAACAAACATCGTCACTGAGAGGTTAAGAGAGAGAGAGAGAGAGATGGCGCGGAGGGGGCGGGGGGGGGGGGGGGGGGGGTCGGTGGGGGGGGGGGCGCCGAAAGAGAAAAACTGCCCCGCTTGTTTCTGTTCGCAACTAACTATCACGGCCTTGTTTTGTTATCGACAGCAGAGAGGGAGAGACGCAAGGCTTTCACGCACAGTGTTCCGTCAGTGTGTGAAAACAGAACACAGAGACCTGTCCCTGTGATAAGTGTTCCGCTTCCAGACAGGGCAGAAGCGGCCCGAGACAAACACCGGCATTGTCCTCGCTTCCAGCGTCTGCGCGTTACCTTTAACTGCCGACTGCCGTCATTGTATCAGGCCGGTCCTGAAAGGGTTTTACAGCGGAGATTTCTGCCTGAAAGCAGACAGCCTTTCTGAGGGGAGATGTCTGTCTGACAGCGAAAAGGCTTTTACAGTGGAGATTTCTGTCTGACACAGAGACAGCAGAAAGGCTTTCCCAGTGGAGAGGTATGTAAAAAGGCCTTCCCAGTGGAAATGTCTTTCTGACGCGGAGACAGCAGAAAGGCTTTCCGGGTGGAGATTTCTGACAGCAAACAGGCTTTCCCAAATGGAGGTTTCTGTCAGTAAAAAGGCTTTCCCAAACGGAGATTTCTGTCAGACACTAAAGGCTTTCCCAAATGGAGATTTCTGTCAGACAGTAAAAAGGCTTTCCCAAATGGAGGTTTCCGTCTGACAGTAAAAAGGCTTTCCCAAAAGGAGGTTTCTGTTTGACAGTGGAAAGGCTTTCGGCAAGGAGAATTCGGTCTGACGACAGAAAAACTTTTACAGCAGATATTTATGTCTAAGAACAGTAAGGCGTTCGGAAAGGATACTTATGTCTGACAGCTGTCAATATGAAGTCTTTTGGAGCAAATTTCTAACAGTGAAAGGCTTTCGGAAAGGATACTTCTAACGACAGAACTTGCGACAGAAGAAAGGCTTTCGGAACGGAGATTTTTGTCTGACAATACAAAAGCTTTCGGTGGCTATGTTCGTCACTGAGATGAATGTACTCACTTATTGCGGTCCAACTGTCGTTATAACGTGTAAGATTAGAATGAAAGTAACCGTTATGGTTAGAAATTGTCATGTTTGCATAACTGCATAGTTCTGGCTGGCATAACTGTTCTAGTATTTTAACGCTAGTCTTGTTCTGAACAAAACTCGAGGAGAGATGCAAACGTAATGGGTGTGAGTCTTGTTCACTGGGAGTTGTTTTTTCAGATTCTTTCGTTCTTTCCACCTTTCTACTTTCTACGTACACGTAGGTTCATCGTTCGTTCTTTCCACCTTTCTACGTACCCGTAGGTTCATCGTTTGTTCTTTCCATCTTTCTACTTTCTACGTACCCGTAGGTTCATCGTTTGTTCTTTCCACCTTTCTACTTTCTACGTACCCGTAGGTTCATCGTTTGTTCTTTCCACCTTTCTACTTTCTACGTACCCGTGGGTTCATCGTTTGTTCGTCTGGCGGTGACGTCGACAGCGCTACTCCTTTGGAGGGACAAGCCATCTTCGCAGAGGACACCTCTACTGTTTGACATCGCCTTTGTCGTTGCGTCAGCTGCTGGTGGTCCAGAGGCCGACGCCGGAGGAGTGCTGATGTCCAGTAACCGGACTCAGCGGCGTGGATCTGAGTATACGAGTTTATTCCCCTTCGCTCTCCACTGTATCGTTTCTTGTGATGAGGAGGACTGTCCGAGTAGAACCAGTCGGCAGCGAACTTGCAGCGAAGTGTTCGTCGTAAATGTGTTTGAATGCGTGTGCAATGTGTGTTTGAATGCGTGTGCCGCTGTGCTGGTACTTTGAAATAAATGTAAAACAAAATACTTGTTTTGTTGTTGTTGAACTCACGGTGGTTGATGGTGGTCGGTGTAGTGGTGGCTGTGATATGGTCGGTGTAGTTGGTGGCTGAAGTTGATCGTACCAGTGACGTGAGACAACTTACGTGAATCGATACAGTGCAGTGAATGCGACAGGGTAAGGGAGAGACAACCGATTCCCTCATTGACATCACAAAGCCTACATAATGGCGGGACTCACAGCAGCCCAGGTGAATAATAACAACAGTGATTAAAAGAAACCATAGCAATAAATACATATAATAATAAATGGAGAGTTGCCGAGCACCGTGTCACCAACAGAACCAGCCCATGAAGTCGGCAGTGTCGAATCCTAAAGCACTGCGTCAGCCATCTTCCTGCGTTTTGTTGTTGTTGTTGTTGTTGTTTCTGACTTGTTACGTTATTAAGCCCAATTGTTCTGACAAACTCCCACAGCTGGTAGAGAAGTGCTGGAACAGACCCCCTCCCCCATTCCCCCCTTCCAACCCACCCAAAAAGAAAAAAGTCTGGCCTTTCTTTTCATGGAGGCACTACACATTGGTTTTCGGGAGACGAATTGCATCTGTGACCGTTCTTAATTCCTCTGCCACATGGGCATCCACACTGACTCCATCTTCAGGGGTTGTCCCAAGGTGTGCTGTGTTCTCTGCTGTCCACACAATGGTGCGGCTCTTGGGAATTTTAACGTGCGCGAAGTTAATGCCTGTGACTGCACACAGAGGAACTGGCTGCATCAAGGCCATAAGAGAGAGTGTGCACTGAAAGCGGACTGTGGGAAAGGTGGCTGTATGAAGGCCTTAAGAGAGAGTGTGCACTGAAAGCGGACTGTGGGAAAGGTGGCTGTATGAAGGCCTTAAGAGAGAGTGTGCACTGAAAGCGGACTGTGGGAAAGGTGGCTGTATGAAGGCCTTAAGAGAGAGTGTGCACTGAAAGCGGACTGTGGGAAAGGTGGCTGTATGAAGGCCATAAGAGAGAGTGTGCACTGAAAGCGGACTGTGGGAAAGGTGGCTGTATGAAGGCCATAAGAGAGAGTGTGCACTGAAAGCGGACCGTGGGAAAGGTGGCTGCATGAAGGCCATAAGAGAGAGTGTGCACTGAAAGCGGACCGTGGGAAAGGTGGCTGCATGAAGGCCATAAGAGAGAGTGTGCACTGAAAGCGGACCGTGGGAAAGGTGGCTGCATGAAGGCCATAAGAGAGAGTGTGCACTGAAAGCGGACCGTGGGAAAGGTGGCTGCATGAAGGCCATAAGAGAGTGTGTGCACTGAAAGCGGACCGTGGGAAAGGTGGCTGCATGAAGGCCATAAGAGAGTGTGTGCACTGAAAGCGGACCGTGGGAAAGGTGGCTGCATGAAGGCCATAAGAGAGTGTGTGCACTGAAAGCGGACCGTGGGAAAGGTGGCTGCATGAAGGCCATAAGAGAGTGTGTGCACTGAAAGCGGACCGTGGGAAAGGTGGCTGCATGAAGGCCATAAGAGAGTGTGTGCACTGAAAGCGGACCGTGGGAAAGGTGGCTGCATGAAGGCCATAAGAGAGAGTGTGCACTGAAAGCGGACCGTGGGAAAGGTGGCTGCATGAAGGCCATAAGAGAGAGTGTGCACTGAAAGCGGACCGTGGGAAAGGTGGCTGCATGAAGGCCATAAGAGAGAGTGTGCACTGAAAGCGGACCGTGGGAAAGGTGGCTGCATGAAGGCCATAAGAGAGAGTGTGCACTGAAAGCGGACCGTGGGAAAGGTGGCTGCATGAAGGCCATAAGAGAGAGTGTGCACTGAAAGCGGACCGTGGGAAAGGTGGCTGCATGAAGGCCTTAAGAGAGAGTGTGCACTGAAAGCGGACCGTGGGAAAGGTGGCTGCATGAAGGCCTTAAGAGAGAGTGTGCACTGAAAGCGGACCGTGGGAAAGGTGGCTGCATGAAGGCCTTAAGAGAGAGTGTGCACTGAAAGCGGACCGTGGGAAAGGTGGCTGCATGAAGGCCATAAGAGAGAGTGTGCACTGAAAGCGGACCGTGGGAAAGGTGGCTGCATGAAGGCCATAAGAGAGAGTGTGCACTGAAAGCTGACCGTCGGAAAGGTGGCTGCATGAAGGCCATAAGAGAGTGTGTGCACTGAATGACTGTGGGAAAGGTGGCTGTATGAAGGCCATAAGAGAGAGTGTGCACTGAAAGCCGACTGTCGGAAAGGTGGCTGTATGAAGGCCATAAGAGAGAGTGTGCACTGAAAGCCGCTGTGCGAAAGGTGGCTGTATGAAGGCCATAAGAGAGAGTGTGCACTGAAAGCCGACTTTCGGAAAGGTGGCTGTATGAAGGCCATAAGAGAGAGTGTGCACTGAAAGCTGACTGTCGGAAAGGTGGCTGTATGAAGGCCATAAGAGAGAGTGTGCACTGAAAGCTGACTGTGGGAAAGGTGGCTGTATGAAGGCCATAAGAGAGCGTGTGCACTGAAAGCTGACTGTGGGAAAGGTCCGTTACTGTACCGGGGAGTCGTCACCACCTGGCAGCTCCCTCAGCAGTCATCGGAACAGAATATGGGGGGCGGAGGGGGGGGGTGCATTTGAGATACGGGTGGCGGAGACGTTAATGATGATAAAAGAGGGAATTTCTATAGCGCCCATCTACCGCACAAGGTGGGAAAGTGAGGGCCTCTACAATAACACTAACAACGCACGCGGTTTTGTGACTTATACCGTAGGTGTGTGCTTCGTGGGGAGGGGGGGGGGGGGTTCCTTGATCCAGGATGACTGTGGGGCTGGAGTAGTAGTAGTAGTAATTGGATTTTAATGTCCTGTCAACCACGTAGGGTCACCTCAGGACAGTCAAACTCAGGTCATAAGCAAATACACATTTCTAACCTCTTCTCACATATATATCAACCCTGTGTCAAGTCAGTGTACAAAACCAATCACTTCGCAAACATAGAATATACATACACAAACATCAGACACAAATTTTCGAACAATTAGTCCCTTCAATATTACCCCTGTTAAAATAGCACATAAGGCCAGGACATGCTGGTATCGTCGACCATTCCGCCTAATTTATTGATACCAGGTTAACGGAAAAAAAGAAAAAAGAAAAAAAAGGATGGACAAACACAATATAACATATTTTTTTAAATATAAATGCATAATGGCAAATACCTCTGCCATATGGCAGCAAGCTGCACGTACCATCTACCAACTATCATCTCCTAGCTGCTCAGCAAGAGCCATACAAAAAAAGCCTAACCCTTAACGAAAAATATCTGAGAGTTTTCTGGAAAAAGTCAGGAGAATGGACCATTAGCAGAAAAATGACAAGACAGAAAGAGCAAGAGAACAAGGCAGAAAAAACAAGAGAGGAGATAAAAAGGGGGAATCAAATGACAGCCCTGAGATTCCAGACAGGAGGAAGACATCAGACACCCCCGGCCTCCCTTCGGGGCTGTGGGGTGGAATTTGTTGTCCCCTGGCTGAAGGTCGGCAAGGCCATAGAGAGGATCTTACGTCATCACCACCGTCACAGCTGTGAATACGCAACGTTCTGTGTGCAAGGTTTCTACGCGCCATATATATACGTTTTCATTCATTCGTTCACAACTATGCAGATTCAGGGGCTGGGGGTCAACAAGGTCACTGACGATGCCGCACCTCACCACGACCTTTGCCACTGACCTGCGTCGGTTCAGTGACTGGAGGTCGAGTTATGAACCAAGACTGGGGCGTCGCCGGTTCATGGTTCAGGAGCTGTGTGAAGAGTCGAGGTGGACGTCCTGGACTGTCCGTCCTAACGAGCCTTCTGGTTTCCGTGGACGTAAAGATTTATTGCACCGTGCTTCGGCATTGGTCACAACTTGTCCCTAATATGTCAACTGACATCTGAGGACATAAAGCATCACTTCATCATCAACGTCGCCGGCCGGTTACCGGTCAGTCGTGCAGCAGGGGCGGGTTCCATTGTAACGTACTGTACTCTAGTTCAGACCTCAGTCGTGCAGCAGGGGCGGGTTCCATTGTGACGTACTGTACTCTCACACCTTTAGTCGTGCAGCAGGGGCGGGTTCCATTGTGACGTACTGTACTCTCACACCTTTAGTCGTGCAGCAGGGGTGGGTTCCATTGTGACGTACTGTACGCTAGTTCGGACCTCAGTCGTGCAGCAGGGGCGGGGTATCGGGTCCGTGGGAGAGCCTGTGACCCACGGGAGAGTGCTGGGGGGTGGGGGGGAGGGGTGGGGGGGAAGGTGGGGGGGGGGGTCTAGGGCAGGGTGGCCTTTAACAAGAGTGCCCTGACCTTTGCCCTCAGCCGGTCCCTCAGGGTCATCGCCCACCTCAGCGTCTGGCTCGGCCACGTCCCCGGCATCTTCCTGGCTTTCCTGCTGCTTTGTTGCGCTTCTTTCGTTTGATCCTTGGTCTCTTTACTGGGTTTTTTGTACCTCCTCTCTCTCTCTCTCTCTCTCTCTCTCTCTCTCTCTCTCTCCGCCCACGTCTACCTCTCTTTCCCTCGCAACAAATACAGCCGTAAACAAAATCTCTTAATCTTTTTGTGTCTGCTTATGTTTCAGGCTAATCGAGTTAATGTAGTGGGTGGGTTATCTGTGTAAAATGCCTAGTCCATTGAATTTTCCCTCCCGTTACCCCCCCCCCCCAGCCCTCCTCCCCCCCCACCAACACCCACACTCCATCTTTTTGTTTGTTTACTTCCTTCCCTTGAAATTTGTTTTCTCTATCTTTCATTGTTTCTACTTTTATTATATTCTACGGGCCTCCACAGCACCAGTCGGTTATCGCTGTAGACTGTACAGCTGTAGACTGTTTGTTTCAGTTTATCCATACGTCACAGCCTATGGAGCCACCCCCCCCCCCCCCCCCCCGCCCCACCTGGCTGTTTACAGAAGCCTGCCCTCTGATGGCCCAGTGCAACAGACAACAAGGACGCCGGCAAACGGCTCACGTACGTAGCATAGAGAAATTCCCACTCTCGCGCAGAACAAGCTGGCGTTGACGCAAAGCATGCCAAGGGAAGTAAGTGCTTGTCGTGACACCAACAGTTTCGTGAACAGGTGACTGCCCTTTGAGCTGTTTCCTGCATCGTCAGTTACTAAAACTCGCCTAGCACTCGATCAAATACAAGCTAGACAACAGACAGACAGACAGATTGAAACCGATGTAGACAGCCATAGATAGGTGTATATTGACGGAAACAGATAAAAAGATCGCCAGAAATGTGGACCCTGAAAGAATCACTGTAGAAAGAAGTCTTTGATAACTTGCTCGAACAGCCCACTGTCTCAACTCCAAGTTTTCACAGTTAGACAAGTAGGTCCCTTGTGCTTGCTGTGAGATACATTCATTACGTGTCGCCTGTGTACACCCGTTACTATTTTTGGCAGCAACTTGGCCGGACTTGCTGCATTTATTCTCTTAATTGGCAAGCAGAGGGTCCCACACGCCTAACTAGCTCTCCCGTGTATGAATACCATGCTTGTTAGAAACAAAGTGTACTTAACAATTTGCAGTGATTATGTAACCATTTAAAGTATGTAAGTGGAAACAAATGGGCACAGCGTCAGATGGGAGTTGATGGCTAGGCATAGAGTAGTGAGTGGCTAGAGGACAGAGGATACAGGAATCAAAAGCCTTGAATAACCCATGACAATCAGGTTAAAGTTGCCACCCACAGAACGTTTTCTCCCATAGCTCCATACTTCTTGCAATGAAAAGAAGAGAAAAGAGAGAAGAAGAAGAAGAAGAAAAAAGGGGGGGGGGGGGGAGGTCATTAGAACTTGCGGATAGAAGTTAGAATTTTATGTATGTCAATTATTCCCCTGTTCAGGACCTCCTCTGATTCTGAGGGACAGTGTACTCCAGGACAGACACCGTTTCGCTCGTGGGTGGAGGGGGGGGGGGGTGTTAGAGATCCAACAACACAGACATGTGGCATCTTTGTAAAGCAGGTCGTAGCTGTTACGGCGTATCACCGCAGACCCTCGCCTGAGGAATGTTCACTGCACAGCATTAGTGTGGAGACACCCTGGGGCATCTTGAGCCTGGTCACAGTCACAAGTGGATTCCCCCTACCCCCCCCCCCCCCCCACCCCCCACGGGCTGTGACGCAGACTAGTGGCAGTTTGCAAAGCAGGTCGTTTTTCGTACGGTGAGTCACCGCGGACCCCTCCCCTTGAGGGAACTTCACTCCACCGACGAAACAAAATGTGGAGAGACCCTGGGGGATCTTGGGCCTGTTTACCACCTGTTTGCGATTACGGATGAAGTCACCTAGCCGCCAGACCTGTGACACAGACAAGTGGCAGTTTGTAAAGCTGGTCGTTTTTCTTACGGTGAGTCACCGCGGACCCCTCCCCGTGAGGGAACTTCACTCCACCGATGATACAATAGTGTGGAGAGACCCTGGGGGATCTTGGGCCTGTTTACGACCTGTTTACCACCTGTTTACGATTAAAGGTGAATTCACCCTGACGTGCGGCCTGCGCGTAAGATGCCAGAACACAACTTGTGACGTAACAGTTATTAAACCAACACGCCAAAGCGGACGAAACGCAGCACCCAGGAAAGCGTATGGTGACTGCCCATTTACACTAGCCTCAAAACTCGACAGAAAACAGGTCCTGTGGGGGGCCTCCTACCTCTGCTTTCTCTTCTTATGACCGCCAGAAAGTGTTCTCCATTTTATCTCTAAACACTAAAACAGGATTTTCCAGTGTGCGGCATTGGAAAACAAAAACAAAAACAAACAAAAAAAGTAACTTCATATCTGGCTTCAGCTGCGGACAAACACTAATGAACCCAACAGGTTCTATACGAATGGCTAATTAGGACGTTCGCTCTGGGCCGTTTTACATCCTACCGTTTCAAAGTCCTCCAGACCAAAATATACCACCATCAGAATTTAACAACTGTTTGTCTTACCGACATTGGTGGTCCCCCTCCGCCCTTTGTGTGTGTGTGTGTGTGTGTGTGTGTGTATGTGTAAACCAAAGGTAAACCCCCCCCCCCCCCCGCTCTATGGAGGTTATGACCATGCAAACTTGGGAAGACATCGCTTGCCAAAATAAATTTTCGTTGAATCCGTAAAAGCATAACTTATGTTGCTTAGATACGACGAGGCAAACTCACGGAAAGCAGTTTGCTGCGATTTAGTTTATGCTGCTATAAGAACCACACCAACTGAGACCTTAAAACAGAAACCGTTTGAAAAATGCAATGACATCTTTGTCATGCCACTGGGACCTAGAAATTCAGTCAGCAATAGTGAAAGACCTCACTGGAACGATGTCCACAATTTTTTTAAGGCTGTTGTCGGCAAAGCCATAACTATGTGCATTATCTAGGGCATGCATTTAAAACGACAATTATGCAAATTTTGAACTGGATCGGGTCAGATTTCAAGGCAAAATATACCAGTTGGAATTTGCGACTGTTTGAAGCTGCTGTGGATTTTGCCCAAGGTCAAGGTTCCGAACACCGACAAGAACGGACAAAGCTGAAGCGAAAGTTTTTAAAATGGATATGAACCTGTATTATCTCAAATAGGTTCTACTGTCGCGAAAAGCTGGACTTTTATTTGTCCAAGAAAATCGAAACGGTTAACGTTCTTACCACCCGGCGGGACGACCGGCGTGACACTGTCACGTACAGGTACACGTACCCACTCCTAGTTCTCGTGCAAGTCAAAAATGACTTCGCTTCATCTTTCTCACTCCCGACGGTGTTCAGATCACGTCAACTCAATCTGAAACAAGGCTGGCTGCTGGCTGCTGGCCGGCCCCCTCATCTGATCCATTACTGCGTTAAAAACAAACGTCTCTGCTTCTGTAGCCCTTCACGCCGTGCTCTCGTGGGGACCTCAGTCTCGGTGTTCCTGCCTCCTGCCCTGCATGAGGCAGTTCTCATCAAAGCCTTCAACGTCAGAGTCCACGTGGGATAAGTACAGTATTACCTTGTCAGAATGAATCTGTGAATCCGTTGGAATCGGAGAAGACGACGTGTCGAATCGTTGGTTCTTCAGCTTCCTGCAGAGCAAACGGGAAAGAAGTCTGGACCCAGGAAAGCTGCAAGAGTACTGGCTTCGAAAACTTGGTGCATTCACTGAAATAAATTTGTGAACCGACTGTCGGTGAGAGTGACAGAAACCTCGACGCTCTCTTTCTCGCACGCACGCACGCACACGCACACACATACACACCGTGTGAGCAGATTCACAATTCAAACGCACAGGTCGACAATTGCATAATATACATGTGCCTTGCCACAGGTTTCTGGCCGGCAGAGCTGCAGTATTTTTGTCAAACACTGGGGGTAAGAGTGTAAAGAAAAGAACAAAAAGAAGAAAAGGTAAAAGAGAAAAAAGAGGGCCAGGCACAGCAGTGAACTGCAAATGTTACGTCCGGCACAGCGGACAATGGCGCTACTCGATTTCAGTCGTCGGGACGGCCTGCACCGTGAAGGTGCACACCCGGAAGATGCGCGTGCAAAACGTGACCCGAGTTGTCCGTGTCACAGAGGGTAGAGGGTGTAATAGCAACTCCGGCCTCCCCCCTCCCAGTTATAGGTGATTTTCGTTTTCGTTGCCAGTCGTTTTTAATATATATAATTGTTGTAAGGCCGAAGGGCAATTCTTCGGTTCACTAAATATATTTTTGTCACCTGCGGTTTGGGCTCTGCTCTCGAGAAAGTTACCAGATTTCCTCTTCTTTTTTTCTTTTTTGTGTGTGTGTGTGTGTGTGTGTGTATGTCTTGTAGCATAACGGGCCTCTCTGACATCACCAAGCCAGTGACAGTGACCAATGACGAGGGATTTCCATGGGTGTACTGCACAGGCGAGACATGTACGTGTGGCGCGTACGAAATGTACTTTTCAGCGGTTCTGGCCGGACATCAGAGGGTCGGCTTGGGCAACTGTTGGGTGCACGGAAACGGCCCAAACGGGCACAGACCCTAACGGCTGAGACCAAAACCGCTGGAGCTCGAAACATTTTATTTTTATTTTTTATTTTTTTTAATGCCGTTCGGCGTCCTGAAAAACATTTTTTCTAACAGCGATATGTGAATTCCGAAAATCTTTTTGAGTATTTCGATATATTTATTGGGCAAAGAAAAGTGAAACTGCCTATACCTTGAGCACTGTTTCCAAAGACGGGTTTCTGTCCAAAGTTCACGAAACACAAGTCCACGCAAGCGCATAAATGCAAGCAGTGGTCAGTGTTGTCCCACAGAAACAGCAGCATTCAGACAGACACATCGATGAATGACAAAACAAATGACGAGATGGAGGATACGTCAGGCGCGCACGTGCCGCAGCACACTGGACATCGTGACGTCAAACGGACCAAGTGGGGAAAAGGAAGTCAAACGTTCGGACCAAGTGGGAAAAAGGCAGTCAAACGTTCGGACCAAGTGGGAAAAAGGCAGTCAAACGGACCAAGTGGGAAAAAGGCAGTCAAACGTTCCCGGACCAACGTGGGGAAAAGGCAGTCAAACGCGACCAAGTGGGAAAAAGGCAGTCAAACGTTCGGACCAAGTGGGGAAAAGGCAGTCAAACGTTCGGACCAAGTGGGAAAAAGGCAGTCAAACGGACCAAGTGGGAAAAGGCAGTCAAACGTTCGGACCAAGTGGGAA
>JABMCL010000176.1:412500-475000 GCA_018857735.1 Alviniconcha marisindica
GTGACTGAACCACCACACAATAGTCACTGACGGTGACTGAACCACCCACACAATAGTCACTGACGGTGACTGAACCACCCACACAATAGACACGGTGACTGAACCACCACACAATAGTCACGGTGACTGAACCACCTACACAATAGTCACGGTGACTGAACCACCCACACAATAATCACAGACGGTGACTGAACGACTCACACAATAGTCACGGTGACTGAACCACCTACACAATAGTCACGGTGACTGAACCACCCACACAATAGTCACGGTGACTGAACCACCCACACAATAGTCACTGACGGTGACTGAACCACCCACACAATAGTCACGGTGACTGAACCACCCACACAATAGTCACGGTGACTGAACCACCACACAATAGTCACTGACGGTGACTGAACCACCCACACAATAGATCACGGTGACTGAACCACCCACGCAATAGTCACGGTGACTGAACCACCCACACAATAGACACGGTGACTGAACCACCACACAATAGTCTGACGGTGACTGAACCACCCACATAATAGTCACTGACGGTGACTGAACCACCCACATAATAGACACGGTGACTGAACCACCTACACAATAGTCACTGACGGTGACTGAACCACCCACATAATAGTCACTGACGGTGACTGAACCACCCACACAATAGTCACGGTGACTGAACCACCCACACAATAGTCACGGTGACTGAACCACGTGGAAGTGTTCTAAATGGAAAATAAAATCAAGGAACATTTTAGAACAAAATAGTCGATTTCCGATTTTAATTTAATCTCTGTTAGCTGTTGTAGAAAGGACGGCCTTGTTTGTCGAAACTTGTTTCCAGTAGGTTAAGAAATGAAGTATAGTTCGTCGAACTGTCCGAACAGTGTTCCATAGATATGCTCTATCATCATCATCATCATCATCATCATCATCATCATCATCATTAAAGACAGAGCGGAAGTTTACGCTTCACGCTTGTAGTGCGTTTTTTATTTTTTTTTTTTTTTTATAATACTTTATGTAAATTGTTTTGGTAGGTGCTCTACATGTATATAGAATATCATATTTAGGTTACTAGGTATCATGTGAGCGCTCAGGGCCTTGGTGAGCGCATGATAAATGTATATTATTATTATTATTATTATCACATGCAGACTGGTGACATCATCAGTGTTTTCACGACTCGTGCTGATTCACAGGCGCACATCTTAAGATGTACGTTAGGTTTGATCCAGGATTTCTTTGGAACTAGTGCACGTGTGACACAATATGCTGCACACTGTTTACGTAGCAAATTTCAGCCCCCCCCCCCCCCCCCCCCCCCCCCCCCCCCCCCCCCCCGTCCCCCCGCATACCCCCACTTAAAGGAAACAATACAGTAATGTTCTTATGTGACGCCAGACACACTTCTGGTGTGTGTTTTTCACACAAAAATTCTTATAAGAGAACTTGGTGTTTAGTTGGGATAATTAAAGTGACTGACTACGAGCGAGGTTTCGTGTGTGTGTGTGTGTGTGTGTGTGTGTGTGTGTGTGTGTGTGTGTGTGTGTGTGTGTGTGTGTGTGTGTGTGTTGACAGGATTCCAGAGACGTGGAACTGACATTTGGGTCAAACAGCCGGAGGAAAGTCTACATCGTTGCAGCCGTTGTTGTAAGCGGGTCTTGCTTTTCTGGCCTATAGCCATTACACTTCTCCAAAAGCTGCTGTAGTAAAGTGAACTGAGTTACTGACCCTGCAGCTGGTGCACAGAGGAGACATCAGCTGCAGCACTGACTGACTACAGGTAGCTCATTCTTTGTCAGCTGGTGCACAGAGGAGACATCAGCTGCAGCATTGACTGACTACAGGTAGCTCATTCTTTGTCAGCTGGTCCGAGTTCAACGTGCTGTCAACCGCACACGGCCATTTCAAGACGAATAGCAGGGTCATCTTTTTTTCTGCGGAAATTTCTTCTTTCAGTTAGAAATGGAAGAAAAAAGTTTGTGCTTCTCAAACGATCCCTACGCATTTCAGTTTGAAATGAAAGAAAAAAGTTTGTGCTTCTCAAACGATCCATACGCATTTCAGTTAGAAATGGAAGAAAAAAGTTTGTGCTTCTCAAACGATCCATACGCATTTCAGTTAGAAATGGAAGAAAAAACGATGGTGCTTTTGAGACGATCCATACGTATTTCAGTTTGCATAACAAGTACTTGATGAACTCTCGTCAAACTCTAGCACGTGACCAGAGGGAAATGAAACAATGTGTCGGTCAGAACAAACAAGGCAGTATTTATCCCAGCCCCCTCATCTTTTTTCCCACAATCCTTCCCAAATCGCTTTTATACCCCCCCCCTCCCATCATCCCTCTCTCCCCAACCGCCTCCCCCATCCCCCCCCCCCCCCCTCCCCCATCCTCCACACCTTTCCCCATCATCCCCTCCCCGACATCCTCACCACATCCTTTTCCCCACATCCCCTCCCCGACATCCTCACCACATCCTTTTCCCCAAGTCCCCTCCCCTGACATCCTCACCACATCCTTTTCCCCCAAGTCCCCTCCCCTGACATCCTCACCACATCCTTTTCCCCACAGTCCCCTCCCCTGACATCCTCACCACATCCTTTTCCCCAAGTCCCCTCCCCTGACATCCTCACCACATCCTTTTCCCACAGTCCCCTCCCCTGACTCCTCACCACATCCTTTTCCCCACAGTCCCCTCCCCTCACTCCTCACCACATCCTTTTCCCTACAGTCCCTCCCCTGACATCCTCACCACATCCTTTTCCCTACAGTCCCCTCCCCTCACGTCCTCACCACATCCTTTTCCCCACAGTCCCCTCCCCTGCATCCTCACCACATCCTTTTCCCCACAGTCCCCTCCCCTGACATCCTCACCACATCCTTTTCCCCACAGTCCCCTCCCCTGACATCCTCACCACATCCTTTTCCCCACAGTCCCCTCCCCTGACATCCTCACCACATCCTTTTCCCCACAGTCCCCTCCCCTGACATCCTCACCACATCCTTTTCCCCACAGTCCCCTCCCCTGACATCCTCACCACATCCTTTTCCCCACAGTCCCCTCCCCTGACATCCTCACCACATCCTTTTCCCCACAGTCCCCTCCCCTGACATCCTCACCACATCCTTTTCCCCACAGTCCCCTCCCCTGACATCCTCACCACATCCTTTTCCCCACAGTCCCCTCCCCTGACATCCTCACCACATCCTTTTCCCCACAGTCCCCTCCCCTCACGTCCTCACCACATCCTTTTCCCCACAGTCCCCTCCCGCATCCTCCCCCACAGTCCTCTTTCCCCATCCCCTCCCCTTACTCCTCCACCCACCCCCACACACACCATACACCCTGCATCATCTTTCCAAGCGCTACTCATGGAGTTCCCAAGCCTCTTCCCCACGTGCTCCCTGCCTGCGCGCTGGTGCACTTTCCCACAGTTCCCTCCCCTCACGTCCTCACCACATCCTTTTCCCCACAGTCCCTCCCCTGACATCCTCACCACATCCTTTTCCCCACAGTCCCCTCCCCTGACATCCTCACCACATCCTTTTCCCCACAGTCCCCTCCCCTGACATCCTCACCACATCCTTTTCCCCACAGTCCCCTCCCCTGACATCCTCACCACATCCTTTTCCCCACAGTCCCCTCCCCTGACATCCTCACCACATCCTTTTCCCCACAGTCCCCTCCCCTGACATCCTCACCACATCCTTTTCCCCACAGTCCCCTCCCCTGACATCCTCACCACATCCTTTTCCCCACAGTCCCCTCCCCTCCACTCCTCCCCACATCCTCACCACATCCTTTTCCCCACAGTCCCCTCCCCTGACATCCTCACCACATCCTTTTCCCCACAGTCCCCTCCCCTGACATCCTCACCACATCCTTTTCCCCACAGTCCCCTCCCCTCACGTCCTCACCACATCCTTTTCCCTACAGTCCTCTCCCCTGACATCCTCACCACATCCTTTTCCCCACAGTTCCCTCCCCTCACGTCCTCACCACATCCTTTTCCCCACAGTCCCCTCCTCGCATTCCTTCCCCCACAGTCCATACCCTTCTGAATATCCATTTCCCCACAGTCCCCTCTAGTCGTCCGCCACCCCCACCCACACACACACATACACCCTGCATCATCTTTGCCAAGCGCAATGAGCTACATGGAGTTACGGTGTGCCAGAAGCAAGTGGTCATTGACACCACGTTGACTACACCAGGTGGTGGCGGCGCTGGTGGCATTGACGGTGGGACTGGCTGTGGGTCTCCGCCACAACAGCGACAGCTCTCAGCTCGGGGCGCAGCGCGGAGACGTCACCACCAGCACACAGTCGACGACTCCAGGGAGCGAGAGGTATGTACACCACGCCTACCACTGCCCCACCACCCTGTCCTTGGTCTGCCCAGGTGTAGGTGTGTATGTGTGTGTGTTTGTTTGTGCGCGCGCGCGCGTGCGTGTGTGTGTGTGTGTGTGTGTGTGTGTGTGTGCGCGCGCGTGCCAATGTGTTCGTATGTGTGTGCCAATGTGTGCGTATGTGTGTGTGTGTGAGAATTTGTGTGAGTATAAATGTGTATGTGCTCACAAACTCTCTCTCTCTCGCTCTCGCTCTCACTGAGTCTTAATGTACCTGTCTCCAATGGCACGTTGACGACTGAAACATCCGTTGAACAAAGAGCACGTGTGAACAGACAACTGTGCATGGTAGGTGCCGCGACAGTTACGAATTAGCTCCCTTCTCTACTATCATCAAACAGGATTTAGCTCCCTTTTTCACGATAGCCAAACAGGATTGAGCTCCCTTTCCCACGATCGTCAGACAGGATTGAGCTCCCTTCTCCATGGTCGTCAAACAGGATTTAGCTCCCTTTTCTACGGTCGTCAAACAGGATTTAGCTCTCTTCTCTATGGTCGTCAAACAGGATTTAGCTCCCTTTTCCATGGTCGTCAAACAGGATTTAGCTCCCGTTTCTATGGTCGTCAAACAGGATTTAGCTCCCTTTTCTACGGTCGTCAAACAGGATTTAGCGTGCAAGTTGCACGGTGACCCTGTTGCAGGTACCGGCCGGTAGTGATGGTATCGATGACCATGTTGCAGGTACCGGCCGGTGCTGATGGTGTCGTTGGACGGGTTCCGGGCCAGCTACCTGAGCTACAACGTCACGCCCCACATCCAGCAGCTGATCCTGGATGGCGTCCACACACCCCGCCTGCTGCCCGCCTACCCCTCCCTCACCTTCCCCAACCACTACACCATCGCCACCGTGAGTAGCCGTCAGTCTGCAGCCCCACCACACCCCGCCGCCAACTACCACCCCAACTACATCGTCATTCTGTTTTCTGTCTGTCTGTCTCCCTGTCTCCCTACCCGCTACACCATTGTTAGCCTCAGTGCAGTGAGTGGCCTCCAGTGAACCTCGCTTTGCCGTCGGCACATTCATTTGGAGGAAGACAAAATAAAGCATAGTTTGCTGAACGTGATAATACAGGGGCAACTCTATATGTAGATAAACACCACGCGCCCCCCCCCCACCACCACGCCCCGCCCCCATGCTACGCCCCACCCACCGCCCCCACACCCCGTCCCGCCCACACCCCGCCCCGCCCCGCCCCCACGCCCCGTCCCCGCCCACACCCCGCCCACACCCCGCCCCCCCCCATACTACGCCCCACCCGCCGCCCCCACACCACGCCCAGTCCCCGCACCACGTCTCCATACTACGCCCCACCCACCGCCCCCACACCCCGTCCCGCCCACACCCCGCCCGCCCGCCCCCACGCCCCGTCCGCCCACACCCCGCCCCCCCCCCCCATACTACGCCCCACCCGCCGCCCCCACACCACGCCCAGTCCCCGCACCACGTCTCCATACTACGCACCACCCACCGCCCCCACACCACGCCCCATACTACGCACCACCCACCGCCCCCACACCACGCCCCGTCCCCGCACCACGCCCGCCCCCACCCACGCCCGCCCCATACTACGCCCCACGCCCCGCCCCCATACTACGCCCCACGCCCCGCCCCCACACCCCGTCCCGCCCACACCCCGCCCCGCCCCCATACTACGCCCCACCCGCCGCCCCCACACCACGCCCCGTCCCCGCACCACGCCCCCATACTACGCCCCACCCGCCGCCCCCCACACCACGCCCCGTCCCCGCACCACGCCCCATACTACGCACCACCCACCGCCCCCCCCCCCCCTCCACCACGCCCCGCCCCCCACCCTCTACCAATGTGTATCTGTGCCGCAGGGTCTGTACCCGGAGTCTCACGGGATCGTGGACAACAAGATGTACGACGTCCGCTTCCGGCGGCAGTACAGACTGGGGTCACCGGAAGCCAGCAAGGCGAAGTGGTACGGCGGTGAGCCGGTGAGGTCTGCTTCCTTCTGCCATCTGCTTCCTTCCCTTGTTCTAGTTGTCCTATACCGTCTGTTGTCCTAGCTGTCCTATACCGTCTGTTGTCCTAGCTGTCCTATACCGTTTGTTGCCCTAGCTGTCCTATACCGTTTGTTGCCCTAGCTGTCCTATACCGTTTGTTGCCCTAGCTGTCCTATACCGTCTGTTGCCCTAACTGTCCTATACCGTCTGTTGCCCTAACTGTCCTATACCGTCTGTTGCCCTAGCTGTCCTATACCGTTTGTTGCCCTAGCTGTCCTATACCGTTTGTTGCCCTAGCTGTCCTATACCGTCTGTTGACCTAACTGTCCTATACCGTCTGTTGCCCTAGCTGTCCTATACCGTCTGTTTAACTGTCCTATACCGTCTGTTGCCCTAGCTGTCCTATACCGTCTGTTGCCCTAGCTGTCCTATACCGTCTGTTGAACTAACTGTCCTATACCGTCTGCTTCCTTCCCTAGTCCTAGCTGTCCTATACCGTCTGTTGACCTAACTGTCCTATACCGTCTGTTGACCTAACTGTCCTATACCGTCTGTTGACCGAGCTGTCCTATACCGTCTACTTCCTTCCCTTGTCCTAACTGTCCTATACCACCCTTTATTCGGCTGCGTGAGTGTGTGTGTGTGTGTGTGTGCGTGCGTGCGTGCGTGCGTGCGTGCGTGCGTGCGTGCGTGCGTGCGTGCGTGTGTGTGTGCATTGACTTTTCGAATATGCAACCTACATTTAAAGAATTTGTAAGCGCTTAGGACCAGTGCGGGTTAGGAGCTACACCCATTATTAGTAGTAATAGTAGCAGTATAATTATTATTATTATATACCCGTCGTCTTTTAAATGCACAGCTCGTTTTGCCTTTTCAGATTATAGTGTTATCATCATCATTATTATTATCAGTCATAATGGTTTAACATGTTATCATTATTATGGTGCTGACGTTTCTGTTGGCTTTACTGTCGTTCGTGTTTAATGCATCTCAACCTAGGCCACAGACATAGTCTTATACTGTTGGATGTGATACCCTTCACCACCTCAGCCTAGGTTATAGACATAGCCGTGTATTACTGAATGTAAACCCTTCACCGTCTCAGCCTAGGTTATAGACATAGCCGTGTATTACTGAATGTAAACCCTTCACCGTCTCAGCCTAGGTTATAGACATAGCCGTGTATTACTGAATGTAAACCCTTCACCGTCTCAGCCTAGGTTATAGACATAGCCGTGTATTACTGAATGTAAACCCTTCACCACCTCAGCCTAGGTTATAGACATAGCCGTGTATTACTGAATGTAAACCCATCACCACCTCAGCTTAGGTTATAAACATAGCCGTGCATTACTGAATGTAAACCCTTCACCGTCTCAGCCTAGGTTATAGACATAGCCGTGCATTACTGAATGTAAACCCTTCACCGTCTCAGCCTAGGTTATAGACATAGCCGTGCATTACTGAATGTAAACCCTTCACCGTCTCAGCCTAGGTTATAGACATAGCCGTGCATTACTGAATGTAAACCCTTCACCGTCTCAGCCTAGGTTATAGACATAGCCGTGCATTACTGAATGTAAACCCTTCACCACCTCAGCCTAGGTTATAGACATAGTCGTGCATTACTGAATGTAAACCCTTCACCACCTCAGCCTAGGTTATAGACATAGTCGTGTATTACTGAATGTAAACCCTTCACCGTCTCAGCCTAGGTTATAGACATAGTCGTGTATTACTGAATGTAAACCCTTCACCGTCTCAGCCTAGGTTATAGACATAGTCGTGTATTACTGAATGTAAACCCTTCACCGTCTCAGCCTAGGTTATAGACATAGCCGTGCATTACTGAATGTAAACCCTTCACCACCTCAGCCTAGGTTATAGACATAGCCGTGCATTACTGAATGTAAACCCTTCACCACCTCAACCTAGGTTATAGACATAGCCGTGCATTACTGAATGTAAACCCTTCACCACCTCAGCCTAGGTTATAGACATAGTCGTGTATTACTGAATGTAAACCCTTCACCACCTCAGCCTAGGTTATAGACATAGTCGTGTATTACTGAATGTAAACCCTTCACCACCTCAGCCTAGGTTATAGACATAGCCGTGTATTACTGAATGTAAACCCTTCACCGTCTCAATGCCTCTGGCATGATCGTGTGCACGTGGCAGTAACGTTTACATGCGATGCCATCTGATGCCAGTCGTACTATGTTCAATTATGTCAGTTGTGTTATGCCTCCCCGCTCCAGTGAGAAATGGGCGAATCTTACCTACACCCAGACACACAGGTGTGTTGCACGTGGCAGTCATCAGCGACGTCTGGCCTGCCGGCTACTCACAAGTGGCAGCTAGGGTAGACCAGACTCTGCTTGATGTGTAGGTGCATTAAACAAGCAGGCTGCGGTGACGACAAAGTCACTCAAACGAGAGCCGTTTTGACTTTTTATTTCTTCTTTTTTTACCTCTTGGCATATTTTTGGTGTTTGTCCTTTGTGATTATAGTTAACCGTTGTTGCCGATGGGTCAGCAGAATGAACAAAGGGAGACAAACGTTGTCACGCCAGCTGTGGTGTGGCCTTGAGATGGGCTGACTACAGGGGAAAAGACGGATTTAAAAACGAATCAACACACAAGGGAGTTAATTAGCACCCGAAATACGTAACACAAGGACAATAACAAAGACCTGAGTCGCCCACGGTAAATCTCACCTGGCATGCGTACATAAGGTACATAACTCCGCCAGAGGATCGAAAAACGGCTGATGCCCGCGGGCCCAAGACAAGGACATCACGTGGCGGTTTGCTGGCGTCACAACGCGTCATTACTGATTATGTGCACATCGTTGTAACTACGTGCTTTTGACGCTAGTCAGCCGCCGTACATGACGTCATCGTTGTCCTGGAGGAGAGAGGCGTAGAAAGTGGCAGCCGCCAGTGGACCACGTTACCGGAACCAGACAGACCCGTCAGACAGTGGACCACGTTACCGGAACCAGACAGACCCGCCAGACAGTGGACCACGTTATCAGAGTGAGACAGACCCATCAGGCAGTGGACCACGTTATCAGAGTGAGACAGACCCGTCAGACAGTGGACCACGTTATCAGAGTGAGACAGACCCGTCAGACAGTGGACCACGTTATCAGAGTGAGACAGACCCGTCAGACAGTGGACACGTTATCAGAGTGAGACACACCCGTCAGACAGTGGACCACGCGGGAAGAAGTTATGAGGGAGGGATTACGGGTTTTCCTGATCCAGGTTTAACCCCTCGCTGCCACAGCCTCTAGAATGTCGGGGCTGAAAAGTGCACACATACACGCCTGAAAACAGTATATTTAATGGTCCTATAACAAGTCTACTTTCCGTACTGTGCATTGAGATATACATACTTCCACGTGCTCATGGAAAGTTTCGAAGGGGGGGGGGGGGGGGACCTTAATGATTTGAAATTATTTGGCACATTTATTGATCATTTTCCGAGTGACGGCGCGGCAAGCGTGGCAGTGAAAGGGTTAAGTCATGGTCCTATATATATAGGTCCTTTTTTTCTTTTTTTCTTTCTTGGTGCTTTACGTCCACGGAGGCGAGATGGCCTATTAGGGACGGGGACAGAGTGGGAAGGGGACCTATATATAGGTCCATGGGTTGAGTGAGCTAAACTGGTGAGCAGGGAGTTGTGGGCCCTGACGGCACTGACGTAGGCGCTGTCCGTGCCGTGTGCAGATCTGGCTGACCGCGCAGCGACAGGGGAAAAGGACCGCCTGCTACTTCTGGGTTGGCTCCGATGTTCCCATCAGTGGTGAGTTCCCCTTGTCTTTTCCTCCCTCACTCCTCTTCTACATCCTCCTCTCTCTGTCTGTCTCTGTCTCTGTCTGTCTGTCTGTCTGTCTGTCTGTCTGTCTGTCTGTCTGTCTGTCTGTCTGTCTGTCTCTCTCTCTCTCTCTCTCTCTCTCTCTCTCTCTCTCTCTCTCTCTCTCTCTCTCTCTCTCTCTCTCTCTCCTCTCCCCCCCCCCTCTCTCTCTCGATGGACTAGATGTTAGATAGGGTTTGACTGAACCTAAACTACAGTCCTTGTAAAATAAAGTTTGTTCAAGTTCGAGCCTCTCTCTCTCTCTCTCTCTCTCTCTCTCTCTCTCTCTCTCTCTCTCTCTCTCTCTCTCTCTCTCTGTGTCTCTCTCTGTCTCTCTCTCTCTGTCTGTCTCTCTGTCTCTCTCTGTCTGTCTCTCTCTGTCTCTCTCTCTCTCCCTCCCTCCCTCTCTCTCTCTCCCCCTCTCTTCTCTCTCGCTCTCTCTCTCTCTCACTCTCGCTCTCGCTCTCTCTCTGATGCCCCGTAATTTTTGACTCATGAGCAGCTTAGCATGGACTAGTTGTTAGACAGGTTTTGACTGAACCTAAACTACAGCCCTTGTAAAATAAAGTTTTGTAGTTCAAGTTCGAGTTTCTCTCTCTCTCTCTCTCTCTCTCTCTCTCTCTCTCTCTCTCTCTCTCTCTCTCTCTCTCTCTCTCTCTCTCTCTCTCTCTCTCTCCTGGGGTGACCCTGTTCGGTTTGCGGGAGGATAGAAATATCTCTCTCTGCTTTTAAAACAACAGGTCTATTAGTATATTCTGCAAACCTGCGTGAAGATTCCCACTATGATAAATGATGACCAACAATTTTTTCTTACCCCTTTACGACATGTTTCATTATTATCATATTTTTCTTCCTTTTGTTCTTTTTTCTTTCTCAGGCCAATACCCAACTATATACAAGCAATACAACGGGTATGTAATCAAAGCTGGGGTTTTTTTGGTATGTTTTTTGTTTGTTTTTGTTGTGTGTGTGTGTGTGTGTGTGTGTGTGTGTGTGTGTGTGTGTGTGTGTGTGTGTGTGAGTGTCCTGCTGTTTGTTCTGCCAGTGGTCAAAAGAGTGTGTTTGATTAACCGCACGCACACACACACAACACACACACACACACACACACACACACACACACACACACACACACACACACACACACACACACACACACACTACAGTGAAGACTACTACAAGATAAAAAACGGCATAACATAATACAGCCATAACGGTTCCAGTGCATAGACGCTGTCCACGTCCTAACCCGTAACGATGACCTCTGTCCGAGCAGACGACTTTGTCCACGTCCCAACCCGTAACGGTGACCTCTGTCCGAGCAGACGACTTTGTCCACGTCCCAACCCGTAACGGTGACCTCTGTCCGAGCAGACGACTTTGTCCACGTCCTAACCCGTAACGGTGACCTTTGTCCGAGCAGACGACGCTGGAGACGCTCCAATCCGGCGTGTTAAACACGTAACTCATCAGCCTCCGCTTCACCTTGACCCTGATATTGACCTTGACCTTGCAGGAGCGTGCCGTTCAGGGAGCGCGTGGACACGGTACTGGAGTGGCTCTCGCTGCCGGCTGACCAACGCCCGGACCTGGTCACTCTCTACTTCGAGGAGCCGGACCACACGGGCCATGCCGAGGGCCCGGGGCCCGGCCACGAGGTCAGTTCCTTCCGCACTTCTTTAACGACCTCTTGTCTACGGAGCTACTGGTGCCCACCGAAATCCCGCGGGGGGGGGGGGGGGGGGACGTGGGGGGATTTACATAACGCTACACTATCGCTTCCAGAATGAGTTTTGCAGTGCGGTGGTCAGCGATCAGAGCTGTTCTGATGGTTGGCTCATTGTGAGGGCAAAGTCACAAGACAGTGTCCATAAATCACAACTTTTGAAGAGAAAGGAGAACGAAGAAGTTGTGTGATATTGTAACACTCTGCACATTGTGTGATCTGTGAGATTGTAACACTCTGCACATTGTGTGATCTGTGAGATTGTAACACTCTGCACATTGTGTGATCTGTGAGATCGTAACACTCTGCACATTGTGTGGTCTGTGAGATTGTAACACTCTGCACATTGTGTGATCTGTGAGATTGTAACACTCTGCACATTGTGTGATCTGTGAGACTGTAACACTGCACACTGTGGGAGGTGGGAGATTGTAACACTGTACATTGTGTGAGATGGTAACACTGCACATTGTGTGGGCGAGGCAAAGTTGCCGGAACTGCCTCCCTGTTGAAATGTCGTTCAGCACCCGCAAGGAGGATGTGACGCCGACGGCAAGGATGGCTTGACAGCGACTGTACGGTGACGTGACAACGACTGCACGGTGACGTAACAGCGACTGCAAGGTGACGTGACAGCGACTGCAAGATTGACGTGACAGCGACTGCACGGTGACGTGACAGCGACTGCACGGTGACGTGACAGCGACTGCATGGTGACATGACAGCGACTGCACGGTGACGTAGCAGCGAATGCAAGGACGATGTGACAGCGATGCGGGAATGACGTGACAGCGACTGCAATGATGACGTGACACTCGTGCCTCCTGGCGCTATGTAGCCTAGACCCCCAGACCTTCAGGAATCCCGACATGCTCTGGGACCCTGCCAGCCGAGGGACTGGAACCGGAAGACGCCGCGATGGTGAAGATTGGCTCCGCTCTCTCCGGCCTCCAGCACGGCCCGGAGTCCACAGGACAGGTCACGGAGTCCACAGGACAGGTCACGGAGTCCACAGGACAGGTCATGGAGTCCACAGGACAGGTCATGGAGTCCACGGGACAGGTCATGGAGCCCACGGGACAGGTCATGGAGCCCACGGGACAGGTCACGGAGTCCACAGGACAGGTCATGGAGCCCACGGGACAGGTCACGGAGCCCACAGGACAGGTCATGGAGCCCACGGGACAGGTCATGGAGCCCACGGGACAAGTCACGGAGTCCACGGGACAGGTCATGGAGCCCACGGGACAGGTCATGGAGCCCACGGGACAGGTCACCCCGGCTTTCCCGAAAGGCGCCAGCGGCATCGCGTCGTCACGCTTCCTCTGGGAACTGGCAGCAGGCACGCGGTGCTGTGGGCCGGGCCAGTCTTTCAACTCTTTGGCGGAGGAGGCGGAGCTTCCGGGAGAGGCGGGGCAGTGGTTGAGTGACAGGAAGGAGGCGGCGTCCTGGCCACAGGGGGAGGAGCTAGTGGAGGGAGGCGGGTCGCCCCGTGAGGCCTGCGGGCAGAGGAAGAGGCGGCTGCGCGCCAGCTGCAGCTCCTTGCAGGACATGTTGAAGGACTTGCGCGTGTTGAGGGGCGTGGCGGGCACCTCCCTCAGCGACACGTGCACAAACTGGTGGGTGGGGGGCGGCGCGGCGCCGCTCTTGCAGCACGACCTGCACAGCAGAAACCGCCCTGCGTTAGACGTTTGTTAGCGGTCTCTGGACACGGTCTTTGGGACTTTGCTCAGCACAGCCATTGAGAGGCGAGTTGCGAGGTACACAGATTGCTCTGCGTGCTGCCGCTACAAACACCACCACAACAAGTGATTTTAATTTCTGTCTTTTTACTTGCCGCCCCCCTTACCCTCCCTCACTCTTCGATACATTCCTTTTCTTCGCGCGCGCTCGTGTGTGTGTGTGTGTGTGTGTGTGTGTGTGTGTGTTGTGTGTGTGTGTGTGTGTGTGTGGTGTGTGTAGTGCAGTGTGTAGTGTGCGAGGAGTAGAATATTATGACTATATAATTGTCACATTTGAGGTTTTACTGGTAACACATCATAAACTATAACAATACGTAGTTATATGCCATCCGTAGGTATACACTGAAAATTTGTGCAAGCATCGCGCGCGCACACACACACACACACACACACACACACACACACTCACACTCACACACCACACACCACACACACACACACACACACACACACACACACACACACACACACACACACACACACACACACACACCAACACCACACTCACACACACACACACACACACACACACTCACACTCACACACACACACACACACACACACACACACACACTCACACACACACACACACACACACACACAAGCAGTGAGCACAAGGTGCAGAGCAATGGCAAGGACCTGGCAGGAAGAGGGGACAGAGTGAGACACTGCAGACAGCAGCGAACACAAAACGTTTCAAGGGCAGTGAGGGACTGTGTGAGCAGCGAACACAAAACGTTTCAAGGGCAGTGAGGGACTGTGTGAGCAGCGAACACAAAACGTTTCAAGGGCAGTGAGGGACTGTGTGAGCTGGCGAAGCAGACAGAAGAGGAGGCAACTCGCGAGGCAGGACCTGCACAGCAACAGCTGTTTCACCTCCCGCCGGAACCTCGTTCCCGTCAGGCAGTAGACGACGATGTTGAGGCAGCTGTTGAGGATGTTGAGGATGTCGGCGATGGCGATGACGAGGTGAAAGGATGGGGTGCTGACGTCACTCCCCTCGTTGTTGGTGGAGCAGTTGTTGACCAGACCGTACAGCGCCAAGATACACCTGGATACATTGACAGGCAGACCCAGAAACACCTGGATACATTGACAGGCAGACCCAGAAACACCTGGATACATTGACAGACAGACCCAGAAACACCTGGATACATTGACAGGCAGACCCAGAAACACCTGGATACATTGACAGGCAGACCCAGAAACACCTGGATACATTGACAGGCAGACCCAGAAACACCTGGATACATTGACAGGCAGACCCAGAAACACCTGGATACATTGACAGCAACCCAGAAACACCTGGAACATTGACAGCAGACCCAGAAACACCTGGATACATTGACAGACAGACCCAGAAACACCTGGACACATTGACAGGCAACCCAGAACACCTGGATACATTGCAAGACCCAGATACACCTGGATACATTGACAGACAGACCCAGAAACACCTGGACACATTGACAGACAGACCAAGATACACCTGGATACATTGACAGACAGACCCAGAAACACCTGGACACATTGACAGACAGACCTAGATACACCTGGATACATTTGCAGACCCAAGATACACCTGGACACATTTACGAACCAAGATACACCTGGACACATTGACAGACAGACCAAGATACACCTGGATACATTGACAAACAGACCAAAAAACACCTGGACACATTGACAGAAGACCAGATACACCTGATACATTTACAGACCCAAGATACACCTGGACACATTTACGAACCAAGATACACCTGGACACATTGACAGATAGACCAAGATACACCTGGATACATTGACAAACAGACCAAAAAACACCTGGACACATAGACAGAGAGACCAAGATATACCTGGGTACGGGGACAGACAAACCTAGACACACCTGGGTACGGGGACAGACAAACCTAGACACACCTGGGTACGGGGACAGACAAACCTAAACTCACCTGGGTACGGGGACAGACAAACCTAGACACATCTGGGTATGGGGACAGACAAACCTAGACACATCTGGGTATGGGGACAGACAAA
Organism: Alviniconcha marisindica; assembly: GCA_018857735.1. Lineage (NCBI taxonomy): Eukaryota > Metazoa > Mollusca > Gastropoda > Provannidae > Alviniconcha > Alviniconcha marisindica. The sequence continues at coordinate 428,255 of JABMCL010000176.1, forward strand.
CCTAAACTCACCTGGGTACGGGGACAGACAAACCTAGACACATCTGGGTATGGGGACAGACATAGACACACCTGGATACGGGGACAGACAAAACTAGACACACCTGGGTACGGGGACAGACAAACCTAGACACACCTGGGTACGGGGACAGACAAACCTAGACACACCTGAGTACGGGGACAGACAAACCTAGACACACCTGAGTACGGGGACAGACAAACCTAAACACACCTGAGTACGGGAACAGACAAACCTAGACACACCTATGTACGGGGACAGACAAACCTAGACACACCTGAGTACGGGGACAGACAAACCTAGACACACCTACGTATGGGGACAGACAAACCTAGACATACCTGGGTACGGGGACAGACAAACCTAGACACACCTACGTACGGGGACAGACAAACCTAAACTCACCTGGGTACGGGGACAGACAAACCTAGACACATCTGGGTATGGGGACAGACAAACATAGACACACCTGGATACGGGGACAGACAAAACTAGACACACCTGGGTACGGGGAAAGACAAACCTAGACACACCTGGGTACGGGGACAGACAAACCTAGACACACCTGAGTACGGGGACAGACAAACCTAGACACACCTGGGTACGGGGACAGACAAACCTAAACACACCTGAGTACGGGGACAGACAAACCTAGACACACCTATGTACGGGGACAGACAAACCTAGACACACCTGAGTACGGGGACAGACAAACCTAGACACACCTACGTATGGGGACAGACAAACCTAGACACACCTACGTATGGGGACAGACAAAGCTAGACACACCGAGATACACGTAGACAGACAAAGGAAGGAAGCTTGATGTCTGATTAAGGGGAAGGCAAGCAGCGACAAAAGCGGATATCAGAACGTAGAAAACGTGCCAGTGTTTCTCTCTGAGGCCTTCGGTTGGTTCGGCTGTCAATACTTACACAAAACGATTACTTCTTTCTTTCTTTCTTTTTGCTAGGAATGTGAGCTGGGGGTGGTAAAGCAATATTGGTTCGCTGCTGGCCACTGAAGAGCAGAAAAAGGTTGGCCCGTGACGTATTTGATAATTTTGCCACACCGTCCATCCTTCTTTATGTCGTACCGTCAGTGACTCACCTGGGCAGGTGACAAAACCTGTGCCTTCTGTCTTAATGTCAGTGACTGACCTGGGGAAGTGACAGACCATGTAGACCCCCACGACCAGAATGATGAGCAGGGACAGGTTACGGTTAGGGTTCAGACTGTTCGGGACACCCACCCGAATTCTGGACGATTTCTGCACCTGCAGGAACAAGCAGATCACGTGAGTGCTTTATCCGGCACATCCTGCAAACCGCCAATGGCTACGTAGGAAACTACAGTCTGTGTAACAATGGCAGCCATGGCTACGTAGGAAACTGCAGGCTGTGTAACAATGGCAGCCATGGCTACGTAGGAAACTACAGTCTGTGTAACAATGGCAGCCATGGCTACGTAGGAAACTGCTGTCTGTGTAACAATGGCAGCCATGGCTACGTAGGAAACTGCTGTCTGTGTAACAATGGCAGCCATGGCTACGTAGGAAACTGCTGTCTGTGTAACAATGGCAGCCATGGCTACGTAGGAAACTGCTGTCTGTGTAACTCCAGGACAAGACGTTTGTTTGAATGGCAGGAGTGAATGATTCCTTTCACAACAGTGGCCCCAGCTGCAGTCATCTGTTGTGTGTCGCATTTGCTTCAGCGGCCATATGAATGTTGGTACAAAGCAGTCTACTGTACAAAGCCAGTGACGTCTTTGACACAGCAGGCTGGCGTTTTTAGACAGAGCTACAGCAATCCGTTTTTAACGGAGAAATGTTCATCTTTCGTCGCCGCAGTACCGGGCAGCACCCGCATAAACAGTAACCATCCCCTCGCTGTGCACGGGTGTGGCTGGAACCGGAGACTGTTTGTTCCTCAGTGACACGTCGACAGACGGAACGTTGGTGGTCAGTGACACGTCGACAGACGGAACGTTGGTGGTCAGTGACACGTCGACAGACGGAACGTTGGTGGTCAGTGACACGTCGACAGACGGAACGTTGGTGGTCAGTGACACGTCGACAGACGGAACGTTGATGGTCAGTGACACGTCGACAGACAAAACGTTGATGGTCAGTGACACGTCGACAGAAGGAACGTTGATGGTCAGTGACACGTTGACACAAAACTTTGATGGTCAGTGACACGTTGACACAAAACTTTGATGGTCAGTGACACGTTGACACAAAACTTTGATGGTCAGTGACACGTCGACAGACAAAAACTTTGATGGTCAGTGACACGTTGACACAAAACTTTGATGGTCAGTGACACGTTGACAGACGGAACGTTGATGGTCAGTGACACGTTGACACAAAACTTTGATGGTCAGTGACACGTTGACAGACAAAACTTTGATAGTCAGTGACACGTTGACAAAGCTTTGATGGTCAGTGACACGTTGACAAAGCTTTGATGGTCAGTGACACGTTGACAAAGCTTTGATGGTCAGTGACACGTTGACAAAGCTTTGATGGTCAGTGACACGTTGACAAAGCTTTGATGGTCAGTGACACGTTGACAAAGCTTTGATGGTCAGTGACACGTTGACAGACAAAACTTTGATGGTCAGTGAAGGCGTCGTGGTTTGGGGCACTTTACGGGGCAATGTGGTTTTCAGTCACTCGCTCTGGGAAAACTTCTAAACTGCCTTTAGTACAGTTGTGTCTGCACTGACACCCGACACAAACAGACACTGATATCACATAGCGCTTAGGCTGACACCCGACAAGTCCATACAGACACTGACAGCACACAGAACACATGCAGACAGTAACACACACACAGCGTACAGACACTCGTAACAAACATAGCACGTACAGACACTGATAACACACATAGCACGTACAGACACTGATAACACACAGAGCACATACAGACACTGATAACACACAGAGCACTACAGACACTGATAACACACATAGCACATACAGACACTGATAACACACAGAGCACGTACAGACACTGATACATAGCACATACAGACACTGGTAACACACATAGCACATACAGTCACTGATAACACAGAGCACATACACTGATAGCACACAGAGCACATACACCGATAGCACACAGAGCGCCGTAGGGCTGAGGGCCGACAGACAGGGCGCGGCGTGTCTCACCTGCAGGGACAGGAGGATGTTGACGACGGCCACGACGAGCCACGGCGCCATGTACCAGACGATGGGCATGAGGTAGTGGTTGAAGGTGTGCAGGTAGGCGCGGGCGTCCAGGTATCGGTTGTCCAGCAGCACGACGGCCACGCGCATGGTCCGGAAGGTGGTCCGGAAGGTGGTCCGGTGGACGGTGTAGGACAGGAAGTGGGGCAGGGTCAGCAGGGAGACGGCCGCCATGGCCAGCACCGTGCACAGCCGCACCGTGCCCACCCGGCACCTCTTCTTCAGGGTGAACGGCCAGCGGATCACCAGGTACCTGGCCACACGGAACACGCGGTTTGTTAGTCTGCCGCTGACGCCCGGATGAGCCGCAAGAGCTACTGGCGGGGAGTGAAATCCCAGGAAGGCGGGGAGGGGGGGGTGTCGGTTGTGGGGGGGGGGGGGGGGGGGCGGTAGGGGGGGGGGGGGGGGGGGTAGACTTTACCTAACGCTGCACCGTCACAGTCTGAATGACCTGCGTTAAGACGGGCAGCGGTGTGAGGATTATGACGGTTTCTGTAGTGTGGAGAATCAGCATTGGAAGGTTTCTGTAGTGTGGAGAATCAGCATTGGAAGGTTTCTGTAGTGTGGAGAATCAGCATTGGAAGGTTTCTGTAGTGTGGAGAATCAGCATTGGAAGGTTTCTGTAGTGTGGAGAATCAGCATTGGAAGGTTTCTGTAGTGTGGAGAATCAGCATTGGAAGGTTTCTGTAGTGTGGAGAATCAGCATTGGAAGTTTTCTGTAGTGTGGAGAATCAACATTGGAAGTTTTCTGTAGTGTGGAGAATCAACAACGGGGAGTTACCCGTAGTGTGGAGAATCAACAACGGGAGTTACCTGTAGTATGGAGAATCAACAACGGGGAGTTACCTGTAGTGTGGAGAGTCAACAACGGGAGTTACCTGTAGTGTGGAGAACCAGCAACGTGGAGTTACCTGTGGTGTGGAGAGTCAACAACGGGAGTTACCTGTAGTGTGGAGAATCAACAACGGGGAGTTACCTGTAGTGTGGAGAACCAACAACGGGGAGTTACCTGTAGTGTGGAGAACCAACAACGGGGAATTACCTGTAGTGTGGAGAATCATCAACGGGAATTACCTGTAGTGTGGAGAATCAACAACGGGAATTACCTGTAGTGTGGAGAACCAACAACGGGGAATTACCTGTAGTGTGGAGAATCATCAACGGGAATTACCTGTAGTGTGGAGAATCAACAACGGGGAATTACCTGTAGTGTGAAGAACCAACAACGGGGAATTACCTGTAGTGTGGAGAATCAACAACGGGAATTACCTGTAGTGTGGAAAATCAACAACGGGGAGTTACCTGTAGTGTGGAAAATCAACCACGGGAGTTACCGCCCGGCAGACGACACGTGACCAGCTAGGGACACAGCAACACTGACCTCAGTCGCCTGTGGCAACTGTCAGCTGGCATGCCAGTCAACGCAAGGTCTATAAAATCCACCCGGGTTACATTCTCACATTATGGACAGTCTTAAGGTGGTGAAGCTACGGGCACACCAAAGACACAGCTGTGGACACAACATCGACAGAGAGTAACGGACACGCCCTACCTTTCCAGGGACAGACTGGGGGTGATGAAGGTATGGACATACCCAACACAGATGTTAACGGACACGCCCTACCTTTCCAGGGACAGGCTGAGGGTGATGAAGCTGGACAGGCCCAGAGAGATGAAGAAGAAAGGCACCACGTAGACCTGCACGAAGCGGTCGAAGTAGACGATGACGTCCATCACCTCCCTGTCCGACAGCAGGATGTAGTAACTACGGTACCTGCACAGTGCAGAGTACACCATGACGTCATTCGTTGTGTGAGGACAAAGGACACCATGACGTCAGTGGTTGTATGAGGACAGCACAAAGCATATGATGACGTCATTCATTGCATAAGGATAATACAAAGTACACGATGACGTCAAGCTTTGTATGAGCACAGTACAAAGTATACGATAATGTCTATTGTAAGTGGGACAGTACAAAGCACGCTGAAGATGGCAGGTGAAAAAGAAATGAAGAGAATGGTCTACCTGAAGAATGCAGGTGAACAAAGCGAGGAGCAAAGTCTACCTGAAGATGGCAGGTGAACGCAGTGAAAACCAGTCTACCTGAAGATGGCTGGTGAACTCTAACAGTAAAAAAACAGTCAACCTGAAGATGGCAGGTGAACACAGTGGAAACCAGTCTACCTGAAGATGGCAGGTGAACACAAACAGTAAAAACCAGTCTACCTGAAGACGGCAGGTGAACACAAACTGTGAAAACCAGTTTACCTGAAGATGGCAGGTGAACACAAACACAGTGAAAACCAGAGCCTACCTGAAGATGGCAGGTGAACACAGTCAAAACCAGTCTACCTGAAGATGGCCAGCACCAACACGCAGGTATCCACGGCGGCCAGGCAGCGGAGGTAGGTGGCGCTGGTGGAGGCCCTCATCGACTTCCGGGACAGCACGGCGAACGCCAGGACGTTGCCCAGGACGCCAGCGGCGCAGGTGATGAGCATGACGTAGCCGTAGGCGTAGCGCTGCAGGTTCTGCAGGAAGACCAGGTCGTGGGGCACAAGGCGCTTGTGGGAGGAGTTGCTGACGTGGGGCAGTCCGCTGGTGGAGTTGTTGGCGGGGGTCGTGGTCGTGGTCTGGTCAGTGAGCAAGGGGCGGACCAGCGCTGTGAAACTGGCCATCGCCCCGGAGGTCGCCATCATCGTCGTCGTTGTTGTTGCGCTGGGACCGGAGTGCGGACGGCGTCAGACTGAAGGGGCGGTTCCGTGAGGCGGACAGGACTTGTCTTTAACCCTAACCCTGTCTTTAACCCTAACCCTGTCTTTAACCCTAACCCTAACCCTGTCTTTAACCCTAACCCTAACCCTGTCTTTAACCCTAACCCTAACCCTGTCTTTAACCCTAACCCTAACCCTGTCTTTAACCCTAACCCTAACCCTGTCTTTAACCCTAACCTAACCCTGTCTTTAACCCTAACCCTAACCCGTGAGGCGGACAGGACTTGGCGTGTCTAACGAAGACTTTTCTCCGGACGCCGGGCGCATGTCCGGCAGGTTGAGACCCACGGAGCCCGGCGTGCTGTCACCTGTCGGGGCTTTCTGTTGGAGGTTAGGATTTCGCGCCCGGCGTGCTGTCACCTGTCGGGGCTTTCTGTTGGAGGTTAGGATTTCGCCAGGTGGGCCTTGGAGTCCAAGAGGACAAACTGCAGTAATGGCCTGGCCGGCGTTTGTGGTCCGATTACCTCGCTCCAGTCAGGCGTGTGGCGGTATTACATAGCGGTGTGGACGAAACAGGCCCCACTGTCAGTGCCTAAAACGTCTTTGTGTATTTATCAACTTTTTATTGACTTTTTCTCTCTCTTTTTTTGGAATTATTTGTCAACGGCAAACAGCAGAGTGTCTTTCATGGTTAACATTTGACTGTTTTATCGAGATCGCAGGCACTACAACGTAAGGGATCTACACTGTTCAGGTAATGTAGATCGCGGATCCACACAACAAGGACGTGTTCCGGGTCAGAGGGCAGTTCCAACCAATGCTAGCCAAGCTCCACCACACTTCAGATCTTCCGAGACGCAAGCTACCTGTGATGGATGCCTTGCCCGGTATCAGCACCGCAGACCGTACCACGGTTGCATCAATCTTCCAACCGTATAGACTGCACGTAAGAAATGAAGTTACTTCTCCTCAACCCCACAGTGACGAGACGCCCGGTATGTTTCTGGAGGGGCCACATTTCTCAGCCTTTGGGAAGTTTCTTCTGAGACGTTCCCTGGGCTGGAGTGTTCACCCGTTGACTCGCTGGCTTTCTCTGACACAAACTCCTGCGCGGTCCTTTCTTCACCAGCAGCCACTTTCCGCGCGCGGATCTGTTGCCTGACAGGCCCTCGAAGAAGCCTCGTTACTCTCTCCGGTCCTTTCTTGCTCTCAGTTCAAGAAAACCTGTTGTCTCAGTTCCAGTTCAACAGGCTTTGACTGATCATGGGCGTGGTGGTTGTTTCCACCGATCGGGTTTCTGGTTTGTTTTGCCTGGCAAGGGAGAGACGGTGCCTGGCAAGGGAGAGACGGTGCCTGTTGTCTGGCAAGGGAGGGATGTTGCCTGGCGTTCTTGTTCTTGCTCTGCTATAGGATGTCTGTAGCACTGATGAATATTTATTGCGACCTTTAACTAATTTTTTTACATCATCGTTTTGCGATATAAGTCTTTTAGTACTGTTTTGCTACCCCCCCCCCCCCCAATCCCATTACGCACGCACTCACGCACGCACACTCACGCGCGCTCTCGCACAGAGAGAGAGAGTGAGAGAGCAGCAGCAGCAGCAGCAAGAATGAGTCATTGCACATACAACGTACAACAACAACAAAGAAGGTGGAACAAAGAAGGTGGAACAAAGAAGGTGATGAGAAACTTATGCAGTCGTAACAGCCGTATGGTACGTGGTACAGGTGTACCGTTATTGTCGTTGTTGTTTTGTTGTTGTTGTTGTTATTGTCTAATGTTGCTTCAGAACTGATGGGTGAAAACAGAAGACGATGAAAATTAAGAGTAGAAATACGCCCAATCTAATTGTTCAGCTCCCAGTTCCCCCCTGCCTCGCCCCCCCCCCTCCCCGCCTCCCCCCCCTCCGCCCCCCCTCCCCCCCCCCCCCCCCCCCCCCCGTCCCCACTCGGTCGGTTGAGCTCTAAGGCGGATGGTGTATCGATGTATCGACGAGCGGCCCGGGCCCTGGGGCCAGGTGAGGGCTGACGTGTCTGCCACACAGGGAGCCTGGCAACCCGCCCGCCGCCTTTAGCCCACAGCATCTGCAGCTGACACCGGCTGATTGTAAATGGACTGAGCGACTACGCTTATCAGCCGGGAGTCCGGGAGTGGTGACGCCGTAATCGTCCACAAACACGCGCCGCCCTCGTCCCGCAGTGCGGCGCTGTACACCGACAGTAAACTCCCTCCTGTTGATAACCCGCAGCTGAAGAAACGTCCTCGCCTTGACTGAAGAGTCAGAATATAGCCACGCATGCTTCGCCCACTGCCACGACTTTATTCCTTGTCCTAATGTCGACCTTCCTGGTCCATTCATCGTCATTTTTTTCGGAATCCTCTCACAACTTTTTAAGGGGTTAGTTAGATAGTCGTCGTCTGTGATTGTAATGATGGTGACGTGTGACGACGACTGCTGCAGATGCTGAGCGCGCTGCGGCGTGTGGACGACGTGGTGGGGCAGCTGGTGACGGGACTGCATCACCGCGGTCTCTATGACGACGTCAACCTCATCCTGCTGGCAGACCACGGTCAGTCCGTGTGTGTGTATGTGTTGTGTTGTGGTGTGTGTGTGGGGGGGGGGGGGGGGCATAAGCTGTGGGGATAACGGCGATCGTCCTCCGAAAGTGAAGACGCAGTCCTCCGGCGAAGACGGCGCTGAGGCTGCCCATGTGGCAAGGTAGGGCAGCATGAACAACAACAACAAGGTAGGGCAGCATGAACAGCAACAACAAGGTAGGGCAGCATGAACAGCAACAACAAGGTAGGGCAGCATGAACAGCAACAACAAGGTAGGGCAGCATGAACAGCAACAACAAGGTAGGGCAGCATGAACAGCAACAACAAGGTAGGGCAGCATGAACAGCAACAACAAGGTAGGGCAGCATGAACACAACAACAAGGTAGGGCAGCATGAACAGCAACAACAAGGTAGGGCAGCATGAACAGCAACAACAAGGTAGGGCAGCATGAACAGCAACAACAAGGTAGGGCAGCATGAACAGCAGCAACAAGGTAGGGCAGCATGAACACAACAACAAGGTAGGGCAGCATGAACAGCAACAACAAGGTAGGGCAGCATGAACAGCAACAACAAGGTAGGGCAGCATGAACAACGGCAACAACCAACCTTCACACACGCCGTCCTCTCGGTCTATGCAATGCACCTGTTTCAATGTACAAGCCTTATGGTTTCTGTGGACGTTAAGCACCATGTTTACTTACAACAACAACGACACCCGCTACGCCGACTGAATGACGCTGCGGGCTGTGATGGTGTTGTCGTTTGGCCCCAGGCATGTCGGCGCGGTCGTGCAGCCGTCAGGTGAAGCTGAGGGACTACTTGAGCGCGGAGGAACTGCGCGGTGTCTACGTGTACAACGGCGCTGCAGGCAGGATCAGCAACCGCTACACGTACTCCAGGCGTACCTTCACCCTGCAGCACACTCCCAAAGGTCCGCCGGAACCTTGTGTTCTGTCATCAGTCTCTGTCTCTCTATCTCTGTCTGTCTCTCTATCTCTGTCTCTCTTTGTCTCTTTGTCTCTGTCTGTCTGTCTGTCTGTCTGTCTGTCTGTCTGTCTGTCTGTCTGTCTGTCTGTCTCTCTCTCTCTCTCTCTCTCTCTCTCTCTCTCTCTCTCTCTCTCTCTCTCTCTCTCTCTCTCTCTCTCTCTCTCTCTCTCTCTCTCTCTCTCTTCCCCCTCTAACAAAGTCTAACAAAGGACTAGTTGTTAAACAGGTTTTTGACTGAACCTAAACTACAATTCTTGTGAAATAAAGTTTTCGAGTTGGAGTTGGAGTTCTCTCTCTCTCTCTCTCTCTCTCTCTCTCTCTCTCTCTCTCTCTCTCTCTCTCTCTCTCTCTCTCTCTCTCTCTCTCTCTCTTTCAGTCGTCCTCTACATTGGTAATTGTCCCGGTCATCCGTATCAAGCCTCCTCCTCCCTGTTGTTGTTAGTAGTTAGTGTGTTGTGGTTGACGTCTCCGCGGCATTCGTCGTGTTCACGGGTGTTGTCATGAGTTAGGCCCGTTCTGCAGTGTCAACTGAGCAGCTGCTGCGACGCCTGTCGGGTCAACCTCACCTAGCCGCCTACGACAAGCGCCACCTGCCCAAGCGTCTTCACTACGCCAACAACATCCGTATCGACGACATCATCATCACCATGGACGACGAGTGGGTCGTGTCAAGGTCAGTACATCGTCCTTGACCCATTGCATTGACGCGCCTTTTCGGTCTTCGGTCCCGCTACATCGAATGAATGACCTTCCCCTTCCTCTCCAACAGAAATCCTCTCTGGACTCCTTCACTGAACTCTGTCCCAGGACATTACTTTCCCCAAACATCATAGTATGCCCTAACAACAGACCTGCCATGTTTTCCACTCAGCCGCGCTGCTGTCTTCCTCCGCTTTTTCGTTTCAGTGTTGTTTTACGTCCGCAGAAACCATAAGGGAGCCCAGGACGGCCGCCTCGACTTTCACACAGCTCCTGGACTCTGAAACCATCTCCGCTTCAAGTCCTTCTTTGTTATCTGTTCATTTAAGCTGGCTGTAAATTACTCTGTGGTTACGGTTGACTGGTGAACGAGATGTTATGTAAATGAGTATTTGTTAAGTATGTTATAAATGACAAAAAGAGTTGATGGAATTAAAAAAAATTTATTAAAATTCACAAACTAATCAATGTTGTTATTGTGGGGTTTTGGGGTTTAAATTTTTTTTTTTTAAATTAGGTCGAAGTGTAGAAAAACAAACAAGCAAGTAGTGAATTGTTGAGGGGTGGGGGGGAGGGGGGGGGGGGTTGAATGGACAGAGAAAAATTCGAACACCGAATGATGCCGATATATGGTCTAAGGGAAACAAATCTGTAAATTGTCTGGTTGGTATTTGTTGAACGTAGTTGTGTACCCTGTTTACCTCTTCCGGAAACATCCGAATGATGACGTAGACATTACATCACACTCGGTAAAGCATAACAAAGTTACGTCATACTCGGAGGTTCCGAGTAAACATGGGAAGTCACTCGTGCGAGCTTAAATATTTGAACAATTTTAAGAGTTATCCCTCTTCGACCGTGCTGCTCATTTCACAAATCGCACCCTACTTCGCTGGAGCAGGTTTCGTCAATGTTACCGACAAATAGCTCGACTATGGCTTTCCAAGTCTTTAAAGATGAACAAGTAACAAGTTGAAGTTGGACACTATACGGAAGAAGAAGAAGACTTGCTCCTTTACTGACTACAGACTGTCAAAAGGTTCAAAACTCAGAGCGGCTCGTCAGTAACGAGATGTTTCGAGTCACGGGTCGCACGTGTAACCTGGAGATGGCCAGCTTCTCGAAATCACTGTTGACGGTCACTGGGTGACGTCACTGGTGGGGCTGACCTAGGTTGTTGTTTCGGTGGTAAACTGCCTGGTAAAGAATTTGTCTGGTGGTTAAAAAAAAAAAAAAACTTGAAAAAAACGTTCTTCGCTCGGACGGCACTAGGTTCTATAGGGTGTTCCACGAGAATCAGGGCCTGCCATACCCTGCACCTAAACGGTGCATGTTTACCGGTTCTAGTCGTACACTCCGTACAAGTGTAAACTGTAGAAGTTCATGGTGCTAGTAACTTGTTTGGGGTTTGGACATAGAGAGCCAGGCGGCAGTGGTAGGCCAGCCTTCACGTGGCGTGTCACTGACAGAAGCACCCAGTCGTCAGTCTGTCACAGTACATTGCGCTTTGGGGTCTTTGCAGTTAACTCTTTGCCGCCCCGAAGTCACTTTTGTGCAACACGAGTTGGTTGGTTTGCAGAAGTGGCGCCGAGAGTGCCGTTTCCAGGGTATGCATGTGCATGTTCAAACTGTGGACGGTGGTGTAGTGCACAGCATTGAGATGCACTACAGCATTGAGATGCACTACAGCATTGAGATGCACTACAGCATTGGGAATGAGATGCCCACAGCTGAACAGGGGGAGGGGTGGGGGCTGGTAATAGTATGCATCGACTGAGAACCGATCAAAAAAGTAGTTTGTTATTATGATGGCCATACCAACTACATACACTTTTAAAGTTTATACTGTTTTTAGAGTTAAATTGATTAACTAGACTAGTATCTCAATGCCATAGATCTGTGTATCTGGTTTAAAAATTAATCATTTATGGTAGAGTTCAAAAGAAGCAGTCTTGTTAAACTTGATGTACATACAGTTTAAAAGTATGACTGAATTGAGATACTAGTCTAGTATACCCTGGAAACGGCACTCTCGAGCCACTTCTGCAAACCAACCAACTATACACTACAGTTCCTTTTCTCTGTTTGGTAGGTATGGCTCTATACACCATCTACAGTCACTTTCTTTGTTTGGTAGGTATGGCTCTATACACTACAGTTCCTTTTCTTTGTTTGGTAGGTATGGCTCTATACACTACAGTTCCTTTTCTTTGTTTGGTAGGTATGGCTCTATACACCGTCTACAGTCACTTTCTTTGTTTGGTAGGTATGGCTCTATACACTACAGTTCCTTTTCTTTGTTTGGTAGGTATGGCTCTATACACTACAGTTCCTTTTCTTTGTTTGGTAGGTATGGCTCTATACACTACAGTTCCTTTTCTTTGTTTGGTAGGTATGGCTCTATACACTACAGTTCCTTTTCTTTGTTTGGTAGGTATGGCTCTATACACAGCAGTTCCTTTTCTTTGTTTGGTAGGTATGGCTCTATACACGACAGTTCCTTTTCTTTGTTTGGTAGGTATGGCTCTATACATGACAGTTCCTTTTCTTTGTTTGGTAGGTATGGCTCTATACACTACAGTTCCTTTTCTTTGTTTGGTAGGTATGGCTCTATACACTACAGTTCCTTTTCTTTGTTTGGTAGGTATGGCTCTATACACTACAGTCGCTTTCTTTGTTTGGTAGGTATGGCTCTATACACTACAGTTCCTTTTCTTTGTTTGGTAGGTATGGCTCTATACACTACAGTTCGCTTTTCTTTGTTTGGTAGGTATGGCTCTATACACTACAGTCACTTTGTTTGGTAGGTATGGCTCTATACACTACAGTTCCTTTTCTTTGTTTGGTAGGTATGGCTCTATACACTACAGTTCCTTTTCTTTGTTTGGTAGGTATGGCTCTATACACTACAGTTCCTTTTCTTTGTTTGGTAGGTATGGCTCATCAGGCTCATCGTGTTCAGGGGGCACTCATGGCTGGGACAGTCGTTATGAAAGCATGGCAGTAAGTGAACACACACTCATGGCAGTAAGTGAACACACACTCAAGTGAACACACACTCATGGCAATAAATGAACATAACTCCAGTGAACACACAGCGGTGTGTGAACACACACTCGCACTCAAATGAACACACACTCAGGGCAGTAAGTGAATGCACACTCAAGGCTGTAAGTGAACACACACTCAAGGTTGTAAATGAACACACACTGGTGGCTGAGACAATAACTATGAAATTATGGCTGTAAAACAAAAGTGTCAGTGAACACATACTTGTGGCTGGGCAGTCACTATGAAAGTATGGCTATAAAACAAAAGTGTAACAACTGTAAGTGAACACATACTTGTGGCTGGGCAGTCACTATGAAAGTATGGCTATAATAGGATAAAACAAAAGTGTAAGTGAACACACACTGTCGCTGGGATGGTCATACACTCAGGCCTGGAACAGTCAGTATTACAAAATGGCTCTAAGCTATTTAAAAAAAATGGCTATAACACAAGCACCGTAATAAAATGGCTGTAAGTGTAACACAAGCACCGTAATAAAATGGCTGTAACACAAGCACCATAATAAAATGGCTGTAACACAAGCACTGTAATAAAATGGCTGTAACACAAGTGCTGTCTTGGCTGGATGCTGAGATCATACACAAACCAAGTGCGTGTTAATACACAATTGTGAAGGATGCATAGATGTTTTAACCAAGGCAAAGATGCACTTTACAGCTTAGTGCAGCACTTGCAGCTGATTGTGGTGGTGCAAAGTGAACACCAGAGGTGGGTGGTGGTAAAGGTTACACTTGCAGTGTTAACTATTATCTTTCATTCGAGGAGAAGTGTGTGGTGTTCCTTAGGAAGCTGGTTGAAGTCAAATTGTCCCTACAGCAGCTGACCACAAGGTGGGGTGACAGTGTGATATGATGCACTTATATAACTGATCTGATCTGGTTGAGTTTATTTGGCTCATTTCTTGTTAAGACCTTTACCTCCCTTTAATTGATCATGCCACGTAATCTGTCAGGAGTCGTGGTGATTTTCAGTCATAAAAAATTGAATTGCATTTGCAGGCATTGTTTGTGGCTCATGGACCTGCCTTCAAAGAGGGTGTGGAGGTGCCACCGTTTGAAAACATTGAACTCTACAATCTAATAGCAGGTAAGGAGTTCACTGTTCACTGTTTTGTAGTTTGATTCAGTGTGTACTGTACTGTGCGTGTCTGAGTTGGTCTGTTTCAATGTGTACTGTACTGTGCATGTGTGAGTTGGTCTGTTTCAATGTGTACTGTACTGTGCATGTGTGAGTTGGTCTGTTTCAATGTGTACTGTACTGTGCATGTCTGAGTTGGTCTGTTTCCTGAGTTGCAACACCCTGCACATATCCTGTGGTACAGGAAGTCCACAGACCCAGGCAAGTGTTCCACAAGTTCAGACACAGAGAAGGTGGGTGGGGCTGGTTATGCCTTTTGACCTTTTAGCATTGTGGCATTATGACATCATGGCATTAGGGCATTATGACATTATGGCATTATGGCATGACTCAGCAACATTGCAGACAACAGTCTTGACCTTAAGGCCGCAACACACCACAGCCGCAGACGTAAGAAACATGCCACGGACATGGACAACATGGATGCTTCTATCTTTTCATCACAGAAAGAAAGAAAACAAAAACTGACCCCTGATCTGAGCCAGATTCTTGTCATTTTTCTGACAGATTTGCTGAACATCACTGCGGCCCCAAACAATGGAACGCAGGGTTCACTTTACAGCATGCTGAAAACCCCACCTAGCCTGGCGCCACTGCAGAGGGGAGAGCAGCAGTGCAAACAGCGGGCAGAGTTGTCTGCCTCTGACCTGCACAACCACTGCAGCTGTTCTGCTGCACACAACCCAGTGAGTCACTGCTGAACCAGTCTGGTTTTCACAGTATGTGGGTAGTGAAACCTGCATGTATCCATGAACCATGTTGTTTTCAGTTTGTCAATAGTGAAACCGGCATGTATACCTGTACCGTGTTGTTTTCAGTTTGTCAATAGTGAAACCGGCATGTATACCTGTACCGTGTTGTTTTCAGTTTGTCAATAGTGAAACCGGCATGTATACCTGTACCGTGTTGTTTTCAGTTTGTCAATAGTGAAACCGGCATGTATACCTGTACCGTGTTGTTTTCAGTTTGTCAATAGTGAAACCGGCATGTATACCTGTACCGTGTTGTTTTCAGTTTGTCAATAGTGAAACCGGCATGTATACCTGTACCGTGTTGTTTTCAGTTTGTCAATAGTGAAACTGGCATGTATACCTGTACCGTGTTGATCTTTAGGTGGTCTGTGGTCAGAGGTTCAGCGTGAGACGGTCAAATCTCAGACTTCTGGCATTTATTAGTTGTAGCACGAAGCCAAGGATATCATGCCATTGATCACCTGGGGAAGGGAGGCGTGGAAAGAAGAAATGCTTGATGATCTTCCATAGATGGACGAGAGAAGGACATTGTTAGTCAAATTAACATTGAAACTGTTTCAAAGACAACATTGGAGAACCTTCTGAAACATGGGGTGGAGTGCACATATGGACTTTCCTGAGTGCCTAGATACCATCTTGAACTGAACTGAAAATCTGCATCGCAAAAGAAATACAGACAGTGGTGTTTGTAGGTTTATGGTCACTGAGTCTTTGGCTGCAGTTTCAAAGGGATCCCTTTATAATGGCTTTCACTCATTTGAGATATTTTCCCTGACAGGGTGTTGTCAGTTTGTTTCTCATCTTGCGCTAGTTACAGTGCTGGAGATGTTCTGACAGCTTCTTGGACAGTCTGTTTTCAGAGTGTTGATGTGGCAGTCCTTGTTATGTGGTCTTGTGGTCTTTAGAAATTGGGAAAATTGAGGTGCTTTTTTTTCATCCAAGCCTCGAAACTTGGGGAGAAATCTAATGTTTGGCTAAGGTCTTGGAAAGGTTGGGAGTTTCATGATAACAGTCAAGAGATAATCTGCAGATGGGACGTACAGAAAGAATCTGCAAAGAGAAATGGGAGCCAAAGGATGGATAATAAAAGTAAAATACAAAATTTATAAAACCTGAAGCTTTGGTGTTCAAAGTGTGTGTGGGACTGGGCAGTGACTTGGTCAGGGAAAACAGTCTTTGTAAGTTTGGGGATCTTGAAGTAAAAGTCCTGAACAAACCCTGCTTACCACATCAACGTCAGTGACCACATCAACGTCAGTGACCACCCCACATCAGTGACCACCCCACATCGTTGACCACTCCACATCAGTGACCACCCCACATCAGTGACCACCCCACATCAGTGGCCACTCCACATCAGTGACCACCCCACATCAGTGACACCCCACATCAGTGACCACCCCACATCAGTGACCACCCCACATCAGTGACCACCCCACATCAGTGACCACCCCACTTTGTCCTTCCTCTCTTGTCTGACCAGACGCAGCCGCTCCAGCGGCAGTTGAGTGACCTTCTGCAGCCAGCCTGGTCCGGCAACCAGTCCACGCTGTGCTTGTCCGCTGTGGATCACACGACTGTGTACAGCACTCAGCTCCACATGGCCCAGTGGACATCTTTCACCATCTTCGTGAGTGTGTGTGTGTGTGTGTGTGTGTGTGGTGTGTGTGTGAGTGTGTGTGTGTGTGTGTGTGTGTGTGTGTGTGTGTGTGTGTGTGTGTGTGTGTGTGTTATGTGTGTGTGTGTGTGTGTGTGTGTGTGTGTGTGTGTGTGTGTGTGTGTGTATGTGTGTGTGTGTGTGTGTGTGTGTGAGTGTGGTGTGTGTGTGTGTGTGTGTGTGTGTGTGTGTGTGAGTGTGGTGTGTGTGTGTGTTGTGAGTGTGTGTGTGTTGTGTGTGTGTGTGTGTGTGTGTGTGTGTGTGAATGTGTGTGTGTGTGTGTGTTTGTGTGTGTGTGTGTGTGTGTGCTGCCAGTGTCAGGGAGGGCAGAACTGCTGTGTCAGATGCCTGTGTGACAGTCTCTGTAGTGAGAGTGGGTCTAGCTGGTTGTGTGGTGTCTGTGCATGTTTGTGCTTGTGCTTGTATATGTGTGTGTATGCATGTGTGTGTGTTTATACAGGTGTGTGTATGTGTGTTTCTATCAGCATCTGTGTGTGACAAATTAAGAAAATGAAGCAAAAACTAAATATTAGTGTTTGTAATAGACTGGAAGTGGAAGACAAAATAATGTTTTATTTTTATTTTTGCATGCATACGAATTTGCTCCAAAGTGCAGCAAATCCCTTGTCTTTGTTGGAACACTTCACTGCCTTCTGTTGAGCACTCCTCCATCATGAACTCACGGTTGTCCGTTCTGTTACAGAAGAAGCAGGACATCCTGCAAGACAACATCCGCTGCATTGTGCCGGACAGCAGTTTACCTGCTGATGAGCAAGATGTGTACAGAGCCTACACCAATGGGACGCTGGGCGTGACTGCAGCAGCCTTGTTTGTGTGTAAGCAGAGACTTGTTGTTTGTTGGTTTCCTCCTTCTTCCTCTGTCTAGTGTCCAACTTCATCTTGCTTCTGTCTAGTGTCCAGCTTCATCTTGCTTCTGTCTAGTGTCCAGCTTCATCTTGCTTCTGTCTAGTGTCCAGCTTCATCTTGCTTCTGTCTAGTGTCCAGCTTCATCTTGCTTCTGTCTAGTGTCCAGCTTCATCTTGCTTCTGTCTAGTGTCCAACTTCACCATTTTGTTCTTGTGTAGTGTCCATCTTCATCACAATAATAATACATGTTATTTATAATGCACCTGTCCCAGTTCAACAAACATGAGCTCCGAGCACAGTGCTTCTGTGTAGTGTCCAACTTCATCATTTGGATTCCACATAGTGTCAGACTTCAGCATTTAGAAAATTATGACAATTTTTACTGCATGCTGGGTAATTTTGTTGTTTCCATATTCCACTGAACTCTGACAAAGATCACAGGATCTTTTGTTTTTTTAATGTTTTTTTACATGCATATATACACATGGGGGGATCTCAGTTGATAGTGTTGTATGTTGCGCAGGGCCTTGTGTAGTGGTTGACTGAGAGTAGCAGAAGAGCTTCACTGTGTCAGGCTGTAAGCATGCTGCACACTTGCTGCGTAACGCTCGCTGCAGAGGGGCTGTCCTGAAAGCAGGGAGGTAATAATAATAACATGGACGTTTCTGTGGTCCATGATCCCCAGCCTAATCTGTGGCACAGTGTGCTGTACAACAAGATGCAGAAAGATGTGCAGCCAGACATGGTGTAAGTTTGTCTTCAGAAGTTGCTGTTGGCTAGTTTACACTTTTGTCCACATGTTGCACAAGTGTAGGTGAGTGGTGAACCACTATGAGACAACTTTTGATGTAATATGTGATGTCTGACCACCGCCCCCCTCCCCCCCCCCATTGTCATTTTTGTTTTCTCCATTTTTTGCAGGATAAATATTCTGTTTGAAGCAGAGTGCATAACTGTGACATCAGTTTGCTGCAGTGTGGCTGCAGCAGTCATGGCGGTGAATGTGTCAGAGCTGCAGCAGTCAGGGTGGTGAATGTGTGAGAGCTGCAGCAGTCATGGTGGTGAATGTGTCTGAGCTGCAGCAGTCATCGAGGTGAATGTGTCAGAGCTGCAGCAGTCATGGTGGTGAATGTGTCTGAGCTGCAGCAGTCAGGGTGGTGAATGTGTCAGAGCTGCAGCAGTCAAGGTGGTGAATGTGTCTGAGCTGCAGCAGTCAAGGTGGTGAATGTGTCTGAGCTGCAGCAGTCAGGGTGGTGAATGTGTAAGAGCTGCAGCAGTCAAGGTGGTGAATGTGTCAGAGCTGCAGCAGTCAAGGTGGTGAATGTGTCTGAGCTGCAGCAGTCATCATGGTGAATGTGTCTGAGCTGCAGCAGTCATGGTGGTGAATGTGTCTGAGCTGCAGCAGTCAAGGTGGTGAATGTGTCTGAGCTGCAGCAGTCAAGGTGGTGAATGTGTCTGAGCTGCAGCAGTCATCATGGTGAATGTGTCTGAGCTGCAGCAGTCAAGGTGGTGAATGTGTCAGAGCTGCAGCAGTCATGGCGGTGAATGTGTCAGAGCTGCAGCAGTCATCATGGTGAATGTGTCAGAGCTGCAGCAGTCATGGTGGTGAATGTGTCATAGCTGCAGCAACTGAATTTTCTGTGGTGTACTGTGTAAGAATGACAATGCTTGCATTACACTTCAGGTGTTTGTTCCTGTAACACCTGCATTTGTTTGGTATGTGCCCCATCACTACTACCGTTGTAGATCTCTGTGAAGCCACTGTGACCATCACTACAACTGTTGTATGTCCGTTCACCATTGCTTCAGCTGTGTAGATCTCTTTGTTGTCCATCTACTCCCATCACAGCTGTTATTGGTCTCTGTGTTGTCCAGCTAACTCACTGCAAGTGTTGTAGATCTCTGTGTTCAACTCACTGCAAGTGTTGTAGATCTCTGTGTTGTCCAGCTAACTCACTGCAAGTGTTGTAGATCTGTGTTGTCCCACTAACTCACTACAAATGTTGTAGATCTCTGTGTTGTCCAGCTAACTCACTGCAAGTGTTGTAGATCTCTGTGTTGTCCAACTAACTCACTGCAAGTGTTGTAGATCTCTGTGTTGTCCAGCTAACTCACTGCAAGTGTTGTAGATCTCTGTGTTGTCCAGCTAACTCACTGCAAGTGTTGTAGATCTCTGTGTTGTCCAGCTAACTCACTGCAAGTGTTGTAGATCTCTGTGTTGTCTAGCTAACTCACTGCAAGTGTTGTAGATCTCTGTGTTGTCCAGCTAACTCACTCCAAGTGTTGTAGATCTCTGTGTTGTCCAACTAACTCACTGCAAGTGTTGTAGATCTCTGTGTTGTCCAGCTAACTCACTGCAAGTGCTGTAGATCTCTGTGTTGTCCAGCTAACTCACTGCAAGAGTTGTTGATCTCTGTGTTGTCTAGCTAACTCACTGCAAGTGTTGTAGATCTCTGTGTTGTCCAGCTAACTCACTGCAAGTGTTGTAGATCTCTGTGTTGTCCAACTAACTCACTGCAAGTGTTGTAGATCTCTGTGTTGTCCAGCTAACTCACTGCAAGTGCTGTAGATCTCTGTGTTGTCCAGCTAACTCACTGCAAGAGTTGTTGATCTGTGTTGTCCCACTAACTCACTACAAGTGTTGTAGATCTCTGTGTTGTCCAACTAACTCACTGCAAGTATTGTAGATCTCTGTGTTGTCCAGCTAACTCACTGCAAGTGTTGTAGATCTCTGTGTTTTCAGCTACGAGCAGCTGCGGAAACATAGCCTACTCTTCTGATGTTTTGCCAATGACGGAAACTCTCAAAGAAGGTAAGCTTTCTGGACTCCTGTATTACATGGGTATTTTTACAAATTTTGTAAGTGCTTGAAACAAGAATTTATTTAAAACAAAATTAAGATTCAAAGAATCGTTACGTGCTCAACAACAAGCTTTCTGCTTATAGGCGATGAGCTCAAAGTGCTTATGGCCAGTACCGTTGTGCACTCTAAGTATCCATTATTATTATTGTTGTTGTTTATGTCACTCCTACAAGGGGATGTACTTGGTAAAGGATAATAGTCATCTTGATGACAATTGCTGTTACATAGTCATGCAAAAGGGAATCAGCAAAGTGAGTAATTATTCCATAGTTGTGTTTATATCATTATAAACAATGACTTTTGCTTCTTTGTAAGACATGTGGGGCTGGACTCAATGAGCGGTAGGGGTAAAGGGTTGAAACTGATCTGTCCCGGACATGTGGGACATGACGAATGGTAGCAGTGAAAGGGTTGAAGTCAGTCTGTCTCAGACCTGTGGGACGTGACAAGTGGTAGGGGTAAAGAGATGAAGTCTGTCTCAGACCTGTGAGATGTGACAAGTGGTAGGGGTAAAGAGATGAAGTCTGTCTCAGACCTGTGAGATGTGACAAATGGTAGGGGTAAAGACATGAAGTCTGTCTCAGACCTGTGGGATGTGACAAGTGGTAGGGGTAAAGACATGAAGTCTGTCTCAGACCTGTGGGACGTGAAAAGTGGTAGGGGTAAAGAAATGAAGTCTGTCTCAGACCTGTGAGATGTGACAAGTGGTAGGGGTAAAGACATGAAGTCTGTCTCAGACCTGTGAGATGTGACAAGTGGTAGGGGTAAAGACATGAAGTCTGTCTCAGACCTGTGAGATGTGACAAGTGGTAGGGGTAAAGACATGAAGTCTGTCTCAGACCTGTGAGATGTGACAAGTGGTAGGGGTAAAGAGATGAAGTCTGTCTCAGACCTGTGAGATGTGACAAGTGGTAGGGGTAAAGAGATGAAGTCTGTCTCAGACCTGTGAGATGTGACAAGTGGTAGGGGTAAAGAGATGAAGTCTGTCTCAGACCTGTGAGAGTGACAAGTGGTAGGGGTAAAGAGATGAAGTCTGTCTCAGACCTGTGAGATGTGACAAGTGGTAGGGGTAAAGAGATGAAGTCTGTCTCAGACCTGTGAGATGTGACAAGTGGTAGGGGTAAAGAGATGAAGTCTGTCTCAGACCTGTGAGATGTGACAAGTGGTAGGGGTAAAGAGATGAAGTCTGTCTCAGACCTGTGGGATCGTGACAAGTGGTAGGGGTAAAGAGATGAAGTCTGTCTCAGACCTGTGGGACGTGAACAAGTGGTAGGGGTAAAGAGATGAAGTCTGTCTCAGACCTGTGAGATGTGACAAGTGGTAGGGGTAAAGAGATGAAGTCTGTCTCAGACCTGTGAGATGTGACAAGTGGTAGGGGTAAAGAATGAAGTCTGTCTCAGACCTGTGACATGTGACAAGTGGTAGGGGTAAAGAGATGAAGTCTGTCTCAGACCTGTGGACGTGAACAAGTGGTAGGGGTAAAGACATGAAGTCTGTCTCAGACCTGTGGAGTGACAAGTGGTAGGGGTAAAGACATGAAGTCTGTCTCAGACCTGTGAGGACATTGACAAGTGGTAGGGGTAAAGACATGAAGTCTGTCTCAGACCTGTGAGGACGTGAAAAGTGGTAGGGGTAAAGAGATGAAGTCTGTCTCAGACCTGTGGGAGTGACAAGTGGTAGGGGTAAAGACATGAAGTCTGTCTCAGACCTGTGAGATGTGACAAGTGGTAGGGGTAAAGACATGAAGTCTGTCTCAGACCTGTGAGACTGTGACAAGTGGTAGGGGTAAAGACATGAAGTCTGTCTCAGACCTGTGGACTGTGACAAGTGGTAGGGGTAAAGACATGAAGTCTGTCTCAGACCTGTCGAGATGTGACAAGTGGTAGGGGAACAGCACATGAAGTTGCTCAGACCTGTGCAGATGTGAACAATGTGGGGTACAGACGTGAACTACTCCAGACCTTCACTGGAAAAACTAATGGGGGGAACACACCCTTTAAATCGGCAACCTGTCAGGGAACACACCTTCCATGGGAACACACTTCTGGGAACCACCTTCACATGGGAACACACCTTACATGGGAACACACCTTACATGGGAACACACCTTCACATGGGAGACAAATCTGCTCACACCTTCACATGGGACACACCTTCATGGGAACTCACCTTCATGGGAACACACCTTCACATGGGGACAAACCTTCATATGGGAACACACCTTCACATGGGAGCACACCTTCATGGGAACACACCTTCACATGGGAACACACCTTCATGGGAACACGCCTTCACATGGGAACACACCTTCACATTGGAACACACTTTCATGGGAACACACCTTCATGGGAACACGCCTTCACATGGGAACACACCTTCACATGGGAACGTGCCTTCACATGGGAACACACTTTCACATGGGGACACACCTTCACATTGGGACACACCTTCACATTGGGACACACCTTCACAAGGGAACACACCTTCACATGGGGACACACCTTCACATGGGAACACACCTTCACATTGGGACACACCTTCACATGTGAACACACCTTCACATTGGGACACACCTTCACATGGGAACACACCTTCACATGGGGACACACCTTCACATGTGAACACACCTTCACATGGGGAGGGGAACAGCGCCTTGCTACAAAGCAGAAAGAGATGTGAAGAATGTGTGCATGTAAATGGCTCAGTTGGTGTTTCTAGCAGAATCTCATTTTAATGAGGGCTTAGTGGCTTCCTTTGTAAATAACGACACAGGGTCCACAGATCTGACTACCGGCAAAAGGTATGTAGATCTAACATCAGAAAGTCCATGTACATAACCAACAGAAGGTCTTGTCATAATACCGCAAAGGCCACCTGTCTAACTGAGGTCACAAGGCCAGTAACGCTAATTGATATTGCAGGGTTCATGGGGCTGACTAACATCAGACATTTTACATACATCTGACTAACAATAAATCCATGGATCCGACTAATGTATGCCTTAGGGTCCACATCACAAGGAGCATGGATGTAGGGAACATCACAAATGTCCATGAATCAAAGTAACCTAGATAATTGACACAGATTCACAGATTTAAGTCTTTAGATTTAACATCACAAAGTCCTTAGATCTAAGTAACGTAATGTTTTAGTACAATACAGACATACATACACAAAAAAGGTATTGTCAGTTTTACTCACTATTGATGGAAAGTCTTCTGGTTCACATTGCTGGGATCACATGAAAGGTATGTAGATTTATCACAGAAAAAATATTTATCTCTAGCTAACATAACTAGGCACATAGACATAACACCACAAAGTACGTACTGATTTGTGTCCAGTCGATGGCCATGCTAATTAATTTTGAAACAATTCTCTCAAAAGATTCTAGTGTACCCACATGTGCCTTATATTGATGCTAGATGCAATGCAATAAGTTAATGGAATAAGGTTAAGGGTTTGTGAGTGTTTTACAGTGCTGTGTGTACTGAAGAAGAAAGTCCATGTTGCATGCCGTGTCTGTCCATGCAAGGTCTGTGGACAGCCAGGGAGGGACAGCGTTGCCCAGCCATTACTTCGTGGTGCTGGCACGATGTCCGCAGGCCGGTCAGCAGCTGGCGCAGTGCGTCCACCACCTGGACCTCCTCTCCTTCCTGCTGCCCAGCCAGCAGAACCGGAATGGTCAGGTGAGAGAGAGTGGACCGGGGCTGTGTGCTGTCATTGTGGAGAGACGTTGGCGCTTGCCTGTCTTGGGGGGTGGGGGGGGGGGGGGGGCCTTCAGAACTCTTCTTGAGGCTGCAGTCGTTACTCCCAGCTGGGTGAGGTTTAGTGTGTAACAGTTTTCCTGTACATACGCAGGTAGATGGGTGTGCAGCAGCGTTTCTTGCCATTCGGGCAGCAGCAGAAAGTAGGAGGGTGTCCAGCTGATGAAAACCTGATGAATTTGATGGAATGGATAAAAACGTCAGTGCAGCAGATGTTGAAAGATCAAACCACACAAGAGGTTGATAGTGAATGACTTTAGTTAGAGAGGACAAAACAAGCATGTGTAGTACTGGCTTAACTGGTCTTTTTTCAGCAACAAAGATAAGAAGACAGTTTTTTCCACACAAAAACGGTGACAATAGAAATAATAAAGTGAAACACTGGATCTTTGTTGGGTCAGTCCTGCAGAGTTGCTGTTGGTGCCGATTACCTTCTGCTTTCAAGATGTAAAGTGAGAAGTGATTGAGTTATATATCCTGTGCCACCTTTCTGACCTGGCTAAGTCGGGTTGATAGTTTATCCATCTCCCAATGATCATGAAAGTCATCTCCCCAGCTTGATCATGAAAGACATCTCCCAAATCTGTGAGAGCTAAGTCAACATACTCATGACATCCCTCTCCAAGCATCAGTCAAAGCTGGGCTTGATTGTTACATCCAGTGGATGTGGTTGTTACATCCAGTGGATGTGGTTGTTGAGACAGTGGATGTGTTTGTTCAGACAGTGGATGTGATTGTTCAGATGGTGGGTGTGGTTGTTCAGATGGTGGATGTGGTTGTTCAGATGGTGGATGTGGTTGTTCAGATGGTGGATGTGGTTGTTCAGATGGTGGGTGTGGTTGTTCAGACGGTGGGTGTGGTTGTTCAGACGGTGGGTGTGGTTGTTCAGACGGTGGATGTGGTTGTTCAGATGGTGGATGTGGTTGTTCAGACAGTGGATGTGGTTGTTCAGATGGTGGTTGTGGTTGTTCAGACAGTGGATGTGGTTGTTCAGATGGTGGATGTGGTTGTGGTTGTTCAGACAGTGGATGTGGTTGTTCAGATGGTGGATGTGGTTGTGGTTGTTCAGACAGTGGATGTGGTTGTTCAGATGGTGGTTGTGGTTGTTCAGACAGTGGATGTGGTGGTTCAGATGGTGGATGTGGTTGTGGTGGTTCAGACAGTGGATGTGGTTGTTCAGATGGTGGGTGTGGGTGTTCAGATGGTGGGTGTGGTTGTTCAGATGGTGGTTGTGGTTGTTCAGATGGTGGGTGTGGTTGTGGTTGTTCAGACAGTGGATGTGGTTGTTCAGATGGTGGGTGTGGTTGTTCAGACAGTGGATGTGGTTGTTCAGATGGTGGGTGTGGTTGTGGTTGTTCAGACAGTGGATGTGGTTGTTCAGATGGTGGGTGTGGTTGTTCAGACAGTGGATGTGGTTGTTCAGATGGTGGGTGTGGTTGTTCAGACAGTGGATGTGGTTGTTCAGATGGTGGGTGTGGTTGTGGTTGTTCAGACAGTGGATGTGGTTGTTCAGATGGTGGGTGTGGTTGTTCAGACAGTGGATGTGGTTGTTCAGATGGTGGGTGTGGTTTGGTTTTCAGACAGTGGATGTGGTTGTTCAGATGGTGGGTGTGGTTGTGGTTGTTCAGACAGTGGATGTGGTTGTTCAGATGGTGGGTGTGGTTGTGGTTGTTCAGACAGCAGAAAGGCGTCTGTTGGAGAATGTGGCCAGAGTGCGTGACATCGAGCTTCTGACAGGGCTTCGCTTCTTCCCTGACCTTGACCCTGCACTTAGTGCGCAGCTGCGTACCCACAGAGCCACGTCCTTGTGGACCAAGACGGGGTCATGGACAGATGACCTTGACTCTCCCTCGCAGCCTTCCCAGTGCCCCTCCAGGTGCTTCCACCTTCCGTCATTTTGCTGCTCATCTTGCTTGCTCGCTTGAGTGAGAAAAAGGGTGGGGGGGGGGGGGGGGGTATGGGTGTAGAACCCATGAAACAGTGAAAAGAGTGACTTGTCATGGTAAGTCATCCAAAAGAACTGTTCCAAACAGCAGTCTTTCTTCTTTTTCTTCTTCTTCTTTGGGGGGGGGGGGTACAGATCAGAATTTTATAGAAGTAGGAGAAACATACCATGGTCTGTGTGTCAATGATGGAGACAACATGGGCTAACACGTGATGAGTACCTGGCTTGGTTATCACACAAGTGATGAGTACCTGGCCTGGTTATCACACAAGTGGTGAGCACCTGGCTTGGTTATCTCACAAGTGATGAGTACCTGGCTTGGTTATCACACAAGTGATGAGTACCTGGCCTGGTTATCACACAAGTGATGAGTCCCTGGCCTGGTTATCACACAAGTGATGAGTACCTGGCCTGGTTATCACACAAGTGATGAGCACCTGGCTTGGTATAGCTCAAGTGATGAGTACCTGGCTTGGTTATCACACAAGTGATGAGCATCTGGCTTGGTTATCACACAAGTGATGAGTACCTGGCCTGGTTATCACACAAGTGACAGATACAACTGTTGGTGGGTTTGTGATGGGTGTAGGAAAGAGGGTGTGGCACAGAAAGTATCTTCACTCAGCTGCCCCCACTCTCCCTGTTGCAGCAGCGTGCCTGTTCTGCTGATATCGTTGGATGGGTTCCGGGCAGACTACCTGGTGAAATACAACCGGACTCCAAACATTGAGAGGCTGATCAGTCACGGAGTCCACGCGCCCTACATGCGTTCTGTCTACCCAACCGTGACCTTCCCCAACCACTACACCATCGTCACGGTCAGTTGCCTGCAGGGCTGACTAGTTTGCTTCGTCCCTCTTTAGCATTCACTTTGCATCGGCTGCACGGTTTTGTGATGGTGATTCCAATCTGTAGAGTGGGGGCGTGTCCATGATGCCATAGCAAGCTTAACGCAAACTCTTTGGCGGTGAAACTGTTGAAGAATCAAAGAGTAATTGATAAGAAGTGGGGAGGCGTTCTTGATGTCACAGCAAGCTTATCACTAACTTTGGCTGTGAAACTGTTGAAGAATCAAAGAGCAACTGACAGGAAGTGTGTTGATGTTTCTGGTGCAGAGCTCAAAAGAAACAGAATCCAACTGATATTTTGTGTCTGTAGTATTTGCTTTTGCGATGGCTTGGCTTGCAGAATGCCAGACTGGCCTTAAAGAGCAGCTGGTGGGGACCAGACAGGGTGGGTGATGGGGGGGGGGGGGGGGCAGACTGTTCTACTACTTTACTGTTATCACTAGAATTAAGATGAGCAATGGTTTGAGCCATTTTCATGTTTCATTAAATTCGGGAGAGGGGGGGGGGGGGGGGGGGGCACGACCCACAACTGTTAAAGAGAGGGGTGCGTGAAGTGATTTGACCTGAAACAAAATGAGGCCGTGACCTCTGGTGTTGAATCAACAAAGGGAGTTAAGGGTGCTATGGAGACGTTGCAATGACAGAGGTTATGTACCTTGCTGGTGGAGTTGATGTACCCTGTGTATGTACCTTGCTGGTGGAGTTGATGTACCCTGTGTATGTACCTTGCTGGTGGAGTTGATGTACCCTGTGTATGTACCTTGCTGGTGGAGTTGATGTACCCTGTGTATGTACCTTGCTGGTGGAGTTGATGTACCCTGTGTATGTACCTTGCTGGTGGAGTTGATGTACCCTGTGTATGTACCTTGCTGGTGGAGTTGATGTACCCTGTGTATGTACCTTGCTGGTGGAGTTGATGTACCCTGTGTATGTACCTTGCTGGTGGAGTTGATGTACCCTGTGTATGTACCTTGCTGGTGGAGTTGATGTACCCTGTGTATGTACCTTGCTGGTGGAGTTGATGTACCCTGTGTATGTACCTTGCTGGTGGAGTTGATGTACCCTGTGTATGTACCTTGCTGGTGGAGTTGATGTACCCTGTGTATGTACCTTGCTGGTGGAGTTGATGTACCCTGTGTATGTACCTTGCTGGTGGAGTTGATGTACCCTGTGTATGTACCTTGCTGGTGGAGTTGATGTACCCTGTGTATGTACCTTGCTGGTGGAGTTGATGTACCCTGTGTATGTACCTTGCTGGTGGAGTTGATGTACCCTGTGTATGTACCTTGCTGGTGGAGTTGATGTACCCTGTGTATGTACCTTGCTGGTGGAGTTGATGTACCCTGTGTATGTACCTTGCTGGTGGAGTTGATGTACCCTGTGTATGTACCTTGCTGGTGGAGTTGATGTACCCTGTGTATGTACCTTGCTGGTGGAGTTGATGTACCCTGTGTATGTACCTTGCTGGTGGAGTTGATGTACCCTGTGTATGTACCTTGCTGGTGGAGTTGATGTACCCTGTGTATGTACCTTGCTGGTGGAGTTGATGTACCCTGTGTGTTCTCATTGCCAGGTGAGAGACCACAGATGGATCAGGTGTCTGTTGAAGTGGATTTAAACCTGGATCCAGGTGTTTACTTGCTGAGTACCTTAACATTAAACCACAGCAGTTGACACTTTGCTTCTACAGCTGTGTGCACCAGTTTTACTAAAGATTGCCGAAGACTGCTGTGTCGCATGTGGTCCAGTATTACCCTGTGCATGGAAAGTGAATCACCTTAGTATCTGTTGTTTCAGAATAATGTAGCCTATGCCTGTTGTTTCAGAATAATGTAGCCTATACCTGTTGTTTCAGAATAATGTAGCCTATACCTGTTGTTTCAGAATAATGTAGCCTATGCCTGTTGTTTCAGAATAATGTAGCCTATACCTGTTGTTTCAGAATAATGTAGCCTATGTCTGTTGTTTAAGAGTAATGTAGCCTATACCTGTTGTTTCAGATTAATGTAGCCTATGCCTGTTGTTCAAGAATAAAATCTTTCTTACAAAGTGAACAACAACAACAACAAAAAACCGAACCCATGTCTTCGTTGCAGCGTTAGTCACTGGAGTGGGTTTCTGCTGTAGTGCATGCATCCATTTGTGTGTGCAGGGTTTGTATCCAGAGAGCCACGGCATTGTGGACAACGACATGTATGACTTCAACATCAGTAAGAAGTTCTGTTTGTCGTGTAGTGACCTCAAGAACCCAGCCTGGTGGGGCGGTGAGCCAGTGAGTGACGTCTTCTTGCTTTCCATAATTATGGCTTGAACATTATGTTGTGTGTGTGAGAAGCTGTCCCTACCTTCATACAAATAATAAAAAAGAAGGGGGGGGAGGGGAGGGTTAGAGGAAGAAAGAAAATTCTATCACTGAAATTCTTGCACTTTTTTCTTTCTTCATTTTTTTATGCTGTTTTTTAAATGCTTACATTTTGTGTATCAATTAGTTTATTTATGGTGTGTTGATGTGGGTTTTATAAAAACATGGAATGGATTTTTTTATTTTAAAGAACTGGTTCTTGAGGAAAGTGAATGACTTGTGTTAACTTGTTGGTGTTAAGTAATCAGTTTGTCAGTTCAACCTATCTGCCTGTGTTGTAACAGATTTGGTGGTGTAACCTGTCAGTTTTTGTGGTGTAACAGATTTGGTGGTGTAACATGTCAGTGTCTGTGTGGTAACATATTTGGTGGTGTAACTTGTAGATGTCTGTGTTGTAACAGATTTGGTGGTGTAACCTGTAGATGTCTGTGTTGTAACAGGTTTGGTGGTGTAACCTGTAGATGTCTGTGTTGTAACAGATTTGGTGGTGTAACCTACCTGTGTTGTACAGATTTGGTGGTGTAACCTACCTGTGTTGTACAGATTTGGTGGTGTAACCTACCTGTGTTGTAACAGATTTGATGGTGTAACCTACCTGTGTTGTAACTGATTTGGTGGTGTAACCTACCTGTGTTGTAACAGATTTGGTGGTGTAACCTACCTGTGTTGTAACAGATTTGGTGGTGTAACCTACCTGTGTTGTAACAGATTTGGTGGTGTAACCAACCTGTGTTGTAACAGATTTGGTGGTGTAACCTACCTGTGTTGTAACAGATATAGTGGTGTAACCTAACTGTGTTGTAACAGATATAGTGGTGTAACCTACCTGTGTTGTAACAGATATAGTGGTGTAACCTACCTGTGTTGTAACAGATATAGTGGTGTAACCTACCTGTGTTGTAACAGATATAGTGGTGTAACCTACCTGTGTTGTAACAGATATAGTGGTGTAACCTACCTGTGTTGTAACAGATTTGGTTGACGGCCAAAAGACAGGGACGGAGGACAGCCACCTATTTCTGGCCTGGCTCTGACGTCGCTATACAAGGTGAGGAAGACGTGGCTATACAAAGTGAGGAAGACATGGCTATACAAGGTGAGGAAGGTGTAGCTATAGAAGGTGAGAAGACATGGCTATTGGGCGATTCAGGTGGGGTTATTAACTCCCTTGACTTTTGCCTGGCATCGCTCAAGTCCCTTAGCTGCTTTTACTTCTGGTGCGTACTTTCTTCGCAATGGAAGGAGGTGACAGTGAACTTGCGAATTTTACACTGCCAACTTTAAAGGCATTTTTGGAGGCCCGTAGTCATAATGTGTCTGGCAATAAGCAATAACTTGTTGCTTGTGCTATAGGATGCCCCAAAATGCATTTTTTCTATGAACTCTGATCTTCTGGTCAGCCAAAAAATGACGCAAAGACACTTTTTTTCAACCCTCCATCCCCTTTCCACAGTAATTTTTGCAAGTGCAACAATGGTGTTATTTGTACTGCTTCGCGATTCTAGGTTTAACTTCCACTGTTATACACTGCGTGAAGCAACGCCTACTCAGAAATCGGCCCGGAAGTGCACTGCGACCTCTCGCGACTTCTCGCACAAAAGATTACAAAGCGCTTTCACTCTAGCAAACCAGCTTCGCTGAATCACCCACTACAAGGTGAGGAAGACGTAGCTATACAATGTGAGGAAGATGTAGCTATACAAGGAGAGGAAGACATGGCTGTACAAGGTGAGGAAGACATGGCTATACAAGGTGAGGAAGACGTAGCTATACAAGGTGAGGAAGGTGTAGCTATAGAAGGTGAGAAGACATGGCTATACAAGGTGAGGAAGACGTGGCTATACAAAGTGAGGAAGATGTAGCTATACAAGGTGAGGAAGACATGGCTATACAAGGTGAGGAAGATGTGGCTATACAAGGTGAGGAAGATGTAGCTATACAAGGTGAGGAAGACATGGCTATACAAGGTGAGGAAGACATGGCTATACAAGGTGAGGAAGATGTGGAAAGGAAGACATGGCTATACAAGGTGAGGAAGGTGTAGCTATGCAAGGTGAGGAACATGTGGCTATATGAGGTGAGGAAGATGTAGCTATACAAGGTGAGGAAGATGTAGGTATATAAGGTGAGGATGATGTGGAAAAGGTGAGGAAGATGTGGCTATACAAGGTGAGAAGACGTGGCTATACAAAGTGAGGAAGACATGGCTATACAAGGTGAGGAAGATGTAACTATACAAGATGAGGAAGATGCAGCTATACAAGGAGAGGAAGATGTGGTTATACAAGGTGAGGAAGATGTAGCTATACAAGGTGAGGAAGGTGTAGCTATGCAATGTGAGGAACATGTGGCTATATGAGGTGAGGAAGATGTAGAGGAAGATGTAGCTATACAAGGTGAGGAAGATGTAGCTATACAAGGTGAGGAAGACATGGCTGTACAAGGTGAGGAAGATGCGGCTACACAAGGTGAGGAAGATGTGGAAAAGGTGAGGAAGACGTGGTTATACAAGGTGAGGAAGATGTGGAAAAGGTGAGGAAGACTTGGCTATACAAGGTGAGGAAGACATGGCTGCACACATGCATGTACGCATGCACACAAAGTATGTGTACTCATAAAAGACAGGGCTGCCAGTTAGATTGGCAAACACCTCCTTTCTATCACGTGACAGTAGTCCTTTATTGGCAAACACCTCCTTTATATCATGTGACAGTAGTCCTTTATTGGCAAACACCTCCTTTATATCACGTGACAGTAGTCCTTTATTGGCAAACACCTCCTTTCTATCACGTGACAGTAGTCCTTTATTGGCAAACACCTCCTTTATATCACGTGACAGTAGTCCTTTATTGGCAAACACCTCCTTTATATCACGTGACAGTAGTCCTTTATTGGCAAACACCTCCTTTATATCACGTGACAGTAGTCCTTTATTGGCAAACACCTCCTTTATATCACGTGACAATAGTCCTGTATTGGCAAACAACTCCTTTATATCACGTGACAGCGGTTCTTTATTGGCAAACAACTCCTTTATATCACATGACAGCGGTCCTTTATTGGCAAACAACACCTGTATATCACATGACAGCGGTCCTTTATTGGCAAACAACACCTGTATATCACATGCCAGTGGTCCTTTATTGGCAAACAACTCCTGTATATCACATGACAGCGGTCCTTTATTGGCAAACAACACCTGTATATCACATGACAGCGGTCCTTTATCGGCAAACAACACCTGTATATCACATGCCAGTGGTCCTTTATTGGCAAACAACTCCTGTATATCACATGACAGCGGTCCTTTATGGGAATTGCAGGGGACTATCCAGACTACTACATGAACTACACAGGGTGAGTACTGTTTTGTTTCTGGGGTTTTACTTTAATTTGTTAGTTTTCTGTCATTGGCAGTTAGTTTTTTTGTTTTTTTGTTGTTTTTTTTGGGGGGGGGGGGTTCAAAACAAAGAACTAAAGCAAATGAAGGCTTACTCCCTTTATAAACAGCCTGTTGGGTGAATCAACTCCTCCCACAGCTATGTCAGTAAATCAGACCAAAATAACAACAGACTTTAATTTTTTTAAATTTGAATACACACTTGTTTGCAGTCACAAAAGCAAACAAATACACGTATATATGTATCCATGCACATATGATTTTTACCTGATAAAATTCTGTTTTTAATTAGCAATGGTTGATGTTGTGTGTTGTGTTGATGCATGACCTTCACACAGAGCAGTGGTTGATGTTTGTGTGTGGTATGTTGATGTGCCTTCCAGCGGTGTGAACTTCACACAGAGGGTACACACAGTCCTGCAGTGGCTGCAGCTGCCGGCAGACAAGCGGCCGGACTTCCTCACGCTCTACTTCGACGAGCCAGACCACATTGGCCATCAGTTTGGCCCGGACTCGCCCCAGGTGAGACTGTAGGCCCCAGGTGAGACTGTGGGCCCCAGGTGAGACTGTGGGCCCCGGGTGAGACTGTGGGCCCCAGGTGAGACTGTGGGCCCCAGGTGAGACTGTGGGCCCCAGGTGAGACTGTAGGCCCCAGGTGAGACTGTAGGCCCCAGGTGAGACTGTGGGCCCCAGGTGAGACTGTGGGCCCCAGGTGAGACTGTGGGCCCCAGGTGAGACTGTGGGCCCCAGGTGAGACTGTGGGCCCCAGGTGAGACTGTGGGCCCCAGGTGAGACTGTGGGCCCCAGGTGAGACTGTGGGGCCCAGGTGAGACTGTAGGCCCCAGGTGAGACTGTGGGCCCCAGGTGAGACTGTGGGCCCCAGGTGAGACTGTGGGCCCCAGGTGAGACTGTGGGCCCCAGGTGAGACTGTGGGCCCCAGGTGAGACTGTGGGCCCCAGGTGAGACTGTGGGCCCCAGGTGAGACTGTGGGCCCCAGGTGAGACTGTGGGGCCCAGGTGAGACTGTGGGCCCCAGGTGAGACTGTGGGCCCCAGGTGAGACTGTAGGCCCCAGGTGAGACTGTAGGCCCCAGGTGAGACTGTGGGCCCCAGGTGAGACTGTGGGGCCCAGGTGAGACTGTGGGGCCCAGGTGAGACTGTGGGCCCCAGGTGAGACTGTGGGCCCCAGGTGAGACTGTGGGCCCCAGGTGAGACTGTGGGGCCCAGGTGAGACTGTGGGGCCCAGGTGAGACTGCGGGCCCAGTAGGGGAACCAGTGGCTGGGTGGTTATGCTGGCATTCTGATTAACTGCACATTAACCATTGTGAGTGGAGAAAACTGAGCAAACTAGACTAGAATACATCAAGCCACATATGTGTTACATTTAGTGATGATAATTTGTACCTTAGTGCTAATGTGTAGGTCTATGCTCTTATTTGGGCAACGAACAGAAAGATGTGTGCGATGGTACTGATATGAAGGTGCCTACTCATCAGTGTTGTTACCCAAGAGCCCCATGCTGTGCGTTAGTTCTGCTGGGTGCATGGTGAAGATGGGGTCATAGGTCACCCAAACCAACTAGAAGCTCAATCACTTGAAGTGACATGGACTGTGAGCCTCACCTCACCTCAGAGGTACCTGCAGTGTGAAGCTCTTGATGTCTGTGAATGGACACTCACAGGTACCTGCAGTGGGAAGCTCTTGATGTTTGTGAACAGACACTCACAGGTACCTGCAGTGGGAATTCATGTCTAATGCACTGTATGACTAGAACGTCACCAGGACAAATTCCTGTGTACATTTTAATGTCACAGACAAATCAGTATTTTGTATTTGAGTCGGATCTCTGAAACTCTGCTTGGTGAGAACTTGCATCAGGTTTTGCAAGTTCACTCTGGGTTTGATGGCCATTTTGAAGATCAGTTGAGAGTGAACAACAGTAAGCTGCGTTTTGATTGGACGAAGCATGTGTTGTTGTTGCTGTTCAGGTGGGGGAGAAGTTGGCAGAGGTAGATGCGGCCATTGGGGAGTTGATGCAAGGACTGTATCAGCAGGACATTCACCGCTGCATCAACATCATCGTCGTCGCCGACCATGGTGAGAATGGACACAACTCAACACTACATTTCTTGTCTCAAACGTTTACTGTCTTAGTTTTTCTCCCTCAGTAACATTTGTGTGAAAAGTAAACACCGTGGATCTACACTGCCACGGGGCTGGTAGGGCTGGCTGGTGCAGCAGCTGTGGGCTGGTAGGGCTGGTAGGGCTGGTAGGGCTGGTAGGGCTGGTAGGGGTGGTAGGGCTGGTAGGGGTGGTAGGGCTGGTAGGGCTGGTAGGGGTGGTAGGGCTGGTAGGGCTGGTAGGGGTGGTAGGGGTGGTAGGGCTGGTAGGGCTGGTAGGGCTGGTAGGGCTGGTAGGGCTGGTAGGGCTGGTAGGGCTGGCTGGTGCAGCAGCTGTGGCCTCACTCACCGAGTGACCTCTAGTCCTGCCAGGGGTCATCAGTAAAGTGTTCACGTTGCTCATTGCAGGAGGAAACTTAAAAGGAAAAAGAAATAGTCTGGACTGCACCAGACTGACTGTGATGCCTCGTGTTTCAGGAATGTCGGGTCTGTCATGTGATCGCCTCATCGCCTTGTCAGCTGACATCTCTTATGCAGACTTGGGCAACATGTATGTGTACGATGGGCCCGTCGGTCGAATCAGCAACAAGTACCGATTTGGTCGGACCAACAACTACCCAGTAGACCCACCCAAGGGTAGGTAGTGTGGACAACATTTACCCACTGCATTTTCATCAGCAGTGTAGAAACAGGTAATATGGTAACTGCTGTCAGAACACTTTGATCTTTAACGGTCAGCTGCTGTCAGAACACTTTGATCTTTAACGGTCAAGTGCTGTCGGAACACTTTGATTTTTAACGGTCAAGTGCATTCAGAACACTTTGATCTTTAACAGTCAACTGCTGTCAGAACACTTTGATCTTTAATGGTCAGCTGCTGTCAGAACACTTTAATCTTTAACGGTCAACTGCTGTCAGAACACTTTGATCTTTTCTCTGTGCCCTGAACCTTCATCTGCACCGCCTCACAGGTGGATGGTTCATGATGAACTGTTGGTGAGTCAGTCAGTGTCTGACACTGAATGGTTTTCTGTCCTCAGTGAACCTCAGCACCATACTGGACAGGCTGGAGTGCAACGACGCCCACATGAGAGTGTACACCAAGGCGTCTCTACCACTGCGCCACCACTACACCAACAACCAGAGAATTGATGACATTCTGCTGGACGCTGATGACCAGTGGCTCATATCCAGGTGATTCATTTTAGTTTTGCGTACTTGTTTGCGGAGCCCATGTAAAGGGTGGTGGGTTGTTCCTTGAGGCAGCCCAGTGAACCTGCCTGGGGGAGGTGGGGGGGGGGGGGGGGGGGGGGTAATGCAGTCAGGAGAGGGTGTGGGTGAAAAGCCAGGTGCAGTACCGATACTAGTTCAGCAAAGGATTTGTTTCCCAGGGTCAGCTTTTTGTGCCAACCTTCTGACCGCGTTCCTGCAGCCCCTGTGGCCAGTTGCATGCATCAGCATCTCTGCTTATATTAAAAATCCCCGACAATGGCAGCCATACAACTGTCTGGACACACAAAAATACTGCACACACTGGTAGGAATGGCCAGCGCTGCTCTTGTGGCTGCTGTAGCCTTACTGAGGCCATTAATGAAGTATTTAAAAAAAACTTTGGTGTGTTAGTGCCTCAGGATCTTCTACGTTTGCTGCCGGAAGGGTGTGGGTCTGACAGGCATTTCATCCTCATCCCGGGGCCAGGTGTTCAGTCCGGTTTCCCTGCCGCACTAAAAGACTAAGTAGAGCTCTGTCCTAGAATGGAACCCAGACCCACCCTCTGGAACATGTGATGTGGATGGGACCCCACAGCTGTTGTGTTTGTGTGTGATGTGGGTGTTGTGTTTGTGGGTGTTGTGTTTGTGTGCGATGTGGGTGTTGTGTTTGTGGGTGAGGTGGGTGTTGTGTGATGTGAGTGTGTGTGTGATGTGGGTGTTGTGTTTGTGTGTGATGTGGGTGTTGTGTTTGTGTGTGATGTGTGTGTTGTGTGATGTGAGTGTGTGTGATGTGGGTGTTGCGTTTGTGTGTGATGTGTGTGTTGTGTTTGTGTGTGATGTGGCTGTTGTGTTTGTGTGTGATGTGGGTGTTGTGTATGTGTGTGATGTGGGTGTTGTCTGGTGTGAGTGTTTGTGTGTGATGTGGATGTTGTGTTTGTGTGTGATGTGGCTGTTGTGTTTGTGTGTGATGTGGGTGGGAATGGAGACTGCATGGATTTCTTCTCTTGTCTGTCTCTTGCAGGTCGGGATCCACCCGCTCCTGTAAAGGTGGTAACCATGGCTACGACAACCTGTACGCCAGCATGCATGTCAGTTACTGTTTCTCCTTGCACGGTACATTTAGTGTTCAGTCCAAAGTTTTAAAGCGATACTACATCCAAAAAAAAATGAGCAACTTCTGTTGCTTTAAACTTTGTTGTTTGAAAAGACTACCCCCTGCCACTGTTCGCTCAGTTGATTTGGCATCTTTCTCTTTTCTGAGGTTAAGAATAGAATTGGGGAGGTGGTCAGAGAAAATCTTAACCAGTTCGTCCTTTCGGTCTTGCTCTGTCCTTTCAGTTTTATCTGTTGGTTACCAGCTGATGCAGTTCATATTTTGTGTTGATTACCAGCAGCAGTTACTGTTCATATTTAGTGTTGGTTATCAGCTGCAGTTACTGTTCATATTTTGTGTTGGTTATCAGCTGCTGTTCACTTTTTGTGTTGGTTATCAGCTGTTGTTCAGATTTTTGTGTTGGTTATCAGCCATTGTTAATATTTCATGTTGGTTATCTGCTGTTGTTGTTCATATTTCATGTTTGTTGTTAGCTGTTGTTCATGTTTTGTGTTAGTTGTCAGCTGTTCATATTTGTTGTTGGTTGTCAGCTGTTGTTGTTCTCATGCCAAGTTGGTTATCAGATGTTGTTCACATACCGTATTGGTTATCAGCTGTTGTTGTTCACATACTGTGTTGGTTATTAGCTGTTGTTGTTATTAGCTGCTGTTCACATACCATGTTGATTATCAACAGTTGTTCACAAACCATGTTGGTTATTAGCTGCTGTTGTTCACGTACCATGTTGGTTATCAACTGTTGTTCACATACCATGTTGGTTATTAGCTGCTGTTGTTCACATACCATGTTGGTTATCAACTGTTGTTCCTGGTTGTTACAGGCCCTCTTTGTTGCCTTTGGCCCTGACTTTAAGTCCGGGGTGGAGGTTGATCCGTTTGAAAACATTGAACTCTACAACCTGATGGCAGGTACAGTGAGCACGGAGCTAACTGACAGTCCTGTGGGTCCGACCCAATGTGCCCTTTTTCTGCCCTCCTGTCTTCATCTGCCTTCCTGTGTTGCTTCTGTATAGTGTCCACTTCTGCCTTCCTACATTGCCTCCGTATAGTGTCCAACTTCTGCCTTCTTACGTCGCCTCCATATAGTGTCCAACTTCTGCCTTCTTACGTCGCCTCCATATAGTGTCCAACTTCTGCCTTCTTACGTCGCCTCCGTATAGTGTCCAACTTCTGCCTACCTACGTTGCCTCCGTATAGTGTCCAACTTCTGCCTACCTACGTTGCCTCCGTATAGTGTCCAACTTCTGCCTACCTACGTTGCCTCCGTATAGTGTCCAACTTCTGCCTACCTACGTTGCCTCCGTATAGTGTCCAACTTCTGCCTACCTACGTTGCCTCCGTATAGTGTCCATCTTCTGCCTACCTACGTTGCCTCCGTATAGTGTCCAACTTCTGCCTACCTACGTTGCCTCCGTATAGTGTCCATCTTCTGCCTTCCTCCGTGTCCAACTTCAGCTCTGAAGACTGACACCTCTAGTGCATGCTGGCTTCTTTGCTCTTTCCATAGCCACGAAACTCTGACTGGGACTACAGGATCTTTCACATGCACATGGGATCTTTTTGCATGTATTATGTGCATATACACATGGGGGACCTCAGTTTATAGCTCATTTGAAGGACTTTTGTCAAATCTGCACAGAATTTGACTAGAGAAATTACAGGGTGGGCACAGATCGTAAGGTGCAATGGTCACCCATCCGTTTGGTGATCAGACTTCATCATGTTCAGTTTTGGCTTTAGAGGGCAAGTGCTTGTGCTGTGTGCCACCAACTGCAGGGATGTGTTTTTGTTGTTGTTGTTGTTGTTTTTAGATAGAGTCCTCATTGCTGTATTATTTTTGTCCTTATTTATCCCCTTCTGGTTTGGCTGACATGAGGAGCAAGTCCTTCCTGTGCTCCAGTCTTTCCCTTCTCTTCCTGTGTTTGTGACTGCTGGCAGCTTTCCACAGTCTGCAAACTGACGGCGCATGCATGGAATTGAACAGAAACGGAAAGTGAACAGAAACTGCCTGCCATTATGCCCCCTTGTCTCAAGATGGTCTGCTTTTTTTGTTGTCATCTCTCTCAGACAGAATGGTAATATGAGATTATTTTTGAGTTGAGTAGGAGTCACTGAGCAATAGGATGCTGAACTGTTATTCATGGGGAGGTAACCCTGTGTGGCTGACACGATGTTTACATGCATTACTAACTGCTGGTATGGTTAACGCTGTTTGTTATGTCCACACACGTTGTACCCAGTGTATATTATCACACTGCAGCAAATTCGTTTTTGTTTTCAGACTTACTTGGTGTGATCCCCGCGCCCAACAACGGAACAGAGGGGGTGCTGTTTGACGTGCTCCGTACACCCCCCATTGTGCGCCCCGTACAGCCAGGAACCACTCGCCCCTGTGGTAACGAGACTGGCTCTCTGGCTGTCCTGCAAAACCAGCAAGGGGCATGCAGCTGCTCACGGGCTGTTGCCAAGGTAACTGTCAGTGTGTTGGCCTGTCGTGCCCCACACCCCTCATGTTTTGTCTGCTTAGTCCCTGTATCTGGGGTATTTTCTGGTATTAAGACGTGGGATGTGTTTTCAGACTGACTCAGGCTGGTGGTCTCCCCTTGGTGACCCTGTGGCAACGCCAGCTGGTCCCAGTCTGTGTGTGAGTCGTCAGTCAGTCCACACTGCGGCTTACGATGACCTCATGATGGCCCCCGCCTGGATCGCCTTCACTGTCAACCTGGTATGGTAGGGGGGATGGTCATGTGAATTGTGAATTTCTCTTTGGCTGGCTGGCTGGGACGGGGTGGGGGAGGGGGGGGGGGAGGGTTGCCTGTTTGTCTGTGTCTGTCTGAGTCATCAGTCAGACCTCATCCTGGCTGATGATGTCATCATGATGACCCTCGTCTAGGTCACCTCCACTGTCAACCTGCTGCAATGAGTTGAGTGTGTATGTGGGTGTGTGTGCGTGTGTACGTGTGTGTGTACATGATATGGGTCTTGCAGGTGTTTGTGTGTGTGTGGGTGTTGGTGTGCATGTGGGTGTGTATGTGCATGTGTTTGTGTGTGTGTGGGTAGGTGTGTGTGTTTGCATGTGGGTGTGTATGTGCATGTGTTTGTGTGTGTGTGTGTGTGTGTGGGCAGGTGTGTGTGCATGTGGGTGTGTATGTGCATGTGTTTGTGTGTGTGTGGGCAGGTGTGTGGGTTTGTATACATGTGTTTGTGTGCATGTGTATGTGTGACTTGTTGGCACTGTGTGTCAGTCCACATACTTGTCACTGTCAAGCAGGCACTTGTCAAAAGCTGTGGTGGATGACTTACCAAACTGGTCTCCGGCTGATCCCAGTTTTTGGTTTCAGACCAATGCCACAAGGGCCCCGAGCTCCGTGGCGCCGTGTGTTGTGAGGGATCCATGGATGTCCCCGGCCATGCCACTTGTCAACGCCACTCTCTTGGAGGACACTGACTTCGTCCCTGGGTCACTGCTCTTTGGTCAGCACACGGTCACATTCACCATGCCATCAGACGATGGCGGTCATACACATTCAGCATACCACCAGACGATGGCAGTCATACACATTCAGCATACCACCAGATGATGGCGGTCATACACATTCAGCATACCACCAGACGATGGCGGTCATACACATTCAGCATACCACCAGATGATGGCGGTCATACACATTCAGCATACCACCAGACGATGGCGGTCATACACATTCAGCATACCACCAGATGATGGCGTCATACACATTCAGCATACCACCAGACGATGGCAGTCATACACATTCAGCATACCACCAGACGATGGCGGTCATACACATTCAGCATACCACCAGACGATGGCGGTCATACACATTCAGCATACCACCAGACGATGGCGGTCATACACATTCAGCATACCACCAGACGATGGCAGTCATACACATTCAGCATACCACCAGACGATGGCAGTCATACACATTCAGCATACCACCAGACGATGGCAGTCACACACATCCAATTTCCTAAAAGTTGACTTCCAGTTACCTTCAGTCTCCTGTACCTAGCAAACCATTCTTGGTTGGGTTCTGCCCACGACGGTGCATTTCATGGATGCTGTCATGACTTGTTAACTTCAAAAGCTTCCATTCTTAAGCTTGTGTGTTTGGACATTGTAAACAATGTGGGGTTTTGTGTGTGTGTGTGTATGTGTGTGTGTGTGTGTGTGTGTGTGTGTGTGTGTGTGTGTGTGTGTTGTGTGTGTGTGTGTGTGTGTGTGTGTGTGTGTGTGTGTGTGTGTGTGTTTAAATTATAGACCATTAGTAGACTTTTGTAGACTTTATTAGATGGATGACAACTGGGACGAGACTGATGATGATGATGATGATGATGATGATATGGCAGGTGGTGGTTTGGCTGGGAATCCGTTTGTTGAGATTAATTGTGTCATGTCTTCTTTTGTGTAGCCTTTGATGACCGATGTAGTGCAGCCATGGCTTCTGAAGTTGTGCCGATGCTAGCTGGTTTCCAAACAGGTAACTGATCTTAGCAAGCCCACCCGTAACCCCTTCACTGCCAGGACGTCACTTGAAAACAACCAAACAAATTGCAAAATCTGAAACCCTTCAGCATTTTTATCTTCTTTTTCACACTGGCATGTGAA
Organism: Alviniconcha marisindica; assembly: GCA_018857735.1. Classification (NCBI taxonomy): domain Eukaryota; kingdom Metazoa; phylum Mollusca; class Gastropoda; family Provannidae; genus Alviniconcha; species Alviniconcha marisindica. Next base: position 470,214 of record JABMCL010000176.1, read on the forward strand.
AGGATTTTCATCAAAATGCGTTGCACTGAAAGTAGACGTGCTATAGGACTGGAAAATATCCTGTTTGCAGGCGCGTCCGTGCATCTTTCAGCCCGGAAATTTTACAGGCATGGGCAGTGAAGGGGTTAATTTGCTTGAGTTCTTGGTAGCTGGTACACACTGTATGACATGAAAATAGTGACAGAAGTGGAATTATGACTGGAAAGAAAGCAATCAAAGTTCAGGCAGCCACCAACATGGGGCCTGTCTGTGCTGTGCGCATTGTAGTAGCTTCTAATGGAACAGAGCGTGCTTTCTTTGTTTTTTCTTTTAGTCCTGTGCCTGCGATAAACGTTGTGACTTCTTCTGCATTCCTTTTGAATTTACGTGCCTGTGTCAAAGTGCACAGTCAGGTAAAAGGACTGTGGTCACTGTAGAAGCTTTGTGTATTTACACCTATTGTCACTACCTGTCCACAGGCATTTGGAGAGATTGCTGTCACTGTGTACTGACACTGTCTGATCCACAGGCATATGGAGAGATTGCTGTCACTGTGTACTGACATTGTCTGATCCACAGGCATATGGAAATATTGCTGTCACTGTGTACTGACACTGTCTGATTCACAGGCATATGGAGAGATTGCTGTCACTGTGTACTGACACTGTCTGATCCACAGGCATATGGAGAGATTGCTGTCACTGTGTACTGACACTGTCTGATCCACAGGCATATGGAGAGATTGCTGTCACTGTGTACTGACACTGTCTGATCCACAGGCATATGGAGAGATTGCTGTCACTGTGTACTGACACTGTCTGATCCACAGGCATATGGAGAGATTGCTGTCACTGTGTACTGACACTGTCTGATCCACAGGCATATGGAGAGATTGCTGTCACTGTGTACTGACACTGTCTGATCCACAGGCATATGGAGAGATTGCTGTCACTGTGTACTGACACTGTCTGATCCACAGGCATATGGAGAGAAGTGGAGCAGATGGTGGCAGATTACAGCGCCCTGTACGGAGAGATTGCGGTCACCGTGGGGCCTGTCTTTAATGATGATGCCACAGCGTTGTGGCAGGGGCGAACCAACAGAACAAGGTAGTCTGAACAGTTACTTGGTTGGTGGGTCAGAATGGAGAAGGAGTTGTCAAGTTATCGCTGAAACCAGTGGACTGCTTAGAGTGTTAGTTTGTCTGTTTGTTCATTAGTTTTGGTTCTGTTATTTTTTAACATAACTCTGTTGAAAAACTGGTGCATGTGTTTGGCATAGCAATTTGCAACAGTTTGTTCTTTGTGTGAATCAGCCTTTGTTCAGATTTCTTCCTGAATTTAACCTTTTTTCCTGACCCTTCCCAACGCTGTCTATATTTTAGCACTCTACAGTCTGTCTGGTGCATGTTCCAAACTTCACTGTGACATGGTGGAAGCAGCCAGGTTCCAAATTCACCATGTCATGGTGGAACAGCCAGGTTCCAAACTCACCGTGTCATGGTGGAACAGCCATGTTCCAAACTCACCGTGTCATGGTGGAACAGCCATGTTCCAAACTCACCATGTCATGGTGGAACAGTCATGTTCCAAACTCACCATGTCATGGTGGAACAGTCATGTTCCAAACTCACCATGTCTTGGTAGAACAGCCAGGTTCCAAACTCACCATGTCTTGGTGGAACAGCCAGGTTCCAAATTCTCTGTGACATGGTGGAGCAGCCCCAGAAGTTTGCCAAGGGAGAAAATAATATCAGTATTCTCCAGAAAGACTTCATGTATTTGGAATCTAACAAAAAATGCAAATGATAAACTCTTATGTCAAAAAATGACATTTTTGATTTACCCGTCAGAAAGCAGATTATTAAACTGTCACAATGCTTGGCCTAGAGCAACAGCTGACATGCTGTGTTTCTTGTCAGTGAAGGTGTGCTGTGTAAACTGACGTGTGTGTGTGTGTGTGTGTGTGTGTGTGTGTGTGTGTGTGTGTGTGTGTGTGTGTGTGTGTGTGAATCACTTGCTGACATAAGGGACATGGTAGACTTAGTACAATCTACTTCCTTTTGTTTTCTGATTTCAGTCCTCCTCTCGTTTTGTGTGCACTGTTCTGTTCACATGCGGCCCTGTTTTGTGTGCACTGTTCTGTTCACATGCGGCCCTGTTTTGTGTGCACTGTTCTGTTCACATGCGGCCCTGTTTTGTGTGCACTGTTCTGTTCACATGCGGCCCTGTTTTGTGTGCACTGTTCTGTTCACATGCGGCCCTGTTTTGTTGATGGTGCTGAAGGCTAGTGAAGGATGTCTATCCAGTGCCAACCCACTTCTTCCTGGTCCTGGGGAAATGTGCAGCAGCCGAGCAGTCACTACCTTGCTGGGACTCACTGGAACTGTTGTCTTTCCTTATTCCGCACGTTGCCACACCGACGAATTGCCAGGTATCACACACAGGTCACATTACTATGTACATAGATAATTATCTGTTGAATAAAGAAGGGTCTGTGTCAGTGCCCGGATTGGTTTGCCCCTTGACCCGCTGGACCCACAGAGACGAAGCTGGGTGTGAACAGTTCTTGGGACGTGAGGGTCCTGTGTGACGCTGGGATTAGCACCATGACGCTGAAGATTACTGAAGACATTCTGATTGTGGTCTGCAGTATCACAGAGTACCTTTTTCTGGTCTGACAGAAAGTCAGTGACATGCTGAGTGTTTTATCACAAAATCTTCTTTCCTAGTCTGACAGAGATCACAGAATACCTTTTCTTGGTCTAACAGAAATGACAAAGTCACTTTTCCTGGTCTGACAGAGATAACAAGGTCACTTTTCCAGGTCTGACAGAGATGACAAGGTCACTTTTCTTGGTCTGACAGAGAGGACAAGGTCGCTTTTCCTGGTCTGACAGAGATGACAGTGTAGCTTTTCCTGGTCTGACAGAGATGACAGCATAGCTTTTCTTGGTCTGACAGAGCTTCAGTGACATGCTGAGGGAGAATGTGGCGAGAGTGCGGGACGTGGAAATCGCAACAGGACTGCAGTTTTTCTCCAACTTGTCTCTCGCTCAGTCTGCTCGATTGCGGACCTTTTTGCCGACACAAGTTTGGAGGGGCAGCAACCTGGCTGAACACATTCCTAAACCTGGACACTGGATTGAACAGGAGTGTCCACCAAGAGACCGTGCTGACACGCTCTGCCCCAATGAGTAAGGGAAAGGGGCCTTTACCTGTTCACCTGCAGTATGTGTGTCTGCGTGTGCAAGCATGTGTGTGTGTATGTGTGCATTTGTGTGTGTGTGTGTGTATACATGTGTGCTTGTGATGTATGCATGTGTACGTGTGTGTGTGTGTGTGGGGGGGGGGGGTACGCATGTATGGATGTACATCTCTACAAGTAAAATGTGCATTTCATTTTTCAATGCAGAGCTAATTACGCACCTTTTTCCCCAACTGCAGTGTGTAATGTGGGTGAAAGACTTGTCCAAGAATTGTTCCTATTTTTCTAATAAAAGACACGGACAGTCAGTCTTTTTCAACTTTTTCTCTTTATGGCTGTAAATGTCAGCTGTGTGTTTGTTCAGTCATAGTGCAGGACCCGTTTCTTTGGATGTCTGTGCTGACTACATGTGGCAGCTGTGTGTTTGTTTGGTTGTGGAAAAGACGGCGTGTTGTCCTTAGTGCCTGTTGCCTGCAATCAGCACAACGTTATTTCACTTACCAGCCTGTGTTTCATTTACCAGCCTGTGTTACAGTTACCAGCATGTGTTACAGTTACCAGTTACCAGCCTGTGTTACAGTGACCAGCCTGTATTACAGTGACAAGCCTGTGTTACAGTTATTGTGTTACAGTTACCAGCCTGTGTTACAGTTACCAGCCTGTGTTACCAGTTACCAGCCTGTGTTACAGTTACCAGCCTGTGTTGCAGTGACCAGCCTGTGTTACAGTGACAAGCAAGTGTTACAGTTACCACAGTTCCTAGCCTGTGTTATAGTTACCAGCCTGTGTTACAGTTACCAGCCTGTATTACAGTTACCAGCCTGTGTTACAGTGACCAGCCTGTGTTACAGTTACCAACATGTGTTACATTTACCAGCCTGAATTACAGTTACTTGATGTACCAGCCTGTATAGCAGTTACCACATTTACCAGCCTATGTTACAGTTACCAGCCTGTGTTATTGGTGTCCCTGGATGGGTTCAAACCCCAGTACCTGCGGCGAGGGATGACCCCAGTTATTGACCGCTTGGTGACCTGCGGAGTCCATGCCCCCTACATGCGCTCTGTCTACCCCACCAAAACCTTCCCCAACCACTACACCATTGTCACGGTCAGTACCTGTCCACCACTACTCCATAGTCACAGTCAGTACCTGTCCATCACTACACCATAGTCATTGTCAGTACCTGTCCACCACTACACCATAGTCATTGTCAGTACCTGTCCACCACTACACCATAGTCATTGTCAGTACCTGTCCACCACTACACCATAGTCATTGTCAGTACCTGTCCACCACTACACCATAGTCATTGTCAGTACCTGTCCACCACTACACCATAGTCATTGTCAGGGACCTGTCCACCACTACACCATAGTCATTGTCAGTACCTACTACACCATAGTCATTGTCAGTACCTGACCACCACTACACCATCGTCATTGTCAGTACCTATCCACCACTACACCATCGTCATTGTCAGTACCTGTCCACCACTACACCATAGTCATTGTCAGTACCTGTCCACCACTACACCATAGTCATTGTCAGTACCTGTCCACCACTACACCATAGTCATTGTCGGTACCTGTCCACCACT